>NW_020873525.1:351488-363224 GCF_001901225.1 Dermatophagoides pteronyssinus | reverse complement strand
GCGGCCGCGCGCAGCGCGCCGTCCGGCTCGACGTTCAGCCGCGTCTCGCGGTCCAGCTGCAGCTGCGCAACCGTCGTCGCCAGAAAGTTCGCGGTGCCGACCGGCGCCGCGGGGTCTTGGTAGTGCAGCAACTCGTCGGTGGTCTCGAGTTCGTCGCTGAGCAGCGCCTCCGGCGCCTCGTGCGTCGCCGCGCGCATCGACTCGCCGAGCTGCTGCGCAGAATTAAAGCGGGAAAATAACAAAAGTGAGCAATTACAGGCGGCGCCCGCGGCGGCCGGCCTTGCGGCGCGTCGAGTCGGTCGGGATCGGCGTCACGTCCTCCACGCGGCCGATCTTGATTCCGCTGCGCGCGAGCGAGCGCAGCGCGGCCTGTACGCCGGGGCCCATCGTGCGCTGGCGCACGCCGCCGGACGCGCGCAGCCGCACGTGCACCGCGGTGATGCCGAGCTCCTTGCAGCGAGTCGCGACGTCCTGCGCCGCAAGCATCGCCGCGTACGGCGAGGACTCATCGCGGTCCGCCTTGACCTTCATGCCGCCCGTGACGCGCACGAACGTTTCGCGGCCCGAAACGTCGGTCACGTGGATGAAGGTGTCGTTGAAGCTCGCGTAAATGTGCGCGACGCCGATGGCGTTGTGGCCGTCGACCGGGTTCGGCTGCACGTAGCCGGTCGGGCCGCTCGAAGCAACTGCGGTCTTGGGCGCCATTCTCTCGACGGATCCTGTACAGACTGCAATTAGATTAAATAATTTTTAGACAAAACAATTGCCCGGCAGCCAGCCGCGCCGCAGGCAGCGCCGGCCGCGCAGAGCGCTCGCCGAAGACGCCGACGCTCGCACGCGCCGCGCGTCGCTGTTCGAAGCGGCGCGGACGCGCGCGCGGCGCAGAGCGTCGGTGCGCAACGCAGCGCGAGTGCGCGTAGCGCAGCCAGCCGTCTCGCGGCGGCGAACTCCGCCACTCAGCCCCCGCCACTGGGCCTCTGCCAGCAGGCAACTGCAGCAGGCAACTGCAGCCGGGTCTCCATTGTTGGGCAGCTGCAGCCAGTTCGCCTCCGGCGTGCGCGCAGTTTTGTGCGCGCAAACTGTGGGTTTGCGGAGCGCTGACGCGAGGCCGGGGCGTCGGCGAATTGGTTGGAAAAATTGCAATATGAATTCTGGTGTAGGAGTCGCGACTCGTTATTATAATTTTTAATTTAGTTCACACGGCTCGCGCCAATCTGATCGCGTCGAGAGCACCGCAGCTGTCGCAGTTTTTGAAGCACAATGGAAGTCTCATTACAAGTCAAAAGCGGAGAAGAAGAAGTGCTGTACCTGCTGCTGAAAAACGGTCTGTCTCTCGAGCGCTTCGTCGAGTACATCCTCGCCGAACGCAAAAACTTGCTCGAGTGTCTGGCCGACCCGAGTGTTCCGCTCTGGAAATTCAAGCTGCTGTGCGACACTTCCGTCTCCAAGTACTCTTCACGGCCAACCGCGCCGTCGGCGCCGACGGAGCTCCCGCTGAGCTTCGCCGACCACGATAAGCATCGTCCGAAAACAAGCGCGTTCGCGCCGCCCGAAAACCTCGAGACCGGCTGTTCCGCGAGCCTGTGCAGCACCATGGTCAACTCGAGCGCGGCGCAGAGCGGCGAACACCTCAGCTTCGCCGGCTTCCACCCCGAAGCCTCCGTACTGCTCCTGTCCGAAGCCATCCACGACATCACGGAGGACGACGCGCTTTCCGCTGCCGCGGCGCCGCCCGTCGCCGCGCCCCGCGCACCCGCGCTGCAGGCCGCGGAGCACATGGAGACGCGCATTCTGAACTCCATTGCTAAAGGCAGTTACGGCTCCGTCACGAACAGTGTCGTGCCGTTCATCGTCTCCCTCGACGAAATCAACCGCATCCTCGACCTGCCCGGCGCACCGGAGGCGGCGCGCGAGCATCGCGGCGAGCAGCTCGAGAGCTCCGCGCTGACTTTCGTCCGCGCGGGCGCCGCGCACTCCGCCGGCGGCGTCACCACGCGCCGCGAGGGCCGCTGCACGCGCGTCGCGAAGCCGGCGGCAGAACCCTCGCGCTCGAAAGTGCGCAAGCGCATCAGCTCGCGCCGCGCTCCCGAGTTCGAGAACCTCTGCGTCTGTTTGGAGTGCGGCAAAAAAGGCCAGTCGATTTTCGACCCCAAACTCGAACAAAAAGACGGACAGTTGTACGAGTATTACTACTGCCGCAACACGCAGTGCGTCAAAGGCCGCAGCTCTTGTCGCTACATCGGCTGGCGCGTGCGCAGCTAGCACAACAAGCGCCCGCCGGGCTCACGGCGGGCGACACCAAAATGGTGTATTATCACGGCGCCTCGACGCCGCCCCGCGCCTCGTGGCTTTGCACGAGGCGCAGTTTCTTGTAAATTAATTGCCCGCCGCGCTCTGCGGCGTGGCCGGATTTTGCGGCGAAAACAGCTTGCCCATCGCCACCGCCGTTTCAATCAAGTTCGTCGCGGCACACTCCTTCACTTCGTTCGACTGCAGCCCGCACGAGTCGCACTGGCGGTTCACCGCCTCCAGCGCCTGTGCGGCGGTCTTCAGGTAGTACGACAGCTCGGTCGCACTGCGCAGGAACGGCGCAAACAGCGGGATCGCCACCGCGTACTCCGGCAGCAGCGTCGCCATGTGCTTCAAAATCGGCCCGAGCTCGTACAGCAGGTCGCTAATCGCCGCGTTCGGCGACGTTATGTACTCGAGGTGCTGCACTACCGATATCGTCGCAGGAATGACGCGCTTGTAACCGTGCGAAAGCACGACCGCCGTGTCGATCAACATGTTGCTCGTCGTCCGCAACAGCCCCGCCGTGCGCGGCACGCGCGTCGACAGCCGCGTGAGTGACTCAATCAGCACATCGACCTTGTAAGCCTCTATCGCCATGACGTCTTTGAACAGCACGTGCAGACTCTTGAGCGCCGCATTGATGTCCGCCTGGTGCGTTATGATGCCGCCGCGGCGCGCCATGCGCATGAAGTTCGTGATCACGATCGTCAACAGCTCTTCCGGGTTCTCGTTCTCGGCGGAGTGCAAAATGTCTTGCTTGTCAAACAGCTTCAGCGTCTCGTTCAACGAGTTGTTCAAGTCCGAAGAGATGTCGAACAGCGAGCTCAGCGCGTTCGACAGCACCGCGAATTCATTCATGTACGAGCGGCGCAGCCGCACCACATCCGGCACAAGGCTCACAACCGCGTTGTACACGTCTGAGATCGCCTCGACCTCCGGCCGCTCCGCGCCGAACATGTTTGCGAACAACTGTCGCGTCGCTGGGTTCTGCGCAATGTCCACGAGACTCAGCAGCAAGTCGATGTTTTCGGACAGGTGTCGCACGAACACTCTGAGCACCGTGACCACCGGCTCGACCGAGCTGTGCAGAATCATCGCGTTCGACACCAGCTCGATCACCGCGGGCACCAGCGAGACCGCCGAGATGCTGCTCGGCTGGATCACGTTAATCGCATTCAGCGTCGACACCAGCGCGTTGTGGATGCTCGGCAGCGAGTCGTGCAGCACCGGCAGCACGTCTTGCTGCATCTGCCAGAAGCGTCCGAGCATCTGGTAATCCACCCGCTGCATGTCCGTCAGCACGACGCGCAGCTTCTGCGCGTCGACCTGCGGATTGATAAAGAAGTTGCGGCCCTGGATCTGAACCGCTAACATTTCGGCCCTGCAAGTGCACTCAAAGGCAGTGCGATTAACGAAGAATCAGCGGCCGCGCGGCCCGAGCGCGAGAGAGTCTCTTTTGCGCGAGCCGACATAAATCGCTTTTGCATCAATTAATCGCACTTTTTCGACTTACTCGTTCTTCGGCGGCTCGCCACCCATCTGGCTGTACAGTGCATATTTGCGATGCGGCTCTAACGCCTGGTTCAAGCTCTGCTTGAAAATCTTGACAATCGATCCCGAGTCCATGTTCGCGCCCATCTTGTTCGGCGCAATCTCGTTATTCGCGTTCTCCAAGATCAGCTGCTCTTTGAAGTCGTCCTCGTTCTGCAGAATGAACTGCCCCGGCACCAGCTCGTACTGCGGGTCGCTGTAGACCGTCACGACTGCTTGCCGTCTCGCCGCACCTACTGTTCTGCGCGTATGACTCCAGCACGGGCAACATCATTTGAGCCAGGTTCGCTGAGCTAAAGCTGCTCGTCGCGCGCGCCAGTGCCAGCGCGACTGAAGCCGCGCCCAAAGCCTTCATTACTGCGCGATCAATCAAACTTAAAGAAAATATTGCGATTTACACTGCGCTTTTACTGCGAATTTCGCGGAAAAGGCGGAAAACTCAGATCCGGTAGAGCGTCTTCGCCGCGTACGCACTGCGCAGCAGCGCTTCGTCGACCGCGTGCAACGAGTCGCCCAGGCTCTGGTTGTTCGCAGCAATCCGCGCGAGCGCCTTCTTCTGCCGCGGCTCTCGCTCCGCGTGCGCTTTGAGCTCCTGGTTCCAAAACTGCAGCAGCGCCGCGAGCTGCTCGACGTCCGACCGGTGTATCGCGACGCGCACTTCCGGGCCACTCAGCAAAAATCGTAACCCCGTTACCAGTAAATTCGCAAGCCGCAAGCAGTCCAGCACGAGCCCTAGCTGCGCTTCGCGCAGCAATCCTGCGACGTCGCCGCGCAAGCCCGCACCGTCGCTCGCCAAAAACGTTTTCACGTCAGCGAACGACTGCAGCATCTGCGGCAGATACTCCGCGGCGAACTCGCCAAACCTGCTGCTCGCAGCCTCCACCGTGCCTTCGAACACCTCCTGGAGCAAGCAGTAAAGCGCCTGAAAGTGCGCCGCGTACAATGCGTAGCTCAAAGCCAAGAGGTCGCGCTCAGACACGCAGAAAGCCGGCGCACTCTCCGAGCTGGGCGCAGTTCCGGGGCGCTGCTCGTCGTTCGCGCCGTTCTGCGCGTCGAGACGCTGCTCGAGTTTTGCTAGCGCGCTCTGCGCCACACTCGGCAGCGCCACGCTGCACAGCACGCGCGCCAACGCGAGCAGCGCGTACTTGCTGCTGATCGCTTCGGGCAGGTGCGCCAGCACCGACAGCCCGCGCAGCAAACGAAACTCCTTCGCAAAGAACGCGCGCGACGTACTGCCTTCCAGCGCGTCGAGCGCCGACAGCCGCGCCTCCGCCGCCGGGTCAAGGTCGTGAACAGCACTCAGCTTTGCTTCGAAGAGACTCGGCACGAATATCTTCGCCATGCATACGTAAAGACTCAAGACCGCTGTGAAGGCGCTGGTCGCTTTGTAGCACGGCAGCAAACCAGCGTCGTACCGCGCGATCGCCTCGCTAAGCACTGCGACGTACGGCGGACTCGCCGCGGAGCCGACGCAACTGAAGCCCATCTGCAACACACGCATCAATTCCAACGGCTGCAACGCCCAAACCAGCGCGAGCAACGCGTTGGCCGACTGAAAGTCCACGTCGAAATCCGCACTGAGCAGCCGCGAATGCGTCTCACAGAGCAAGCCGTTCGCGAGCGCGCAACAAAGCAGCCGCTCACAGTGCGCGAGCGCTTCGTTTCGCTCCTCTTCGGCGCCGCCGCCAAACGCGCACTCAGCGCACGGCACGCCGTCTGCGCCACCATCCAGCTGAGACGCCGTCGCGGCAGGCAGCAGAAGCGTCGCCAGATTTTCGTGAAGCGCGGGTTTCAGCGCTTCGCTGAACCGCAGCCGATATGACGTGCTCGCGATTTTGCGCAGCTCGCCGTTCGCGGGCGCATCGCACATCAAGAGAACACTCAGCGGAGGAATTTTGACGTCCAGCCACACTTCTCTCTCTGCTGGGTACAGCGTGAGACAGAAAAACATAGCGAGTGTGGCGCGCAGCATCACCAAAAACTGCACCGCCGACCGCGCGCAGCTCGCGCTCGCGAACGTTTTAAGCGCGGCTGCGGAGTGATCGAGCAGCAGCCGCCGCTGCAGCGCTACCGCGCTTCCAATCGAAGGTTCGAGCTTCGAGCGCGAAGCGCTATCGCATTCCTGCGTACAGAGCGCCAAGCGCCTCAAAGCTGATAGCCAGCCGTTTGTGGACACGAAGAATGTTTTCAAGTAAGCGAGCTGCGTCGCGTCAGCCGCCACGCTTTCTTTACCCGCGCACGCGAGCAAGTAAGCGCAAAACTCGCCATTGCTGTGCGCGTTGCTGAAGTAGCCGAAACTCGGCAGCGGCGACCGGTGCGCGAAATACCGCTCAGAGCAGAGCGAACTTATTCTCTCCGAGCCAAGGTGTGCGTACATGCACTTTTTCAGCAAAGCGCTGCGCCGAGACTCGCGCGCTGCCCGCGCCAAGAAAAAGGCGGGGTAGCGCGCGTCTAGCAGCACGCTCTTCGCGTCGTAGTAGAAGTCGTGACTGAACGCGCTGCGCGCCGCTTGGCTGAAAGCGTTGACAAAAGTTTGCTGGTCAGCAATTCGAAAGTAAAGCTCGTCGTCGATGGCAGCCTGAAGACTGAAGCCGTCAGGCACTTCGCCGTCGGCCGCTAACGGTTCAACAGTAGGTCGCAGGTTCAAGTAGACCAAAATGACTTGCTGCAGCGTCTCGCGCAGGAACGCATCGTAGTAAAGCTCGAAAGCGGTTCGGTTTTCGAACTGCCTCGCGAGCCGCAGCACCAGCGGCAGCACAGTGTTGATCGCGACCGGCGAAGTAGGAAGCATCGATAAAAACCGCACGAACAGGCGGAACGGCGGCGCCAACTCAAACTCCGAAGCGCGTTTCCCGCGAGCGTTGCTGACGCCGTCTTGCGCCGCTGGCCTGGCTAGATCGGGCATCAAGCTGAACGTCCATGTGTTCTGCGACGCCGCTTTTCTGGGCGCGTCAGGCGCTACGAACACAAACTCACTGAAAGCAGACCTGGAAAAGCACAGGTACTGGTCGAAGTGCTTGCTGGCGTGGAAGCGGTTCGCGCCAACGCTGCACACGATGTCAAACAGCGCGGCAAAAACTTCGGCCGCCACGCTAAACAACAGTAGGCCATCGGGCTCGGTGCAGGCCGCGGCCGCCGCGTTCAAGACCGACAGCAAGTAATGTTGCAAGGGGCTCTTGAAGACGAACAGCTGCCTGACGGCTTTGCGCACGAAGCAAGTGCACCGCAGCCACTCGGTTTCCGAGTCCGCCCTAAGTCCGCACAGAACCTCCTGCAAGAGAACGGTCGCGGTTGGAAAGGCGAAGAATGATGAGGTGTCGGCGTTCTTCAGCACGACCTGCGAGAACAAAGTCAAAAATTGGTCCTCCGACTGACTCGCGTAAGACACGGGAATCGAAGTGCTCACCGTCAGCACGGTAAGCAGCAGCCGGGCTCGCGACAGCGAGTACTCAAGCGTGACCCAGCCCCGCACGAGTTCTAAAAACTTGTCGCTGGGATGGTGGTGCTTCTTCTTGTGCAGCGCGCCAGGGTGCTCGCTGAGCGTGCTCTGCAGCGCGTGTTCCAGCGAGAACGCTTCCGCCAAAACCAGGAGATTGTCTAGCGCAAGCTCGGCGGGCGCCTCTTCGAGCCCAAGCGAGGCGCAGTAGGGCAGCCGCGCCACGAGCGCAGCGTAGTTTTGTGCCAAAAAGCGAGAGATGCGGCTCGCTGACTCCTTCAAGCGTTTCTGAATTTGCTCGTATAAGGCGGCCACTAACTGGAGCGCCGACTGGTAAACCGAAAAGGTCTCTGCCTCGTTGGAGTCCACGTGCGCCGTGTCGCACAGCTTGAGCGGCACGACCGCGGACAACAGCGAGACGGTTTGGTAGAGGTCAAAAGCGCTCGGAGGCGCCGCTGCTCCGCCGGTCAGCGCGCGCACGTTCAGCGACAGAACCTGGTGACAGAAATCCGCGATTCCCTTCGTTTTGGCCAGCGGCGAAACGCTCGCGAAACGCACCACGTGGTTCGCCACGTTGAGAAACGGTTCTTGCGTCCAGTGCTCGAGGTCGATCTGCGACGCGCAACTCTTCGCGAGCAAATCGATCAGGCACGCGGTCAGCGCTAGCAGCGAGTGCGGGCCGCACAGCAAAAACTCAAGGTAAGACTCGAGACTCGGGTCCGCGCATACGCACTCGTAGTAGAAGCGCGCGACGGCCAGAAAAGCGGTGAATTGCTCGCGCTTCGCGGCGTCGAACGGCGCGCCCACAAAATACCGCAGCGGGTCGACGCGCTCCTCGTCGGCGGCGAACGCAGGGGCCAACTGCTTGACGCTCTCTAGCGGAACTGAGAGAGCGGCGGCCAAGTCGTCCTTCAACACGGAGCGCTCCACCGCCGCTTTCAAATCAGACAGCTGCTTTTGCGAGAGCGCAAGCAGCCCGTAGTCGAGCAGCCGCGACAACAGCAGAGGCGCGGCGCTAGGACAGCGGTGCGCAAACAAGCTCGCAATTTCGACGTAGAGGCTGTGCAGCTTGCGGTGCGGTTTGACCGGCAGGAGCACAAACAAGTGCAGTAGCGTACGAAGGTTCGTCTGCAAGAACGCGCTATTGCCGCCAAACGCGCCGGCCAAGCGCGTCTGCACGAACTTCAGTTGCAACTCTACGGCAAAGCGCTCCCCCGTCTTACAGAGAGCGTGGTAGAAGAACGACTCATGCGCGTCATCGCGCTTCAGAAGCTTTTCGACCGGCATGCTCGTGCTGAGCAGAGCGTTCGCGCGCGCCTGGAGAGCAGTGAGCGGCACGCAGGCGAGCGAGACGAGGTCATCTTTCTCGTCGTAGTGGAGTCGCGGAAGCAACGGATGCAGCGCGCAGAGAAGCACGTAAAAGAAGTCGGCGCGGTGTTGGGCGTTGCACGCGCCGAAGCCGGACAGCGCGTGCAGCGGCGCATCAAGCAGTCCCTGAATCTTGTGCTCCAGCGTAAACAGCGAGGGAAACAGCGCGAACAGGTGCAGCAGCCGCGGGCCAGCGCACGCCTCGACGGTGGTCACAAGCTGCAGTACAGCCGCGAGACACAACTCGAGATTTGCGCGCAACAGCGCGAGAATTTCGCAGTTTAAGCGATTGCGATTTACAGCAAACCGCGCGCTGTGGCTTTGCAAAAAGACAGCTAGCGGGTCGTTGCTGCTGCTGAAGAAGTTCAGGGCCTCGTCGCCCGGCAGCACGGAACCGCACTGTTCTGCCAGTTTCGTGAGCGTCGCTAAGTGCTTCAGCAGCACGTCTAGCAGCCCGTGCTGCTCGACCCGTTGCGCGCTCAGCTTCAGCAGCGCAGCGATCGCCGCGTGCTTTGGCGCATCCGCAGCAAGCGAGCGCAGAACGACGCGCTGCTCCGCAGGTTGCGGGTCGTGCGCCGTCGCCGGAAACGCGGGAAGCCGCGAAACGTCTTGCGACGAGCGCCGAGCGGCGGCGTCGCTCTCCGCGCTCCCGTTCTGTTCCGGCGAGGTGTTGTAGCGGTAGTCGAGGTTGATGCGCAGCGCACGCCGTTCCGCAAACAGCATCTCCTCGCGCGTCAAGCACTGCAGACTTGTCTGCGGCTCTGGCGAGGGCGTCGTTGTGCCCGCCGCGTCTGCTCCAAGCTCTGGACGCGCGAAGCCGCTCGCGCCGTCGCTGGACACGTGCACCGCCGCGGCGAGTTCGCAGAACACAGAGCCCAGACGAGCGCTGCTTGATTCGCGCGAGGGGCGCCACAGCCAATTTTTCGCTTCGGAGAGCAGTCGGTAGAACTCGAGGACGCAAGCGAGGTCCGCCTGCTGTCGGCTGAAGTGCAGCTCGACGGCGAGCTGCGCGACGCGCTGCAGACTAGCTTGCAGCTTGACGTTGTCGCTCGCAGGCAACTCGAGTGCCGCGTCCGCGGAAGAGAGCGGCGGCAAACTGGACGGCTCGGCGAGCGCCGCATGCTGGCAACACAGGCTGATCGCGTAGTTTACGCAGCAGCGAAAGGCCTCAATGGCAGCTGGGACGCTCTTGAACAGGTCACACAGCAGCGCAAACGCGGCTTCCTTGTTCAGGCCCAGCAGCGACCCGATCAAGTAGCAGAATGCTCCGAGCAAATGGTTGCAGGTGTAGTTGATCGCCTTCGGGGAAGACTCGTCTGCGGCGAGCTTCTCATACAAACTTGCGTGCTTTTCTTTCAGCTCAAGCAGCAGCCCGCTCAAGGCGTGCGCGTTCAGAGCCTCGCAGCTAGTTACGAGAGAGACGCCGGAGAGCCGCGTTGCGAGCGCTGCCAGCTGCGCGTCGAGCGCCGCGTCCGCGCCGTCCTCGCGCAGCAAGGCTGCGCGAAAAGCGAAAACTGCGTTGCGAAAAAGCAGATCGCTCATGCTCGCCAGAAGACTGCGGAATGCACAGCGCAGGCGCAAACGCGAGAGTGCTAATTAGCGGAATAAATTAAGACAGAAGCAAATATTCCATGATCAGCTCGAAAATTGATGATGCCGAAGTCGAATCAGTCGCAAGAGCCAAACGCGCTGAACACCGTTTTTAGCCAGCTCAAGGCAAACGTCAGCAACATCTCGCGACTGACCTCGGACGTAGGCTCGAACATTCTGCACTATGTCTCGAAAAACGTGCCCAGTAGGTCGCAGCGGCCGCATACGCAGAACAGCCAGCGCTCCGTCAAGGCGGCGAGGCCTTTGGCTTTGAGGTGAACTTCGCGCTCCGCGAAGCGGCCTCGCAAAAGCCGGCTGCGAGTTTGACCAACTTGACGGACGTCGACGTCACCGCAACGCACAGCGAGCCCGCGACGTTTCGCTTCACCTGGGTCGGCTGCGTAGACGATTTCCGCGTGCGCTTCGCCTCGGGCGGCGAAAACGTGTTCAGCTGCCGACTCCAGCACATCGGATACAATTTGAGCGTCGAAGTGCGCGGCACATCGGCTTCAGGCGCGGAACTCGGCGTGGCGGTGTTGCACTTCGGCCGCGTAGCGCTGCACCCCGCGCTGCTGGGTTCGCTGTGCAGCGCGCCGCAGCGCAAGAGCGAAGCGTTTTTGCTCCGCGTGTTCGTCGGCGAAAAGCTTCGCGACGGCCGGCTTGAGATCGACGAAGAGAGTGTGCGCCTGTATTGCGGCGAAGCCAGCGAGAGCGTCGCGGCAGTGCCGCTCTCCGCGGTACAGCGTGTGACTTCGGCCATGAACAAAGTGTGCGTCGACAGCGGCGCCGCGCACGCCGCGCTCGTAGTGGCGCCCGTTTCGCGCTTCCAGCAAGAGGCCATTTGTTTGCGTCTGCAGCTGCTGTTAGCCGCGCACCACGCGCCTGCTCTGGCGTTTCTCGGACGCAAACTGCCCGGCAGTGCTGCGTCCGCGCCCGCGCCGGACGAAGCACCATCGGACCGCGCGATCGGCAACCAAGCGGCCGACGTCGCGAGCCGCGTCGCTCTTCGCAACGTTCTGGAGCTCGCGCACAGCGCGACGATCGAGCTCGAGAGCGCGCAACGGGAGCTCGAAGAGCGGGCCGCGCTGGTCTCATCGCTCCGGGAAGAGTACGAGGACACGATCAAGGCGTACAATGCGATCTTGAGCGAGTCGATGGGCGGGCGCGACGTCGAGCTCTGCAACGAGAAAATCAAAAGGCAAAAGGAAAACGCCGAGATCATCGGTCTGCGGGACATAGTTAGGGCGCAAAACGAAGAGATCAAGGACCTCAAGCGCCAGTTGCGCTGTCTCAGCGGATAGCTATCGCTCGCCACGCGCGGCTCCACGCAGGCAGAGCGCCGCGCGCGCCTCAGCCGCGCCGGAAGCGCCACGCAAGCACGTTCAGCGCGAACAGCGCCACGTTTGCGACTAGCAAGTTCCGCGTGAGTTTCTCGCGCAGCCCCGACTTCGAGGCTGCCACAGCATTGTGAAACTGCGGGCCGCCCACGTCGAGGCAGT
>NW_020873525.1:304555-351467 GCF_001901225.1 Dermatophagoides pteronyssinus | reverse complement strand
TGCGCACCTGCGCGCCGCCCACGTCGAGGCTGTTTTCCGTGCGGTGCAGCTCGCGCTCGAGCTGCTGGCCTTTCCCTTCCGACTCATCAACCACCTTAAGCAGCAGTTCTACAGTGTTCGCGAGCAGTGCAGTTTGCCGGTTAAGCTCGTTCAGCCGGTGAATCTCTTCGAGCGCGTCGAGCTGCACGGGGACGCGTGCGCAGCAGGTCTTGGCAGTCTGGTAGAGTTGCGCTTCAGCGCTGCGCACTTCCGCGTTCACGGTCTGCAACTCTTCTTCGAGTCCATGCACGACTGCGCGTTTGCGAGGCGCGTCCCAGCCGGCTGCACGCACGCCTATCAAGTACGCCTTCACATTATGGCCGTACGCGTCCATACGAGCGTTCAGCTCTGCGCTGAGTTTGCGGAACTCCGGCACGTCGACGCCGCGCGCGTCGAGGCTCGCGCGGCACTCGGCAACGCACTGTTTCAAGTTGCGCTTTTCAAACGCCGCGGCGTCGCGGAGCACGATCACCGGGGCGTCGCCGGACGGCGCGCCAGCGTTTTCCATGCCTGTCGCGCTCGTCGGCTCACACACAGTTTCGCAGCGCAATTTCTGCAGAATTAAACAAGTAACTATATCGGCGCGCCTTTTCGCCCGATTTGGCGGCGCCGCGAAAATGAACTCGCGTTGGTGCGTCGTTCACAAACGCGGCAATAATGGCACCGCTCGCTTGCGCTTCTTTTGCCGGGTTGCCGCCTCGCTTCAAAAGCAGGGCGGCGCACTTCAACAATGAATTTCGAATCGAGACCACGCCGACGCGCGCGCAGCCCTCTGACCGCCGCGCGCGACAGGCCGCCGCTTCGCCGGCCGCGAACGCCGCGGTACGCTCTACGCGCAGCGCGCTGCCGACGGTCGGCCAGCTGCAGCGCGCGCAGCAGAAGTCGCTGCCCTCGAGCGAGTTGCTGCAAGGTTTGCTAATCAGCGACGCCGACAGCGCTTCTTCGAGCCACGCGGCGCCGATGGGAGCGCCGGAGTCTACTGATTTTGGAAATTATTGCACGCAGCGACGCGCGGTTGTCGACAAGCTCGCGAGCTTCCAGCCGAAGCCGCAGAAAGTCGTCCAGGCTGATGCTAACGCGCCGGAGCCCGTCCGGGAGTGTGCTGACACGGACAGCTGCGAAGCACTTAAAGCTCGCAGGAGCAGCTCGCCGCACACGTTCAACCGCCGAAGGCTTACGAGCAAGCCGGCGTTCGGGCTGGGGCTCCCAGTGCAGTTCGCGTTCGACGCGTGCAAACTGCAAAACGCAGCGCTTCGCAGAGAACAAGAGCTTGTCGAAGCGCAGTTTCGCGAGTACCAAGCTCTGCGCGACTCTCTGCACGCAGCGCTACGCGCCAAAGCTGCGTTGGCAGACGAGCTCACCGCGCTTGAGGCTGCAGAAACTCGACTATTCACGCGACTGCTCGACGGCGCGGTCGCCAGCACCGCGCGGCTTTCGCGCAGCGGCGCGTTGCTCGACGCCTGCTGCAACCCCGAACTCGAGCACGTCAGCGTGAAGAGCTACGCTTGGGAAGAAGGTTGGTCTGAAGCGCGACTCGCGCTTGTCGCAGCACCGGCGGAGCTCGCTTCCTCCGCGGAGTCTGACGCGGGTGACGCTGCGCCTGCGCCGCACAAGCTTCAGGCAACGCGCCTGGGGACGCCGCGTGCCAACACGCACGCTGCGGGCGAAGCCGTTTATCAGAACATTTATAACGGTTCTTTCGCAGAGGCTCGCGACCGCGCAGCGGCAAGCGCGAACTGCTGCAGCAATGCTGTCGAACAGTTGTACGTTGTGCGGCGCGCTAGCGAGCTTCTCTCGGCGAGCCCGCGCCGCTCGCGGGTCTGCGGCGAAAGTCCCAGCAAAGACTGCTGCCCCTCGGCACTTGGCGCGAACGCCGCCGCAGCTGCTGCGACGGTCGAGCCGCTCTCACCAAGGAACGCGCAGCCGCGCGCAGTAGCAGAGGAGCCGCAAAGCGGCGGTGCGTCTCAAGCTTCGGCCGCCGGCGAAACCGAGTGTACGGCGCTCGCCTTGCACGCGCGCGGTCCGCTCGCTCAGGCCGCCAGCAGCAAGTGGCGGGACTGCGCGACCGAAGCCAGCACAACGCTCGAAACGTGTTCTGCAGACGCGACGCAACCCGCTGCTGCGCGGGAGCAGCGCAGCGCTGAGCAGCTCGCGCGAGAGGAGCGTCGATGCTGCGCACGCACGCCCGCAGGCCGGCGCTGCGACTCTGAGCCGAGCTTCGGCAGCGAGCGCTGCGGGAGCGGCTCTTCGTTTTCGGCCGCGCTGTTCGAGGCGCAGCACGAGTTCGAAGACTTAGGCGGCATTTTGCAAAGAGTCTCGAGTTCTTTGACGGAAGGCGAGTTTTCGGCGTTCGCAAGTGAAGGTGCGCTCTGCGACGCGGGCGGTTGCGGTTTTCGCTTGAAGCCACTGTCGAGTGCGAGCAAAAGCTGCGGCGAGGCGTCAGCAGCCGACGACGTCGCGGACGCGCAGCACGTCTGCGAAGGCGGCTTCGAGCACTTAGAGTCGCACACTGAGCCGCGCGTCTGCGAGTGCGGCCTCGAGCGCATAGAGTCGCCCACAGAGCCGCGCGCGGGCGAGGACGGCCCCGAGTGCTTAGAGTCGCTTACAGCGCCGCGCAAAAGCGACGAGGCGTCCGAGCCGTGCGATGCTAGCCGCTTTGGAGCGGTCGCGGGCTGCTTGCCGCCCACAGCTCTAAGCTCGGCCCAATGTCGCACTGGTAGCGAGGCTTCGAGCGCAGAGACCGCCGCGTGCGCGCCGCTAGCGCCGCAGCAGGACGCACAGCAGGGCGTTGTGAGCAGACGCTGCGTCGGCTCCGGCGCGCACACCGCCGGCAGTCGCGAAGCGCTGCTCTCCTTTCTGTCCCAGTGCGATAAGTATTTCGAAGACGAACAAGAGCGAGACGAGTTGGTGGAGCGTTACGATGTGCGCGCGCCGCGCTGCGGCGGCGGCCCCGGTAGGTAGTTATTAGCGTTACAAACTTGCTCGTAGATGAGCGTCAGCCCGAATTTTTTGTCGAGCGGCTTGAGCGTTTTCAAAGGAAAGCCCAGCAGCAAGCCCACCGCGAACAAGTGGTAGTTGTGCGTTTTCACGAAGAACGCGAGGTTGATCAGCGGCTGGCGCCACGCACTGTCGCGCGGACAGCTCTGCACCAGCGCGTCGGCCCACAGCATCGCGAACGCGCTCCAGCTATCCGCGGGCCGCGCACCGAGCAGGCAGCGCACGGCTTCGCCGTACAGCACGTCGAGCGCGTGCGAGGCCTTCGTGCAAGCGAGCACGCGCTTCACAAAGCTGCGCACCTCGGAGACGTCGCACGCGTTGCAGATCGCGAGGCGCACTTGGTTCGCGCAGAGCACTTTGCTGCAGGCGATGCCGCACAGGCAGCAGCCGTCGCGCTGCAGCGTAGCGCGCAGCTGTTTGCCGGAGAGCGCGCGCTCGACCGGCGGCGTCGGCGGCACGCCGAGCTGCGCGGCGAGCGCCTCGAAGAGCTCGGAGTAGAGCTCGAAGTTCAGCGCGCGCTCGGAGCGGTTTACCCACTGGTACACGAAGGCGCTCTGCGCGAGCACGTTTTTCGCGCCGCGCCGCATTCCGCTGCTGAACTGCGGGCAGCCCTGGCAGGTTTGCCGGCTGTAGTACTCGAGCGTCGGCCGCGGCGCGGCCTGCTCGCCGAGCAGCCGGAAGCGCGCGGCACGCTCCGCGGCCGCGGCGTGCCGCGGCTGGATCGCCGGGTTTATGGTGACGAACAAGCCGTTTTCGCGCGTCTGCGAAGCCATAACAATCGGAGTAGCGTTATACAGTTCCACACGGTGCCGAGAGTCGCCGTCGTCAAAAGCTGAATGCATCACTGTTTTTAAAAAGAACACGGCGCGGCGTACCGGGACTTTGCGCGCACTGGGGCGGGCGTGACCCGAAAATAGGCGCCGAAATAAATTTAATGGCTGCGCAGGACGCCGTGGCGAGCGTCGTCTTCGAGGCGCTGCTCTTGGCGCGGCTCGAGCAGCTCGTCCCGCAGTTCTACCCGCAGCTCGGCGTTGCGGACCGCGAGAGCCTCTGCTGCATGTTTGCGGACGCGCTGGGAGCCGCGCCGACCGCGCCGCTGTCACAGCGACTGGGGCAGTGGGACTTGCCGGCGCAGCTGAGCGCGGAGTTGGGCGAGGCGCAACGCGCGTGCGCTGCGGAAGTCGCGGCGCTGCAGCGCGCAGCGGGCGGCGGCGACGCCGGCGGCGAGCGCACGGCAAGCTTTGCGCAGCTGGAGCCGCTGGTGCGCCGCTTCGTCGCAAAGTTCGCGGCGGCCGCCGCGCCGCGCGCCGACGCGGACGCCGCAGTCGCGCTGAGCGAAGAGACACTGACCTACAACCACCTGCCGGTGCCGTTCCTGAACTTCCAGACCGCACGCGTGCCCACTTCGCTAAAGGCCGTGCGCCCGCTGCTGCCGGCCGCCGCGCCCGCGCCGGCGGGCAGCCAGACGCGGCGCGCGGAGGCGCCCGCCGCGGGGCCGCGCTTCGCGCGCCCGCGCGCCGCAGTCGCGAACACCGACTTTGACGCGGTCGCAAACGCGGACGCTAGCGCGGACTCGGTGCACGAGTGGCGCGAGAACGCGCGCCACGCGAAGCGGCTGCAGTTTGCGCCCGCGGACGCAGACGTGCAGGCGCTGCCGATCAACCAACTCGCGCCGCAGCTGCTCGACGCCGTGCGCAACCACAGCGTGGTGATCGTGCAGGCCGAAACGGGCTGCGGCAAAAGCACGCAGATCCCCTGTCTGCTGTACGAGGCCGGTTTGCTGCAGCGCGGCATGATCGGCGTGGTCCAACCGCGGCGCGTCGCGGCGGTCTCGTTGGCGGAGCAGACCAGCCGGCAGCGCAGCGGCGCGTACGCGCCGGGCGTCATCGCGTACAGCGTGCGCTTCGCAGACACGTGCCGCAGCAACACGCGGATCAAGTACATGACGGACGGCATCTTGCTGCGCGAAATGCTCTCGGACCGCGACCTGTCGCGCTACGCGGTGTTCATGCTCGACGAAGTGCACGAGCGCACGATGAACAACGACTTGCTGCTGCCGCTGCTGAAGCTGCTGCTCGAGCGGCGCAAAGACGCGAAACTGATTCTCTCGAGCGCGACGCTGAACACGAAGCTGTTCAAGCAGTACTTCCCCGACGCCGCGGAGCTCTCGGTTCCCGGCCGGCTGCACGACGTGCAGATTTTCTACAGAGAAGCGAGCGTGACCGACTTCGTCGAGGCGTGCGTGATGCAGTGCTTGAGCATCGTGCTCGGCGACGCCTCCGGCGACCTGCTGGTCTTCTTGCCCGGCAAGGAAGAAATCAAACTCGCGGCCGAGATGCTGCAGTCGCTCTTCCGCGCAAAAGTAATGGCGCTCGACTCCGCGCACAAGCCGAAGCGCAAGCTGCGCATCGCGCGCATGTACGCGGGGCTCGATTTGCAGCAGCAGACTGAGGCGATGACGCCCGCGCCCGAGGGCTGGGTCAAGGCGATTTTCGTGACCAACATCGCGGAAACCTCGCTGACCATCCCCGGCGTCGTGTACGTCGTCGACTCGGGGCTGGTCAAAATCAACAGCTTCGACGCGCTCACGAACAACGACGCGCTCGTGCTGTCGCGCATCAGCAAGGCGAGCGCGAAGCAGCGCGCGGGCCGTGCGGGCCGCGTCTGTCCCGGGTTCTGCTACCGCATGTACACGCTGCAGGAGTTCGCCACGGAGATGGTCGAAGAGACCGTGCCGGAGCTGTGTCGCTCGGAACTGACTTCCGTCATCGTACTGCTCACGAAGCTCGGCTACAAAAACCTGCTCGAGTTCCCGTTCCTGACGCCGCCGCCAGAGGATCTCGTGCTCGCGTGCACCGCGATGCTGTACGAGTTCGCGTGCCTCGACGACCGCGGCTTTCTGACGGACCTCGGCGACGTGGTCTCCGCCTTCCCCGTGCCTGCGCAGCACACACTAATGCTGCTCGCGGCTGCGCGCCTCGGCTGTTCCCTCGAGCTCGTGAAGCTCGTCTCGCTGCTGCAAGCGCCGAACCTGTTCTTGTGGCCCTACGACCGCGTCGAGCAGGCGAACCGCGCGCACCGCAGCTTGCAGGTCAGCGACAGCGACCACGCGACGCTCGTGCAGATCTTCAACGAGTTCATCGATGCGCCGGACAAGCCGGCGTACTGTCGGCAGCGCTACCTGAGCCTTAACGCGCTGCGCGAGGCGAAGCACCTGTTCGACGACTTGACCGAACTGTGCGGCAAGCTGAAAATTCGGCTCGTGTCTTCGCCGAACAAGAAACTCTGGCTCGAAGCCATCGCGCACGGGCTCTTCCGCAACGTCGCGCGTCGCGTGGGCAACGAGTTGGAATACGAAACGCTGCGCAGCAAACTGCTCTGCAAGCTGCACCCGCAGTCCGCCGTGAGTCTGCGCGGCCCGCCTCTGGTGGTCTACGAAAAAATCATCGTGACCTCGAACTCGTTCATGTGCGTCTGTTCCGCCATCGACGCGGCGACGCTCGGGCGCGCCGCGCCTAAGGTTTTCCAAACGCAAAAATACAGTTTTATGCGCAGCGCAAATGCGCTTCGCGGCGCGCCAAACGGCGCCGCCGCGGAGCGCACGCGCTAACTCAGATCTCATAATCCAACGGTCACTGAGGCCAGCGGCCTCTCAGATTATAGATTCATCATACACGAACAGGTCAGACAGCCAAGGGAACAACTTTGCTCTTCATGTACTCAGAGACTCTAGTCATGCCATTGTGGGGTCATCATGGAATTGCGGTCAGATAGGGGTGAAAGACGAAAATGTGTTCAACACGGTGTTCAGCTACACTCTATCATCAGAAGCGAAAGGTCAGATCTGGTCAGTCAGTCATGCGTTCAGACTGGGGCGACAAGACTCATCATTCGCGAGAAAACCAAAAATACTAAATGCGAAAATGACGCTGTTTTGTCCGTACTGTCACAACCTGCTGCTGCTCGACGAAGAAAAAGGGCTGGTGGACTTGGCGTGCTCTTGCTGCAGCTACCGGCTGCCGGTCGCGCAGCCGGTGTGCGTCGCGAAGACGTTCGAGCCGCAGCGCGTCGAAGACGAGAGCCGGCTAATGGCGGAGCTCGAAAACTGCGAGGTTGTGATGCGCAACTGCGCCGAGTGCTCCGGCGTGAAGCACTTCGTCTACGCGTTCATGCTGAACGACTTCGAGCGCAAAGTCGTCAAGTATTTCCACTGCGCGCAGTGCCACGCGATCCAGAGCGAGTTCGCGCTCGCGCGCTGAGCCGCTAGGTCACGTTGTTCAGCACCACGTAGTTCGGCAGCTTGCGCTTCGGGTGCGGCGCCGCAGCCGCTGCGTCCGCCGCTGGCGACGGCAGGTTGGAATGGTCGGCGTAATCGCGCGGCTGCGAGCCGCTGAACCAGCCGTCCGGCTGGAGCGCGTGCCGGTGGGTTGCGAGGCGGTTGCCGCCCTGCGCCGCCCTGCTGCGCGCGTACAGCTGCTGCGCGGCAAGCTGCGGATCGTACGGCGTGTAGGTCGGCGCCTCTTTTTCTTCGAAGTGGCTCGGCAGCCCAGTGTAGTACGGATTTTCGCTCCACGAAGCTGCGTCTCTTGGTGGCAAGCCCCAGCGCGGGCTCTTCCGCTGTGGATGCCGGCCGTCCTCCGCCTCGCTGCCGTACTGCGAGTCGTTGTCTGCGTCCGCCTCGCTGCTGAACTGCGAGTCGTTGTCTGCGTCCATCTCGCTGCCGTATCGCGAGTCGTCGTCTTCGCCGTTTTCGCTGTTGTACACCGACTGCGCCGAGAACCGCGGCGGCGGCGGCAGAAGGGCAGACGCATCTTCACGATGCGCGTAGCGCTCCGCTGCGCTGCTCTCCTGTGTCGGATACAGCTGTGACGGCCTTAGTGGCGCACCGTATTGGCCAGAGCCAAGCTGGCCAGGGCCGAACTTGTCAAGCCCGAACCGGCCAGTGTCAAACTGGCCAGCGCGAAACTGGCGAGGGCCAAACTGGTCAGGGCCAAACTGGTCAGGGCCGAATTGGCCAGAGCCGAATTTTTCAGAGCCGAATTTGTCAGAGCCGATCTGACTGGCGCCGCGCGCGGCTTCGCCGCTGAGCGGCGCGCGCTCGCTCGTGTCGGCGGGCTCGCGGCCGAAGTCGCCGTCCAGCTCTTGCGGCGGCGAGAAGAGCGGCGGGCGCTGAAAGATGCGCTCCTGCACGGAAGGGCCCTCACGCTGCTCCTGCCGCCGCAGCTGCCGCTGCGGCTCGTGGTGTATCGCTTCCGGTGAGCAGTCCTCGACTTCCTCGCAGTCGATTGGCGGCACGTCCTTCGCGAACAAGTCCATTTCTCGCGCGCGCACCAGCACGGCTAGCGCGCCGAGTGCCAACGCGGCTCGCATCGAGACGGGGTGCATCCTAGAGTCGCCGCAGGTCGCTAATTTTTCACAAAACTATGGACAAAAACCCGCGTTGCGGGGTTCCGCGATCAAATTTGGCGATCAAATGTGCGCGCGCGGAGCGCCTCGGCGCTTGCGCTGCGCCGCTGCGCGCGCAGGCCGCCGCATCTAAACACTGCCGCAGTTGCGCACACAAGTTAATAATAAACAGATTTGCGCTATCTTGATTTTTGACAATGGGTTGCACGTCAAGTAAAAACCAGGCGCGGCCCGCGCCAGCGCTCTCGAACGCCAGAGCGCAGGCCGAGCCGAAAGCGGAGCTGGAGCTGCACTGCGAGTCCCGCGCGGACGTTAGCGGGTTCCGCGACAAGTACCGCATGGAAGCCGCGCCGAGCAAGCCGGGCGAGTCGGACGACGAGTCGGAGATCGTGACGAAGGGCGAAGTCACGCTGGTCGAAGGCGTCAAGTACGTCGGCCAGTGGAAAGGCAAGCGGCGGCACGGCAAAGGCAAGCAGGTGTGGGCCGACGGCGCGTACTACGAAGGCGAGTGGTTCGCGGACGAAGCAAGCGGCCGCGGCACGTTCGTGCACGCGGACGGCTTCGTGTACGAGGGCGAGTGGAAGAACGGCCGCGCAAACGGGCAAGGCAGTCTGGTGCACCACGACGGCAGCAAGTACTTCGGCGGCTGGGTCGACGACGTGCAGCACGGCTTTGCGGTGGAAACGTGGAGCGACGGCAGCCGCTTCGAGGGACAGTTCGTTAACGGGCACAAGGACGGCCGTGGCACGTTTTCCTGGCCGGACGGCGCAGTCTACAAAGGCGAACTCTGCAACGACAAAATCCACGGTTGGGGCATTTACCGCTGGAAGGACGGGCGCACTTACAAGGGTCAGTGGGTGTACAACTGCATGCACGGCGTGGGCTGCTTCAAGTGGCCGGACGGCCGCTGGTACTACGGCGAGTACACGAACGACAAGAAGGACGGCTACGGCGAGTTCCACTGGACGAACGGCAAAGAGTACTGCGGCTACTGGAAGGACGGCAAGCAGCACGGCTACGCGGAGTTCCGCAACCAGAAGGGCGAGGTGCGTAAGGGGCTGTGGCACGAGGGCGTGCGCAAGCAGTGGTTCGCGAACGACGCCGAAGCGGAAGAGTACCTCGCCGCGAACAAGAGTGAGCCGAAGCACGCACTGACCCCGTTTCCCGAGTGGCTCGAGCAGTCCGAGAAAAACTGAGCGGCTAAACGAAGATCCGCGTTTATTTTTTGTGACTGATCAGCCGAGATGCGGGTGCTTCGATTGCTGGTCGGCGCGCTGAGCTGCGCACGCAACGCGCGCGTCACCGCAGCCGCGCCTTCCGCGCAGAACGCACTCTTCGACACGCCCGCCGCGCCGCCGCCCGCGGACGCCGGCGACTTCAACTTGCGCGCGCTGAACTTCCTGATCCAGAACCGCTTTCTGCGCTACCGCAAACTGCTCGCGACGAGCCAGCTGCCGGACTTCGGCGAGCCGCTCGACGAGACCGCGCGCGAAGCGCTCGACGACTTGCTGCAGGTCGCGCTGGACCTCAACGCGCAAAGGTTCCGCGAGGTCAGTCTGCAGTACGGCCGACTGCTGCGCGCCGAACAGGTGGGCGCGGAACACGCGAACGCCGGCGGCAGCGCGACGCTGTTGCGCCGGCGTCGCCGGCGCTGCGACCAGCAGTTTGCGGGACCGCTGCACGTGGTCGAGAACGCCGAAGACCTGCACTCCACCACGAAGAGCGACTCGTACGCGAAACTGGCGCAGCAGAGCCTGCTGTTCGAGAACGGCCCGCGCGTGTACCGCGCGTTCCGGCTGAGCGCCTTCCAGTTGCCGCTGCGCCCGCTCGCGGAGCTGCCTGCCTGCTTCTCCGCCGCCACGCTCGGAAACTTGACGCTGTTCTGCGCGCCCGACGCGGTGGCCTGCCACCGCTGGGTGAACGCGCTTCACGCGAAGCTTTTGTGTCTAAAGTTCGGCGTGGAGGGCACTATGCCGACGCTGCCCGCTGCGGCCGCGGCGCCGCCAAGCGGCGCCCCGGAAACCGCGAAAGCAGACGCGCCGGAAAACGCGAAAGCGGGCGCACCGGCCGACGCACACAAAAAAGAAGCAGAGAGCACGGAAAACGCAGTGCTGCAGGAGGCCGCCACAGCGACGCCGTCTCGCGAATCCACCTTTGACGTAACGGCTCACCTGTACGTATACAAGGACGCGCAGGGGTTTGCGAAAAGCAGCCCGACGCTCGAGCAGGCGCTCGAAGCGATCAAGCTGCGCCTGACGCAAAAGATTGCAATGTCCGAACCGAAATAACGCGCAACGCAGCACCGCTGCGGTTTGTGGAGCTCGCTCGCTGTCGCCCCAGCTAGCTCGCGCAGCCGAACGCTAGCCGCCGAGACTCTAGGGGCAGAAATGCGTGTCGCGCGCAGCGTTCCAGCGCTACGCGCCTTGCTCTCCCGCCCGTAATCGCCCGCGCCCAAGGTTGCGCGCGGCCACTGTTTGGCGAATTCGGTTTTGTCGCATGCTCATGAATCTCGGCTGCAGGAGCGACGAGAGATCTAACACGCGTCGCTTTTCCGCGTTTCGATGTGGGAGGCAGGAGCCGCCACATGGTAGCTGCGGACAGGTTGCTCCAGATTTAATTTGCATGTAATCGCGAGAATGCTCAGCGCTGCTTTCGACTCGGACCAAGAAGCCGACTCTCTCTACCAAACGAACAGCTGTCTCGCCGACATTCTGCACGAGAACGAAGTCTACACCAGCGCGCACCAAGAGTCGTAAGTTTTCCGCGCACGCACGCAGGCTCAATCGACTGCCACTCGCGCTCTACCTTGGCACGAACGCGAGCGGAGAACGCGTCGTGCTGCTGAACCTCGTCTACCCGGAACAACTCTCGACCGCCGCGACCTATCAAGACTTCTTGTAAGTAAATAAAAAAGCGATAATAGAAAAGCGTGCGTTATTAAGTTGCACAATGCGATCACCACGTCGAAAGTCTACGGGAACAAAAAGCGCATCAAGCTGAAACCCTATGTGGTGCTGGCCTGTTTTTACGAATGCAGCGCAGCCGTCATCAACGCCTTCCGCGTGCTGATCAACAGTAAGTGTGGCCCGTGCGTTCGCAGTCCTCGAAGTATTCCCCGTGCAGTACCGCAAGAAACTGCAGCGCCTTATCGTCTGCGGCGGCGGATTCCAAGTGCTCGCCATGTTCAACATCGTCAACAGCAGCAAGCGCTTTCGCAACGAAAAGCTCGGCTTCATTCGAAACGTGAGCTCCTACGTCGAGTGCCTCACCCCGACGCGCGGCTCGGTGCCGCTTTCAAAGTTGCCGCTGCGGCTCCGCAGCCTCGAACACACGCTGCCGCCCGGCTACAACGTGCTGACCGGGCCGCTGGAAGACATGCTCGCGGCCACGGGGCAAGAGTCGCGCGGCAAACTGCTACCCTCACACCTCGCCTACCTGTTCTACTTGCTGAACTCGAAGCGCATGCACTCCGAACTGCACTCGCTCTCCGCCTACCCCGAGGCGCAAGAGTTGTACCGCTGCGTTGAGCAGATCAAGAACGGCGAAATCGTGAAGCCGCTGCCCAGCGTGGAAAGCATGCTTGTGCTCTTCGACGTGACGCTCTACGGGCTCGGCCCGCTGCTCGGCCCGACTGCCTACACGAACTGCGAGAACCACTTCCGCGTAGGCGGCGAGCCGACGCTCGCGCTTCTCAAACTGCTAATCGACCAAGTTTCCTCAATGCGCTCCGTGATCGTCTCAGAGATTTTCGAGTGCTGCACTACCATGCTCGCCAGCAAGAACATCGTAGTCTCGCGGCCCTGCCAAAGCGTAGCCGAAGAGCTCGCGGCGCGCTTCGCGCACCTGTTCATTCGCCCCACGCGCCCGCTCAGCGTCAAGGACTACGACGTCATCCAGTTCATCACAACGCTAATGCGGCACGCCTTCGAGAACATCGACGTGATGCAGCAGCACCTGCAAAGCAGCGGCGCGCAGTGAAGTCGCGTTCCGCCGCCTTAATTGTTTTTTATGATTTTGTCTGAAAGATAAACAATGTCGGCTCTCGGGATGCCGCCCGCGCTGCTCGCGCTCTTTGCGCCGCGGCCGGCACTCCCCGCGCACAAGCCGCCGAAGGCGAAGCTTTCGCAGCCGCTCTCGAGCTTCGCCGATGTCCTCAACCAGTTCGAACGAACGCCCGCGCCCGCGCCCGCGCACTTCGTCTCGCCGATCCGCAGGAAGCTAGCGATGAAACTCGAGGGCGAGAAGCGAAACGCAGAACTGATCAGCAACGAACGCAAGACTTTTCGCGCGAAGGTCCTCGCGGACCCGAACTTGACGCAGAACCCCAAGTGCACGCTGATCGTCGCGAACTTGGCGTACACCGCAACTACGGAAGAGCTGTTCGCGCTGTTCGAGCCGTTCGGCGAGCTCGTCGACATTCGGCTCGTCGAGGACCGGCAGGGCAAGTCGCGCGGCTACGCTTTCGTCGAGTTCGCCGCCGAAGACGCCGCTGCCAAGGCGTGCTGGGAACTGAACAACAAGCCGTTCAAGGACCGCGCGCTGCTCGTCGACTTCGAAAAGGCGCGCGTCAACGCAAACTTCTTTCCGAACCGGCTGGGTGGCGGCGAAGGCCGCAACCGCGCGTATGTGATTTTGCGCCGCGTCCTCCGCGCACTAAAGAAGCAACTGCGGAAACAGCACGCGGCGCAAAACTCGAAAGTACTCATGCGCCGCAAACGCGTGCTCAGCGACGGCGGCCGTCCGCGCGCCCCGCGCCGCAGGTACTAGGGGCTCACGCGGCCTCGCAGCTTCGCGCCTTCTGCACGAGCTCCTTGATGTCGCTGAACTTGTCGGTGATGTCTTGCACTATCGGGAACACGTCAAACTCGTCAGCCGAGTCAGCGGCGTCGTCCTCCGAATCCATCTCCTCGACGAGCACACGGTCTGCGACGTCGCGGCCGCCCGCGCAGAACCGCGCCTGGCAACCAGGCCGCCCGCAGCAAATCGCCACGTCCGGGCGGCGCCGCTCGCGTTTCGACTCCTTTCGCTGCGCGGCAGCAAGGCGCTCCCACGAGGCGACCACGTCCCCGTTGCTTGCGCCCGAACGCTGCAACGCGACTTTGTCGGTCGACGCAAAAGTCGCGTTGTCCAGCTGCATCCTGCTCTGCAAAAAACCGATATTTTTCATTGTTTCTCGAATCTTGAGTGCGGCGCGCTGGCGCCGCAGCGATTGCGACGGCTCGCCCGCAGTGCGCGCCAGAAGATTTGCAGCGGGCGCAGAGTTTTCCGAAAAAGCGCGCCGTTCAAAATTAGTTTGCGGGCGCACTGCATACTCTTTATCAAGCGAGCAGCGACGAAGCGCGCCGCAGACGTTGCCTCCAACTGCGCCGCCGACAGCACCGCCTTTTGCGCTGAACAACGCTTCGCCTAGCTGCGCAACCTGCAATAGCAGCCTCTCGACCTGAGCGCTGAGCTGCTCCATGCGTTGCAGAAGGCGCGCCTGGCCGCCGGCCAACGCGCTGAGCTGCGCATCCACCGTCGCTGATCCAAGCATGCTGCAGCCAGGCGCGCGCTCCGCAGCCGAGAAGCAGGCGTCCAGCGAATCGATCTGTTTCTTCAACTCAGACAGAGGACCCGCAGCGCTGTTCGCTTCTGCGCCGCCGTACAGCGAACCTTTAGAACGCGGCGCACTAGCCTCGCTCATTTTGCGAACTGTCGCGAAACTTCGCGCACTGCAGTGGCAAACGGACAAAGCGAACCGCTGCGCACCGACCTCGGCGAAACAGAAAGATGAATAATTGCTGCGAAAATACTGCTGAAGCGGACGCGGCGAA
This sequence comes from Dermatophagoides pteronyssinus, assembly GCF_001901225.1. NCBI lineage: Eukaryota > Metazoa > Arthropoda > Arachnida > Sarcoptiformes > Pyroglyphidae > Dermatophagoides > Dermatophagoides pteronyssinus. The sequence continues at coordinate 337,212 of NW_020873525.1, read as the reverse complement.
TTTGCGTGCCGCTGCAACGTTGCTTAAGTGCGCTTCGCCGCAGCTTGCTTGCGAATTTTCTCCGCCCAGCGCTGCGGGGTGAAGCCGATCTTTTCGTAGATTTTGGCCGCGGGTGCGCTGTAGCCGTAGCGGTCGAGACACAAGCTGAGCTCGCGGTCGAAATAGCGGTCGATGCCGAAACTCGCGTAAGCTTCTACGTACGCCGCGAGCACGCCGCGCGGCAGAACAGATTCTTTGTAAGCAGCGGGCTGCTGGTCGAACAGCGTGACGGCCGGAACGGAGACGAGCCGCACGTTGAACTGGTCGGCCAGCAGTGCGCGCGTTTCGCGCGCAATGCTCAGGTCCGAACCGCAGCCCGCCAAGACGAGCTTCGGCCGCGCACAGTTCTGCGCGAAGTCGGCGAGCACGTACGCGCCGCGCGCAACTCGCTGCGCGGAACTGCCTTCGTAGTTCTCCATTTTGCCGCGCGACAGCGCAACCATCACGGGCGTCTTGGTGGAGGCGAGCCAGACGCAGTAGGCGCCGGCGACTTCCCTCGCGTCGGCGGGGCGGATGAGAGTGAGATTCGGAGTGGCGCGGTACAGCGCGCCGAGCTCCACGGGCTGGTGCGTGGGCCCGTCCTCGCCGATCTCGACGGAGTCGTGCGTCGCGATGTGCAAGACCGGCAGCTCCGAAAGTGCGCCGACCCGCACGGCGCCGTGCGCGTAGCCGAAGAAGTTCAAGAAGGTGGCGTCGAACACGCGGTAGCCGCCGAACGCGGCGAGTCCGTTGGCGACTGCGCACATTGCGTGCTCGCGCACGCCGAAGTGCAGGTAGCGGCCGGCGCGGTTGCTCGCGTTGAACGCGCCGCCGACGACCTTGAGCACGTTCGTCTTGTTCGAGTCCATCAAATCTGCGGAGCCGCCAATCACGTGCGGCAGCTTTTGGCAGACGGTCTGCAAAAGCTTCTGCGAGGTTCCGCGGCCGGAGTCGCTGGGCAGCTGCGCGGCGAGCTCTTCGAGCTCTGCAATTAGCGCGGCACTCGGCTCGTACCGCTCGAGCGCGCGCAAGTTCTCGCGTGCGGCAGCATCAGCCAGCTGCAGTTGTGCCTGCCACTGCGCGTGCGCGGCAGTCATCTGCTCGCGGCGCTGCGCGTAAAAGCTGCGCGCGGCGTCCGTGACGTGGAACAGTTCGTCGTCCTCAAACCCCATCAGCTTGCGGACGTTCATAAAGTCCTGCTTGTCGAGCACGGCGCCGTGCACCTTCGCAGTGCCCGCGTGCGCCGAGCCGTAGCCAATGGTGGTGTCGACAACGATAGCGGTGGGTCGGTCCGCGGCCTTGCTGCGCTCGCACGCGGCGACGATGCCGCGCACGTCGGTGTCGCCGTCACGCACATAGAGCACCTGCCAGCCGAACGCTTCGAAAAGCTTGGGCACGTCCTCGTTGAACGCGAGCGTCGTGCTGCCGTCGATGGTGATGCCGTTGCGGTCGTAAAGCAGCGTCAGGTTGCACAGGCGCAAGTTGCCGGCGAGCGAAATCGCTTCCAGCGACACGCCCTCGTTCAGGCAGCCGTCGCCGCAGAGCACGTAGACGCGGCCGTCAAGCAACTTGGGGTGTTGCGCGGTGGCGTTCGCGCCCGCGATCGCGAGACCGACGGCCTGCGCGACGCCCTGGCCGAGCGGGCCCGTGGTCACCTCGATCCCGGGCGTGCGCCCGCGCTCGGGGTGGCCCGGCGTGCGCGAGTCGAGTTGCCGGAACTGCTGCAGATCCTCGACGCGCAGGTAGCCGCTCAGCGCGAGCGCGGCGTACTGCAGTGCGCAGCAGTGCCCGTTGCTCAGCACGAAGCGATCGCGGTTCAGCCAGTCCGGCGCGTCGGCGGTCAGCCGGAGCACGTGCCCGTACAGCGCGTGCAGGATCGGCGCGCAGCCGAGCGGCGCGCCGGGGTGCCCGCTGTTGGCGCGGTCCACGGCAGCTATCGACAGCGCGCGCAGCGCGTTTACGCACTGTAGGTCTGGGTCTGCGGAAACCAGTGACTTTAGCACTGCGTTGCGCTGAACGTACGGCGGAATGACGGACATGGCGATCTAAAAAATTGGCAATTGAAAAAGCTTTTTCCAATTATTCGCTGCGCACAGTTCGTGTGATGGAGTACGTGGTAATTGGCGCGTTGCTGCTCACGACGCTCTGCATCGTCGTGTACTTGCTACAGCAACTGCGCAATCACCGCCGCGCGGAGCAGGCGGACTCGGACTTTCTCGCGCGCAACCTGTCCTACTCGCTGCCGCTGGACTTGCCGAAGCAGTTCCGCGAACTGCTGCGCGCCGAGTTCGAGCAGCTGGCGCCGAAGCACCAGCTCAACGCGATGCGCTTCGAAGCCGACTTCCTCGGGCCACCGGCGCAGTGCTGGCTCGCGCTGCTGCCGAAGGAAGACAAGCTGCGCTGCAGCCGATACCTCGTGGGGTACACGCTGCAGTTGCTGCCGTTCGCGGAGCGCGTCGCGCAGAAATACGGGCAAAAGGCGGTGCTTTTCAAGTCGGGCTACCTGCATCCGCTGCAACACCAGCACTGGGAGCGGCTGAACGAGTTCTGCTCGCACGAGATCGAAGAAGTTGTGCGCATGGCGCCGCATTTCAAGCCAGAGTGGGCGAACCGTAAGTGACCGCAGAGTTGCCGTAGCGAAAGTGCTCTTCGCGGAAGCCGAAGAAGTGCAGCGGAAAGCGCTGCAGAAATCCAAAGAAGCAATGTTGCGAAACGCCGCGGCGGACAAAGCCGCCGTTAAATAGCGAATTTCAATTTTGTATTTCGAAAAGCTTGACCGTTTCGCGCAAACCGGACTGCTATGCACAGAGAAGATGAGACGAGTTCGGCGGCCGCCGCGGAGCGCGAAGAGGCGCTGCAGCGCGCGACCGACAGCGGAGCTGAGGACGAGTCCGTGCGCGGACTTGCGGCAGAGGCGCGCGCGCTCGCCGAGAGCGACTCGCAGCCGATGGAACAGGACGCTGGCGAGACGCTGCGAGACGAGGCGCGCGACAGTGGCTGCGAGATGCACGACGACGCAGACGTCAAGGAGGTTAGCTTCGACGACGAAGAGCGCCCGCGCCGCGCACGTGGCGGCGAGGCCGACGGCCGCGAAGAGCGCCGCGGACCCCGCCGCGGCCGCTTCCGCGAGGACCGCGAGCGCGAGCAGAAGAGCCGCAGCATCCTGATCGACAAGCTCTCCGCGGACGTCTACGTGACGGACATTAAGGAGCACTTCAGCGGCGTCGGCGTGATCAACGACATCTACATCCCGCTGCACTACGACACGCGAGAGCCGCGCGGCTTCGCGTTCGTCGAGTTCGCTTCCTGCGAGGAGGCCGACGAGGCGGTGCGCCAGTACGACGGCTCGGAACTGAAGGGCTGCACCATCTCTGTACACATTGCGCGGCACGCGCGCAAGACTCCGGAGGACATGCGCGCGCGCCGCGACGGCTTCAAGCGCTCAGGCCGCCCGCGACGCGACCGCGACGAGCAAGGCCCGCGCGAGGAGCGCGGCGACGGCGAGCGTAGGCGGCCGCGGCGCTTCGGCGGGCGTCGCGAATTTAACCGCGAAGAGCGCGGCGCAGGCGAAGAGCGCAGCTACCGGTCGCGCTTCCCGGACGACAGCGAGCGCCGCCGCGAGGAGTAGCAAAGTCTTCGCATTTTTCAATATTTTCTAATTGCGCGGATGGCGAAGAGCATCAAGTCGAAAGTCAAGCGGAAGTTCCGAGCAGCGCGGCGCGCACTGCTCGACGCACAGCAGCTCGCGCCGCAGAGCCTTGCGCAGCACGAGCGGCTGAAGCGCATCGCCGCCGGCGCGCTCGTGCGCGGCGCCGAGCACCCGAAAAACGCATTTCTGCACGGGGACAAAGGCGTCTTCCCGCAGCTACAGCGCCGCAAAAAGATCGACTTCCGGCTGCCCGTCGAAAACGTGCCCCGCTAGCCGCCACGGCGGCAGCGCAGCCTCGCGATGCGCGTTGCGATTCTGCAGCGACGCGAGCCACGGCGCGCGTTAGCCGCTGTTTGCGCCGTACCCCTTTTTGATGGCCTCGTCGAGCGTGGCCGTGTAGTGGTTCAGCGAAGTCACGATGAGTTCGTCGCCCTCTTCGCGCGCGAACTTCTCCTCTTCGAGCATCTTCTTCAGCGCCTCGATCTTCTGGAAGACTTCTTGCTGAAACGCGCGGCGGCTGTTCAGAATCGCTTTCTTAAACACGTCCGTCTCTTCCGTAATTTCGTCGAACTTGGCCCGGTGTCGGTTCTGTGTGCATGCGCGCTCCACTTACACTTTCGTTTTCCAAGTGCGAGTATATCGACTCCTCAATCTCGTGGATCTTGTCCGCGAAGCTGTGCGTGGCTTCGCTGAGCATCTCCGGCACGCGCACTTTCATTTCCTCGATCGAGAGTCGGCACGCAGTGATCTGCTCTTTGATCTCGCTAGGCGTAGTGTCCTCTTCGAACGCCCGCAGCCGCTGGTCCAGCGCGAACAGCGTGCTCTCGAGCGCGGCAAGCGAGTTTTCAAGTTCCTGACACTTGTCGCCCGTGAGCTTTTCCAGCTTCGCGTGCGCGCCGTTCAGCTTCGCCTCGAACTCGTCGACGATGTTCCGGTGCGCATCCGCGCGCAGCTTCGCCAGTCGGTTCACCGCGCTCTCGAGCGCCGTGAGCCGCTCTTTAAAAATCTGCAGGCGGCTGGCCTCCTTCGTGATGTGCTGGTTCGTGCGCTCGTCCACGGTCTTTTCGACGTTGTACAGCCGCTCTGTGATCAGGCTCAGCTTCGAGACGCTCTTTGGCTTCTCCGCGCCCGCGCGCAGCACGTTCGGCGTCGCAAAGCGGTTCTCCTTGTTCGCGAGCGCGGACTCAAGCCCGCGCTCCGGCGATGCGCCGCGCGGCTCAAAAGCTGCTGCAAAGCTCAGCGCTGTGCCGCCCTCGCCGCCGCTCTCGCGCGGCGCCTGCGATCCGGCGAACGCAAAGCGGCTGTCCAGCGCTTCACCGCGAGCAGCGGGAGCCGCAGCGCCAGGAGTGTCGCTCCCGCGCTCGTGCCCGAGCCGATACTGCTCACGCCCTCGCCGCAGCGACAACGTCGCGCCGGGCTTCAGCGCAGAAAGTGGTTCCGGATCCGCGCCGCGCCGAAACAGCGAGTCGCCTGTGATTTGTTTCGCGCAGTGCGCCGCGACGCGTTTGCCGCCGTAGGCACTATCGCTGCTCATCAGCTAACTGCTCATTGTGCAGGTGTTTTTTGTTCCGCCAGCTGCGATCAAAAATCGTCACACTTTTATTTAGAAAAAATGCGCTTTAATTGATCGCAGCCGCTTGCGCGCGCACCGTTCGACTTCCTTCCGCAATGTCGAAATCTGCCCGCGCGGCCGACACGAGCTCCGCAGAGGCTGGCACAGCTTTTCACGAACGCCTGGGACTTGCGCCTGCTCCGCTCCGGCTGCTGAGCTGGCGGCCCGCGTTCTTCTGGCGCCGTAAAAACACTGTCGAGCAGTGCGCGGTTTGCCGAAACCACGTACTCGAGCCGTGCCTGAGCTGCTCGATGGACGCGCCCTCGGGCGCCGACAAGCCCTGCACGTTGGTCTGGGGCAGATGCAACCACGTCTTCCACGAGCACTGTCTAACCACGTGGCTCGCGACTCGCATGGTCTGTCCACTGGACAACCTGCCCTGGGTGCCTAAGCCGCCGCCCGTCGACATGAGCGTCGTTGCCAACCACTTCGCAAACCTGCCAGAAGCTGAACTGCTGCGAATCACGCGGCTCCAAGATGACTTCGCGGCACTCTTTACCCCCAATCAGCCTTCCGCGCCGCCGTCATGACGCGCTTTGCAGTTCACAAGCTGTAATGGCTCGTGCTGTTTCCGCACCATTTAGTTATCGAGACGTCAACACCTTCGATATCTTCGCGCGGTCTGCTGCTGTTTGAAACAAGCTACACTCAACCTAGCAGGTCGTTAAGCGCAAAGCAGTTGCTTCGTTTCGTCTATCTTTCAGACAGTCAGCCGACCTGCTCCTCCTGACCAAGGTGCCGCCAAGGCTTCCAGAAGCGTCGTTACAAAGTGTCATTACAAAGTGCTATTACAATGAGGTAATGCGACTTTTCGCTTCTTAACACTCCGGATGGTACAGCCTCGCAACAATAACGATGAGAAGATAGCATAGCTGTCTCCTTTGCGAAGGCTCAACGGTAGCGGGTATTTTCATAGTGCAGCTAGTTGGAACAGCCGCAACGCCGCGCTGGCGTCACAGCAGCAGCTTCGCATAAGATTCGAATTCGTGGCTGCTTGCGACGAAGCGCCACTCGTGGTTGCAGGCGAGCTCCGTAGCCACGTGCGCGGCGTCTGACATGCAACAGTAGTCCATGACAAAATACGCGTGCCACTCTGCAAGACTCAGCGCCTCGCGCAGTACGCAGCACTGCACGAAGAACATCTGCGCTGGGCTGCTGTCAACTTACGTTCAGCAACAACAAGTTGCACAGCTCTGCTGAATTCGCGGCTCCGCGATAGAACTCGACGAAGCGCGTGACCGCCGCCACATGGTGCACGAACAGCGCCATGACCTCACGCGCGTCGTACTGCAGCTCGCACAGCTTGAGCGCAACGTTCTGCGCTATCGCCGCGATCGAGTGCTCGCAGTTCTCCGTTGCCCGCCCAGTGTCCGAGAGCACCGGTAGAAGACACTGCAGGTATTTGGCATAAAAAATTTCGTCGAAGTTCAGCGAGCCCGATCCAAAAATAAACTCCGTCATTTGCAAACGCTTTTAGTTATATTTGGTGAATTTAGTTTTCGATTGAGCACCGCTCGAATATCCGGCTGCGAATGACCAGTGCAATCGCTTTGCAAGCCAAGCAAGACGCTGTAGCGCTCAAAAGAAGCGTCGTAAAGAGCGTGCTGAAATTTATGGTTTTCCGAAGACTTGTTTTCGCTGAGAAAACTGTGTGCAGTAAGTGCGATCTGTGCTGGCGCAGCGGTGAACCACGCGGTCGAAGTTGCTCAGCGCTTCGGTAACGACACATGCGAGGCCCTGCTGCGCGCGGCGAAACTGTATGCGCCGCGGCTGCAGCTCGAGTCGGATTTGCGCGACCCGCTAATCGCAAAAAAACTGGAAAACAAATTTTTGCACTTCGCGTTGATCAACCGGATACGCGACTTGCCGCTGCTTCCCGAACGGCGACCGGCAACGGCGGCGCAGCCCGTGACTTTCTTGCTGTCGCTCGAAAACTTCATTGGGTCGCTGCAAGACGCGTCGAAGTTCGTCGCGAACGGCGGCGCAATCGAGCTCGCGCAGCGGCTTGGAGCGCGCGCGGAGCTTGTGGTTTACAGCGAGCTCGAACGCTACAAAGCGCTGGAACTAGTGCGCGAGTTCAAAATTCCGTGCATAAGCGTGCTGCACAAGCAGGACCTCGAGTTGCTTGCGGCGGGCGAGGCGACGCTGGGCCGCGAAGCGCAGTCGTTGGTAGCCATAGACGCGGCCGCGCCGCGCTTTGCGCCCGACGCGGCCTTCGTCAGAGCCGGCGCGGACGTCGCGGCGTTGCGTGAGATCGAGCGCATATGCACGGTGGTCGCGACGCAGGGCCGCGCACACTTTGGCGCCGCAACCGAGCTCGTGCCGCGCAGGTGGGACCGCCTACTTGTCGCTGCGCAGAATTTTGCTAGCAGTCGTCTGGTGCTGTAGCGAGATCCGACTGAGCGTTGTCTCTGCGATGAGCGTCACGTTCGGGCCTCGTTCTCCCTTTGCTCTCCTCACAGAGCGCTATGTGCAGCGCGCGCAACTTTGCGACGTCGAGCTTCAGCGAGTCGGGCAGCGCACCGCAGCGCGGCAGCAACTGTTCTACATTACGTTTGATTTCAGCTGCGTAGCGTGCGCGGCGACCTACTCTCGGCTTTCGTGGCAAGCAAGCTAGACAGCCACTGCTCATTGTTCATCGGCTCGCAATCTGTCGGCAAGTGCGCAGCTATACTAGTTGCGTGCGAAAATTGTTGCGGTGAAAATACGCGATCTTCCGACTCTCGCGGGCCTGTGCTTTGAGCCGAAAATTGTTTTGCTGAAAAAATGCGTTGAAATAGCGGTCTTAAAAAGCACTGCATAAAGACGCAGTTTGGAGAGCTGCTCGACGCGCGGCTGCTAACTTCCTTAAAGCGCGGAGCGCTTTGTGCGCAGAGCGAGAAACTGAGAGCGACGCCGCGAAAGCGATATTTGGAACGCCGCACACTGAGCAGTCATGGCGGACCCGAGCGACGGCCAGAAGTATCTCTCGCCAGACTACGACCCGAACGACATGTTTAAGTACCGCAACAAGTACATGGCGATTAAGAACTTGAAGGAGCGCAACCGGAACCGGCAGAAGCGCAGCTCTCTGGAGATTCGCATGTTGTGGCCGTTCACGCTAGCTTGCAGCAAGTGCAACCACGTGATGTTCGTGGGTAGCAAGTACAACGCTCGCGTGTTCAAGATCCGCGAAGAAAATTATTTGGGACTGCCGATCCACGCGATCGACGGCAAGTGCAGCGGCTGCCAGAATCACATCCGGTTGGTCACAGACCCGAAGAATTTGGACTATGTGATCCGCTGCGGCGCGAAGCGGTTGTTCGACCGCAACGTGGCGCAAAAAAAGCTCGAAAACGACCTCGCGACGATTCTCGAGCAGGAAAAGCTGGATCCAGAGTTTCAAATCACGCGTTCTTCGGCGCGAGACCGCGACGCGGTCACAAAGCTGTTCAGTCTGCTGCGGCTGCGCAAAGCGCTCGCAAAGTCGGAAGCCGGCGGACTCTTTAGGCGGCGCGGGCCGACGGCCGATGCGCTGCTGGTTGCGCAGCGTTTAGAGCAGTTCGACGCGACGCCAGCGCAGCGTGCGGACGTGCCGCTGAAGGCGCCGACGCGCGAAGAATCTGCGGCTCTGCGCGCGGACATGGTGCTCGCGGACTACTCGTCAAGTAGCGACTCGGAAAACGGAAGTGAGAGCGCTGCTTGAGAAAGTGTGGTCACATTTTTTGCACGCGCATCCCGGAAAACATTAATTCTTATGGCTTTCGAGTGGGTTTCAGAGAAGGACAAGCAAATTGCCTGGAAGATCTTCCAGACAAGTGTGGATGCTGGTTCTGTCACGGGCGCAGTGGCGCGCAGCTGCTGCGACGCAGGCATAGCGGGGTTGCAGTGCTTGACTCGCGCTATGCGAAAAAACTGCGCTTCGGACGAGTGCGGCGGCGCAGAACGCGCGCGCCTTCACTTCCAACAGGGGCTGCGCGCAGTTGTGCAGGGAAAGTGTCCGCTGGGCTTCCAGCATCTGCGTGCACAGAGCAGACCGCAAGGCGCGACGACGCAGCGGTGCGCGCAGCCGGGATGCGCTGCGAGCTGCACGCCGCCGAACTGTTCACGCGGGAGCTGCGCGCGAATTGGCGCAGCGGGGGATGCGCCTAGTTTTCCGAGCTCATCGCGCGCACAGTGCGCACGGGGCGCGCCGGCGCTCGAAAAAATTATTGATATTCACTACGTAAAATTAGGCGAACCGGTGCCTATGCATTTCAACTAGGAGTTGCGACGTGTCGCCGCGAACTGTAGCATGCCGCGAGTCAAACACCGCTGGTTGACGGTTCGGCTTCTGACCGAAAGGATGTTGCTTTCGGGCGCGACGGCGGACCTCGCGCTAGCGAGGCTCACGGAAAAAGACGTGTACCGCGCGCTGCTCGAGACGCACGCCGCAGCGTGGGGGCTGCTGGGCGCGGGACGCGCTCGCGATTCGCTCAAAGTTGTTGCTTGGGCAGGGCTGCACGGCTTTCTGCTGCTGCAGACGCAGGCGGAAGACGCGCCGCAGCTATTGAGCTCTTGCGTGTTGCTCAAGCGTGTCGGCGCGCTGGAGGTCACGCCCGCAGTGCTCGGCGCAAGCGGTACGCTGCGCGCGGCGAAGCGCCATTTCGCGGCGCTCGCGCAAAGCGGCTAGGCGACTTCGCGCTCGTAGAGCGCGATTGTGCAGTTTGCGATTTCTGCTGTGGGCTCTTTGACTTGATGCACGGAATTATCGTTTGCGATGAACCACTCTTCGCCAACGCGCAGGATCGCATAGTAGTGTCCGTAGTTCAGGTCGAATCCGGAGTGGATGACGCAGCCCTTCAACCGGTAGCGCTGCTTCGGCGCGCGGATCACCTTTGGGGGCGGCGCGGTGCTCGGCGCGTAGCGCTTGCAGTTTGCTGCAAGTCCTTTGCGCGTAGCAGCGACGTCGTACTCGTGCACACGCAGCGCTTTTCGGCAGTGCTCGAGTGGGTAGCCAAGCGTGTGCAGCTCTGCGACGTGGAGCGCGACGGCGGGGTCTGCCGCCTCGCGGCGCAGCAGCTCTTCGACGAGTCGCGGCGCGCAGTCGTCGGAGTCGCGCTCAATGCCGAGGTCCGCTAGAGCCTTCTTGATGAGGTCGATGTCGAAGCCGAGGTCGGTTACGGGGTCGAGGAAGAAGCGCGCTGCGACGCTGGACTCGCTGGTCACCGGCTCGCGCGGCACGTCCTCGAGTGCGAGATCGCGCAGCGGAATGCGGAACGGCGCGTGGATCTTTCTGAAGGCGCCGGTGTGGTAGCTGGCGTAGATGCGGTTCAGGTGCAGCAGCAAGAATTCGGGCTCGTTGGTGATGTGCCGCAGGTCTGACTCGAAGTCGGCGAGCGTGTACTCGTCGAGCACGCGGCCGTGCTTCGAGATCAGGTGCACCATGTGCAGGTCGCGGTTGACCTGGACCCGCTGGTAGAGGCAACCGCGCTCGAGGTCGTCGAGCTTGCTGAGCACGCCGAGGACAAACTCGGCTGCGTCATGCTGAGTCTTGGTGGTGAACTCGTCGCAAATCTGGTTTATCTTCGCCCAGAAGCGCTCGATGTTCGCGGAACCGTAGGCGAACTGCACGTCGGTGTCGTCGAAGTTCTGCCGAAAGCGTTGCAGCGCGGAAGCGGGTTCGTCGTCGCTCGCCGAGTCCGCGTCGTTGGCTTGCGGCAGGAGCGTTGAGTCGCACTTGTTGCGGCGCTTCCTGGTCTCGGACTGCTCGACGCTGTCAGCGTCGGCGCAGCCGGCCTGCGCAATGCGCTCGCAGAGCAGCGAGTAGCGCTTGCGGTGTGTTTGATAATAGGTCCAGGACTCGGGGTAGTAGGCCCCGGAGTCGAGGTAGGTGATGAGCTCCGCTAGCGGCCCGACGAAGCTCTCGGGGTCCGCGCGCGGCAGCGCGACGCCCGCGAGCACGAAACGCAAGAGCTGCAGCGAGGAGGCGATGTAGCAGGTGTTTCCGTAGTTGGTGATGCCGCGAATGCGCAGTCTGCTCTCGTTGGCTTTGCGCAGGTAGCTCTCGATGGAGGACGCGCGCGCGAGGTAGTCATGCTTCAGCACGAAGCCACCGGCCTCCTCTTCGCCGCGTGGCTCCAGCTGCGGGGGCGCGTTTAGCGCGAGTTTGAATGCCTCGAACGCGTAGGCCTGGAAGTCTGCAAAGTTATCGAAGCTTACGTAGCTGTCGATGTTGTAGTCGAAGACGGTTGGCGGCGCATCCGCCGAGTCTAGCCGCAGCACGAGTCCGTTCTCGACGCAGCTCTGCCAGTGCTGCTGCGCGGCGCTGATGCCTGCGCGAGCGCAGCCGGAGTTAGGCTCCGCACCGTATTGCACGCGGCCGCAGCCGATGAAGCCGTCCGCGAGGTTCAGCCAGACGTTCGTCGTGGCGCCACAGAGTTCGCAGGCGCGCGACTCTGGCGCGGACAAGTCGCGCAGCAGCGCGTCCGCGCGAAGTTCGAAGACGGTCGTCTCGCAGTCGTCGGAGGTTGCGGCGCGGCCCGCAGAGATTAGGAACTGCAGCTTGCGGCACAGGTTCGGTTCGAGTTCCGCCCAGTCGACCGTGGCGAGGTCTAGCACGCCGGACGGCGTGTGCAGCAGGTAGCTGGTGTGCACGTTGTAGATGCTGCGCAGCAGCAGCGGGTTGTGTTGCGCGGCGGGCTGCTCGAGCTGCTCGAGAATTTCCTCGGGCGTGAAGAACTGTCGACGCGTGACGTACTCGCAGACATAAGCGTCCCGCAGCTGGGCGCGGTGCGCCGCGCAGGCGGTCTGCGCACTGTCGAGTCCCACGAAGACCGAGTTTTTCGTGAAATCGTGGCGCGTGGCGTCGACACTGACTTGCTCTAAGGTGTCGAGCGCGCCGCCGATGGGGCAGAAGTGGCAGTGCTCCTTGTCGTACGTCGCAGTCATGGCGAAAAGAAAAAAGAAATAAAGGGTTGCTCTGGGAATCGAACCCAGGACTTCTTCGACCCGAACGAAGAATCATACCACTAGACCAAGCAACCTAGCTAGATTTAGGCAGCAGCGCACGGGCCCAGTGGACGTCGCGAGGCTAAAATGGACGATCTGAGAATCGAACTCAGTACCTCTCGCATGCGAAGCGAGCGCTCTACCAGATGAGCTAAACGCCCTGACAGTGACACTGTGCACCCGCCGCGGCCCAGCCGGCGCCCGCGCGGCGCGCCAGGCGGCAATCGAGCAGCCCTGGTAGCACAGTGGTAGTGCGTTGGTCTTGTAAACCAAAGGTCGAGGGTTCGATTCCCTCCTTGGGCTTATTGCTCGCCGAACTGCGAGGGGTCGATCATGATGAAATCGGCCGGGAGTTTTTCGGCGACGGCGGCGCGGTATGCTTCTGCGCGCTGGCGCGCGGTGAGGTATGGGTTACGGTCGCGGAAGTCCAGCCGCGCGAAGCCCGCGCCGGGTATTAGGAGTTGCTCGACGCCGTCCGACAAACCGATGCTCAACACGTCGCGGTACGGCTGAAACGCGAGGCTCAGCACGCGCGAGCCGTCGCTGTACGCGTGCCGCAGGTAAGGCTGCAGCGGCGCGGCGCTCGCGGGCTCGCGCCACGTGGTCACGCGCGCGTGCTGCGCGACCGCGAGCACATTCGTCTGGCTGACCGCGAGGTGCACGGGCCCGCGGCTGTTCAGCTTCACGCGCGCGACGGGCCGTTGCGCGTTGCGGATGTCGTGAATCAGCACGTCGTTGCGGCGCGTCGCGCTCACGAGGTAGTGCTGCTGCAGCGCTGCGAGCGTGAGCAGCTCCGCGTCCGCGGCTGCGAAGCTCATCGCGGCTTGCTTCAGTCGCGGGACCCAGAGCTGTGCGACGCCGCGCGTGCTGCCGGTGTAGACCACAGCGTTGTGTGGGTTTTGCGCCACGGCGCGCGGCGAGAGCTGCGACACGGCGCGCTCAGCGACGACGCGCTCGAGCGCGACGTCGCGCCACCAGAGGCGCGCGCTCTCCGCGGAAGCGGAGACCAGCAGCATGTGGAACGGCAGAAACTCGAGCCGCGAAACGTTGCGCTCCGCGTCGAGCACCGCGAGCACGCGGAAGCTCTCGTCGAAGAGGCGCACTGCGTCCGGCGAGGCGAGCGCGAGCATGGTGTGCGAGTAGCCGAAGACCGCGTCCACCGCGGCGCTCGGCAAGTGCGTCTGCGCGAGCGCCGCGCTGCCGCGCAGGTCGTCGAACACCGCCGCGTGCCCGCGGTCGCTGAAGCACAGCCGGAAGCGGCCGTCGAGCGAGTATCGGCTTTGGTAGCCGCCGAACTGCAGCCGGCTGCGCGTCGCGAGCGCGCAGTCGTCGCGCGCGGCGGCGGCGCGAATCTGCGCCTGCGTCACGTCGATGGTCCGCTCGCCCGGCGCCGGTTCGAGTCCGCCGGCGCGCGCGACGCTTGTGTGCTGCGCCACGAAGCGCTCTTTGCGCAGGTATTCTGCGAGCGCGCGGCCGCGGCGGCGCCTGCTCGCTCATGCTATTTCTCGCGCAGTAAAAAGCTATATCTCCAGAAAAAACGCCTCGGCTTCCGCGAGCAGCCGCTGGCAGCACTCGGCCGCGGAGAGCGGCTCTGCTGCGATGCTGACGTCGCGCTCGGAGACGCCGTTGAACGCGGAAGCGCCGCGGTTCTCCTTCGCGACCGCGCCGACCACGAAGAGCATCGCGGGCGCGCGCAGCGACTGCAGCGCGGCGAGCTTCGCGTGCAGCGGCGAAACCAGCGCGAGCGCGCTGCTAGCTGAGCGCGGCGAGCCGTCGGGCAGGTGCGAGCGCAGCAGCGCTCGCAGGTCGCAGCGCGGCGCGCCGACTTCGAGCCCGAGCTTCACGCAGTTCGCCGGCAGAAAGCTCAAGTCGCTCTTCGCGACGCGCAGCAGCGCGCCGCCGCCCTTCGCACCGTAGACCGCGCCCTTCAGTAGCGCAGTGGCAACCAGCGCGCTGAACTCAACGAAAGAGCGCGGCGGCGCGAGCTCCGGCGAGACCTGCAGCAGCGTGCGCTGCTGCGTGCGCACGAAGACCGCGAGCAGCCCCAGCCGGTTCAGCGCGGAGCCTTGGCACGCAACCAGGCACTGGTACGCGATGTCCGGCCGCAGCTCTTCGGTCGCGCAGCGCGCGACGTACTCCGCGACGAGCCTCCGCGGCGACTGCGCGCTCAGCAGCTCGTGCGCGCCGCGGCCCGTGTGCACCAGCTCGAGACACGCGAAGTCCAACAGCACCGCGAGCTGGAAGCGCTGCAGCCGGTCCTCGGTGCGGCGCGCGACCGGTACGGCGCCGGCGAGCGCGTCTGCGAGTCTGGCCACCTCGCGCATCTCGTAATATTTTTCGAATTTAGTCGATTTCGAGCAGCGCGCCCTCCAGCGCGGCCTCCGCGACCGCGGCGCAGTACTCCGCGCCGCGCAGCGGGCAGTACGCGCAAATGTCCACGAACGCGCAGCGGCGGCACTTGCGCGCCTCCGTCGCGTCGGGCACGGGCGTCGGCTGCCGGCCCTGCCACCAGGGCAGCACGCGGTGCAGGCTGCGCTCCGCGTAGCCCGCTTCCACCGGCGCGTCGACCACCTCGAACAGTTCGCCTGCGCAGTCGTACTCCACGCGCACGAATGGCTCAAGCGCCGCGATCGCGCGGATCTGCGCCAGGTAGAACTCGAGCACATCCCACAGGTTGCGCAGCGCGCCGAACGCTTCGTGCGCCAGTGGCCGCGCCGGGTCGCACTCGTACAGCTCGAAGAACCGCTCCCAGCCCGCGTCGCGCGGAGAGGCCGCCGCGAGCTGCGTGACCATGTAGTGGTAGACGCAGAGCTGCAGGTACGTGTTCTGCTGTGCCGCGATGTGCGGCAGCGAGCGCGCTGGCCGCGTCTTCGTGTCCTTGATCAGAAAGCGCCCGTTCGGCTGCCGGCAGATTTCGTCAACAACACCGCGCAGCACTACGCCCGCGGGCAAGTACAGCGCAAACCAGAACTCGCGCGCCCAGCCGCGCTCGAGCAGTAACTCGCGGATCATGTTGCCGGTGTTCAGCAGCTTGATCCCGAGCACCTCCTCGTCCGTCGCGACGTCCACCGCGACCAGCGCGTGCGACTGCGCCTCGAGTTCGCTGTGCCGCGCGACGCCGCGCGTCGTGGCCTCCGTCTCGACGCGCCGCCGCGTGCGCAGCTGATAGTAGAGCCGCAGCGCGCACCAGTTGAACGAGGAGAGGTGCGTGACGCTCACCTTCCCGCCGCTCAGCTGCAGCGGCGTGAACTCGTCGCGTTCGCACTCGCTCGCGCGCGAAGCCGGGCGCTCGCCCGTGAACTGCTCGCCGCGCGCAACACTTACGTTCGCTGCGAAGATGGGCACGCCGCCGACGCTAATTTGCGCGATAATTTCTTTTTGCGGATTTTGCGCAGCGCGCCTTCGCACAGTTTGCGCGCCATGAGTCTTGGCGGCGCCGCGTTTCGCTCCGTTTTCACTTACTTTTTGCTCAACTTCCGCGCGAGCGAGCGCAGCCTGCTCGACTCGCTGAGCGGCTTCGACGCCGCGCAAAGCCGGCAGCTGAACCTGCAGTTCGTGCTGCCCGTCGCGCTCGAGCAATTCCGCATCTACCGCGTCTGGCTACGCGCGGACGCGGCGCACCCGCGCTTCGCCGAGTGCGCGGAGCTTTGCGAGGAAGCCGTCCGCGCGCTGAGCGCCGCGCCGCTCAAGTACTACGAGCTGATGGGCGAGGCGGTCAAGGACGTGCTCACGCTGTGCCACATGGCGCGGCTGCCGCTGCCTGCGGAGCTGCTCGCGGAGCTGAACGAGGCGTTCGTCGCGAGCCTCGTCGGGACCAACTACTTGGCCTTGCTTGGCAAGTCCGCGGACGCGCTGAAGTACCGAGCGAGTCTAGCGGGCGTCTTCGTCGAGCTGGTCTCGACGGACCCCGCGCTAAAGGTGCGCGAAGTCGACAGCGCGCTGATCGACAAGTTGGTCGTCGTCGAAGGCATCAGCATTAACGTCGGCAAGCCGTTCATGAAGCCGAGTCTGATCGTGCTGCGCTGCCGCAGTTGCCGCGCGCAACGCGTGCTGCGGCTGCCGCCCTGGAAAGTGGCCACGCAGACACCGAAGAGCTGCGACGCGGGCAGCCTCGCGGACCCGCACGCGCCGACTGCGGACGCGGAGAAGGACTGCGGCTACGACCCGTTCGAGGTCGTGAACGAAGACTCGCAGTTCTGCGACGTGCAGCATCTGAAGCTGCAGGAGCTGCCGGACAACGTGCAGGTCGGCGACTTGCCCGGGCACAAGGTCGTGGTGCTCAGCAACAACTTCGTCGGACGCGTGATCGCGGGCACGCGCCTGCGCGTCACCGGCGTCTACACCTTCTCGTCCGACAGCGCGGAGCTCGCGGCGGAGGAGCGCAAAGTGTACCTGCACGCGCTCGGCGTCGAGAAGCTCTCGGTACTGGCGAGCGTGCAGAAAGCGATCGACCACTCGCTGGTCGAGCAGATGAAGTACTTGGCCAGCCAGCCGGGCTTCCTGCAGAAGATTTTCGACTCGATCGCTCCTTCGATCCAAGGCCACGAGCAGCTCAAGAAGTCGATTGCGTGCCTTCTCTTCGGCGGCAGTCGCAAGACGCTTGCGGACGGCTCGACCACACGCGGAAACATTCACGTGCTGCTGCTCGGCGACCCGTCCACCGCGAAGTCGCAACTGCTGAAGTTCGCCGCGCTCGCCGCGCCGGTCAGCGTGTACACGTCCGGCAAAGGCTCTAGCGCGGCGGGGCTCACCGCCGCGCTGATCCGCGACCAACAAGGCTGCTACGCGCTCGAGGGCGGCGCGATGGTGCTCGCAGACGGCGGGATCGTGTGTCTCGATGAGTTCGACAAGATGCGCGACGTCGACCGCGTAGCCATCCACGAAGCGATGGAGCAGCAGACGATCAGCATCACGAAGGCAGGCATCAACGCGATGCTCAAGACGCGGTGCGCGGTGCTCGCCGCCGCGAACCCGACCTTCGGTTCCTACGACCCCACGCAGGAGGTCAGCGCGCAGCACAACTTCGAGGCCACCATTCTCTCGCGCTTCGACTGCATCTGGCTGGTCAAGGACGCGCGCAACGCGCAGCTCGACAACGTGATTGCGCGCCACGTGTTCAACCTGCATCGTGTCGGCGACAGCACGCGCCACGCGCAGACGCAGCAAGCGCGTGGCGCGCACTTCTCGCCGGAAGAGCTCAAGAACTACATCCGCTTTTGCATGACGAACTGCCGGCCCGTCATGGGCGCAGAGGCCGCGAAAGTGCTCGAGAACTTCTACGTGCAGATCCGCGAGGACGCGCGGCGCGTGAAGAAGTTGCGCGGTCCTACGGCGATCCCGATCACCGTGCGGCAGCTCGAGTCGATCATCCGCATCGCCGAAGCGCTCGCAAAGATATCGCTTTCGAACGCGGTGCGCCAAGAGCACGTCGACGAGGCGATTATGCTGTTCAAGCTGAGCACCGTCGCCACCAGCGCGCAGCACGCGATCGACGAGTTCTTGCTGCCGCCCGAGCTGAAGGCGCAGCTCGCCGGCTGCGTCGACGCGCTGCTGTTGCGGCTGCCCATCGGCGGCAAAATCGGTCGCTCAGCGCTTGTGCGCGACCTGCGCGCGCTCAGCTTTGCGCCAGACGTCGTTGCTGTCGCGGTCAGCAAGCTGGCGAGCCAGGGCCTGCTCAAGGAAGTGCGCGCCAACGTGTTCCAACGGGTCGACGCGGCCTGACGGGCGCCGCCCCATCAGCCCGCCGGCGCGCATTTTTGGTTTTCTATATTTGCTTTTCGCGCGGCGCCATGCCTGATCACGCCGACGAGCTGCTTGAGTTTTACCGACGAGCGTTCGACGTCAGCGCCGTCGAAAACGTAGAAGCGTTCACTGAGTTTGCGACCTCTGCGCAGCCGCGCGCGCTCGTCGGCGTCGTGAACGCGCGCGGCGTCTGCGCGTTCGGCCCGGAGCTTCCGCGACACGCGGCTGCGCGACTTTTCGTCAGCTGCAGAACGCAGTCGGGTCGGCTCTGCACGCTGTTTCTGAGCTCCTCCGCGACGACGCAGGAAAGCGACGCGGAAACGCTGCTCGACGCGCTGCGCGTGCTGCTCACGCACGTGGTCGCGACGGATCCGCAGTTTTCGCACGTGCCGCGCGCGGACGTCGAGAATCTCGCCCGGCTGTTGCGGAACAAGGCGAGCACATCGGCGGAGCGCACCTGGGGCCCGGTCGTCGAGTCCGAGCTGCGCCAGCGCGTCGACGCCGCTCTGCTCGAGGTGCCGCAGTCGACCAGCCGCGACTCTGCCGCCGCGAGCGAGAAACTCAATAACCAGGTCGCTGCGCAGTTGCTCGCGGACCAAGTTTCTGCGCATGCTGTTCTCTTTTGCGGCGCGACCTGGAAGAGCTACGTCTTCGACTTGGTCCATTTGCAATCGGAATGCGTGACGCTCGACGAGTTGCTCGGCTATGCCGCTTCGCTGAATAAGCGACTTTCAGATTGGGCGCAGGAATGCGAACTCAATTTGTACGTGCAGGTTTGCGTCTTGGCGCTGCGCTCACTGGACCCTGCCACGCACTCGCGCGTTGAGCCCGCGGCGCTGCTGAGGTTTGCGGCGCACGCGCGGCTCATCAGCTCCGCCGCGCAGTCGGCACAACAGATTTTTGCGGCGATGCAGCTCGAGTCGCTCAGCGCCGACAGCGCACGGCTGCTGAAAACGCTCGAGCCACTTTTCAAGTTGATCGCCGAGAACGACGAGCTGCTTTGCGCGTGGAGCCACAACGTGCTCACGGCGATTGCGACCGACTTGCTCTCGCGGCTGTTGCGGCTTCTTTTCCCGTTGTTTGACTTTCAGCACAGACGGGAGTATCTCACGACACATTTCGCGGCGCTTGGGCAGTTTTGGTCAAACGTGAACATGCTGTTGCTCGGCTTTAAGCAGTTGAAGCTCTCCGTCATCTCTGCCGTCCGTGAGCTGCTCAGTCTGGAGGAGAAAACTTTTCTTGTCATCAACACGCACTGCCGCTACATTGGCAAGCTCGCGCAGATCGACCCGCAAGCCGAGAGTGGTTTTAAGCACGAGCTCGGCGAGTTGACTTCGCAGTACCGCTTTCTTGCGCACTCGCAGCCGACCCACAAAGACGGCACTTCGAACACATCCTTCCTCTTCCACTTCGAGCGGTACGCGGCGCACCAGATCTCGATCGACGCGCTGCTGCAGCTTTGCGAAGCCGAACTCAAGGCACTTACTGAGTTTCGGCACCAGTCGAAACTCGTCTGCAAGCGGCTCGTCGCCGAAGTGAACCGCGCACTCGACAAGTATATTTCCGCTTCCGCACAGACCTCGTTGGCGCTAGTGCGGCTGCGGCGCGTCACTCACCTCTACCGCGACTTCGGCGCGATGCTTTTCGGCAAAGAGCAGCTCGTGCTCGACTACTTTCGCAAGCTACTGAAGTCATTAAGTGTGCTCGGCGAGCGGGCCGACCCTGAGCCGCACGCTGAGCGGCTCTCCAAGCGCAACCAGCTTATTAGGCTGCTCGAGCTCTCTGCTGACTGCGTGCTCTTTTTCGGATCTGAGTGGCGCGGCTACGAGCCGCTGCTCCCGGTCTTTCAAGAGATCAACACGTTGATCGATTGCTTGAACAAGAAACTGTACCGCCCTGCCGAACAGCTCGTGACACTAGCGAAGGGAATTGTTGCACGCGAACTGCATAAGGCGAGTTTTTTCACGCTCGACGCGACCAAGCTTGCGCGCGCGCAGTTGCAGCCCGCGTCGCCGCATGACTTCGCGCTTGCGCGCTGGCTGATCAACCACCGAGCAATCTACTCGGAGAACGACGAGTTCAAGAGCGCGTTCTCGCTCAGCACGCGTCTCCGCAGCTCGCTGCTGCTCACAGCCGCGCATTACAACAACGTGTGCTTTTTCGCGGACGCGTGCAGCGCGCTGCAGCGCTTCGAGGATGATCTCGCAAGCGATGCTGACGAGAACGCGCCGCTCCTGCTACGCGCGCTGAGCAGCACTTACGAGCAGCTTTCTGAGACGCTTGTGGCGCTGCGCACATTGCCGATCGAGAGCTCCGAGGCCGCGACGCTCGTGCAGCGCTTCAGCGCTCTTGTGGCGCAGCTTTATTCTGCGAAGCGCCAGGCCGTCAACATGAAGCGCAAATTGGTAGACCTTATCAACTCTGGCGACTTCGCGTTGCTGCAAGACAGTTTGCTCAATTTTGCGAGTAGAGAGGTCAAGGACTACGTCGTCTCCGCGCTGCGGTCGAAGTTTTCAACGCTGGTGACGCTTCATTTGCGCTCTTTTCTGTCGCGTTTCGCATCAACCGCCTATTCCGAACCGATCCGCGTCTACGAGGACACCGCGCTAGACGAGCTCATCTGGAACTACAACGCTTACTATTATGACCTGCTCTTCAGCTACTGCAACGTGCTCGGCGAGCCAGGATTTGCGCCCGTCGGTGCCGAGTTCGAGCTCGACGAGGAGCAGACTGCGCTCTTTCGAGACTGCTTCGCGCTGATCGAGCAGTACACCGTATTTCTCGCGAAGTTCTTAGAGGAGCTTCATACGTTGCGCACTGACAGCTTCAACTGTAAGTTAGTCGCAGACGACCGTGCGTCGCTGGCGGAAATCTCAACGGCGTTTGAAACGCTCACTAGAATTCGCGAGCGGCTCGACGCGATGCACGTCGCGGCAGACAACAGGTTGCTCATAAATTTAGAGGGCAGGCTCACAGCTTTCAACGCGACGGTGGACGTTCAGAGCTTTGTAAAGGCACTGCGCTCATCGCTCAGCGCGAAGCTCACTTACGTGAGCAGTGCGCTTCGGGAAAAGGCGCGCGTCGAGCTGCAGGCCGCGGACCACCATGTAAGAGCTCTTTACGCGCTGCGCTACAACTTCCGGCTGAGTTCGCTGGCCGACTTTTACACGCGGCGATCGCTCGTTCTCAATGTGCTGGAACGGGTGCCGTGCCAGCAGTTTGCAGAGCTCAGAGCGCAGCACAACGCGGTGCAAGCTGCACTAGCGGAATACGACGCGAAGCATGCTGAGCTCGACAGACTACGCAGCGCGTACGTGCGAAACATGCTGGTCTCGCTTTACAGCTACGTCGAGATCGGCGCGAACGAGCAGCAGCTGCTTTCGCTTACCTCTCGCGAGTTTTCCTCGCAGTTCAATCAACAGATCGCAGCTAAGATTGTGCCGTTGTCGCCCGCAGAGTGCGGCGACTTGAGCGAAGAGGCGCAGCAACACGCGAAACTGTTTCTGAGCGAGTCGATGGCGGACCAGCTACTAAGCGTGTTGCGTGAAGAATATGGCTTTCCAGCGCGCGACGAAGATGAGTGCATTGCGGCCGCCATAGAAGATTTGCTGCGCTTAACAGATGCCGCGAACCTCGCGTGGATGACCGCAGAGTTGGCCGTGCTTCGCGCTTTTGTGCAGACAGCCGGAGCCCGCAGGCAGCAGAAAATTGCGCAAGAGGAGGCGCGTGCGCAGCTCGCCGCCCTGCTATCTGCCGATGCGTTCACGGTGACTGCTGCGCAATACGTGAAAGCGCTTCGCAGCATCGAATCGCAAGCGAGCAGGCTCGGCGGCAGGCTCGACGACATTCAGGAGCTCTGTCGCTGCCTAAACAACGCGGAAGTTGCGAGCGTTCTAGACTACCTAAGTAACGCAAGTCGTAACGACAAGCAGCGCGGTGAGCTGGTTCAGTGTGCGTCTGCCGCGCAACCCGGGGGCCAACTGGGCGATGAAAGCAAGCTTGATCGCTTGATTTCGCGCTACCTAGCATCAGCCGCAAAACGCGTTCCGCTGACTGCGGTAACGGCTGCAGGCGACGCAAAGCCGGCTTTGCAGGCAACCGGGAACGTTCCGAGTCTGACTGTACTGGCTTGCGTATCGCATCGAGCGCAACTTAAGGATCAAATTCGCAGGCAGCAAGAGCTGCAGACTTTGTTCAATCTGGTCGCGCAGATTAAGGAGGACTGGAAGAAGCTGGTGTACGAAGTGAAACCGCACCCTAGCGGCGAGCTGGACTATTTCGCGAACATGCCGGCGGTCAGCGACGCGCTGTACAAGTGCAGCAACGATATCACCGCTACGATGCGGTCGCAGTATGCGAGTGAAATTGAGCAGGACTCGACGCTTTGGGCGCAGCAGATTTCTGTAGCGCTGCAAAACAATCAGCATTTGGTCGAGATGCAGCGCCTGGTGCTGAACTTGCGCAACTTCTTCGTGAACAACGAGCTAACCAGCGAGTTCGCAGACAGCTTCGACAAGGCGTTGTGCTTCTTCTCTGCGCTGACGCGCGCCGGGGCGCGGCTTTCGGTGTCGACACTACTGCAGCAGGCTGACGCAATCGAGGAGAACCTGCACAAGCTGCAGCGCGTGGAGCGTGCGATCAATACATTGTTGCGGCAGAAGCGCGAGCGGCAGCCGCGTTTCAACTTCATCAACGACCGCGCGCTTATGGATTTGTTGGGCATCCGGTCGCAGCTCGCGTGTCTTGCGCAGTACGTAGACGCATTGTTCACTAGTTTCCGCGCTGTCTCTTACAGCGGGGAGAGCATTGAGGCGGTGCACTCGGCAAACCTTGAAACGCTGCATTTCAAGACGCCGTTCACCTACGAATCGGGCGGCGAGCAAGACGTTTTTGACGCGTTTCAGCGTCACGTCGCTCGCGAAATGGGGTTGGTGACGCAAGAGTTTTTTGGCGAGTTTCAGCAGCGCTGCGCGCGCGCGGACGCAGTCGACTGCGCGGCGTTTTTGATGAACTCGCTTTTCCAGAACGCGATGTTTGCGCTGCTCGCGCTGCTCAACGACTACTACGAATTTACTTTCGAACGGGAGAACTTCGCCGCGGACACGGTGTTCCGCGTCGCGGACGAGAAACTCATGGCTAACCTGAGCGACTTCTTCGTGCAGCTCAGTGCACAGTTGCAGGACTTCCAGTGCAAAGGCGACCCGCTGCTCGCGTTGCGTCGACAGAACATGCTGGTGCTGCTGCACTATTGCAGCGGGGCGCTCGCGGCGATGCGCGCGGCTCGCGACTCGGAAGAGAAGCAGAGCGTGTGCCCACATATCATCTCGGCGCGCGTCGAGCGCTCGAGCTTTGGCGCGCTCGAGATTTTCCTCGTGTGCTGTCAGTACAAGCGGCGTTGCGAGAATGCGTTTCTCGGCTGTCCCGAGTTGTTGGTGTTTACGGCAGAAACGCTGCAGGCGCTCGTGTTTCTTTTCTGCACTTCGGCCAGCGACTTCGCCACGGCGTTCGTCGGGCCCGCAGGCACGGGCAAAACGGAGACTGCCAAGTTATGGGCGTTCCTCAACGGAACCGACATTCTTGTGTTTAACTGCAGCGACTTGTTCAGCACTAACGACCTCAGCAACTTGCTGGCCGCAACGCTGCAACTGAACCATTTGGCTTGCTTTGACGAGTTCAACCGCATCAGCTACGAGGCGCTCGCTGCGCTCGAAGAACTCATTCGCAGTAACGCCAGTAGCATTATCGTCACGATGAATTTGCACTACCTCGCGCGCGCGATGCTGCCGGTCAACGTCTCGCTGGTGTTCCGGCAGCTCGACATCGAGAAAAACAGCGAGGACAGCATCGTATCGACGCTGCTCAGCGTCAACTCGTTCAAGCACGGCGGCCAGATTTACCGCTTGATCGCGACGTTTGTGGAGACGCTGCAGGGCAGCGCGGTCGACTGCGAGCGGTTGGACTTCTCGCTGCGCTTCATAAAAACTGTCGTCCGCTCGGCTGCGGCGTACGTAGCGCTCTCGCCCGGCGCTGACGCGGAGACGCGCGAGATGCTCGCTTGCGCTCGCGCGCTAGAGATTCTGATTGCGCCGTCGCTCGAGCGGCAGGACTTGTGCGTTTTTAGCGACGTGCTGCGCAGCGCGCTGGCGGCTGCAAACCCGAAGCTGCCGGATCTGCGCGCCGACGCGTTTGGAGAGAAGAACTGGTGCGCTGAGTACGCGGAAGCGATAAACAGCTACTGCGGCGAGCGGCAGTTCGAGTGTGGCGCGGAGTTTCGCACGGCGCTGGTGCAGTGCGTCGAGCTGTTGAAGCTGAAAAACGGGTTGATTCTCGAGGGCCTCGCGGGCGCGGGCAAGTCTGCGCTGATCGACGTGGCGGGCGCGGTGCTGCCAGGCTGCAAAGTTTTTCGCTTCGCGCACAACATGTTCACGAAGCCGCAGCTGCTAGGCTACACCGATCCGACCACTTTCCGCTGGATCGACGGGTTCTTCAACGGCGTGCTGCACGAGGCGCTGGAGTACTTGCGCGGCGACCCGGCGCGCAAGTTTTGCCTGATCTGCTTCGCGGGCGACGTGTCGTCGGAGTGGGTGGAAGACTTCAACAGCTTGCTGGACGACAGCCGCACGTTGACGCTCAGCAACGGCGAGCGAATCAGCGTTCCGCCCGGCGTCAAGCTCGTCTTCGAGGTGCAGTCTTCGGCGCAGCTGACCAAGGCGACGCTTTCGCGTTGCGGCTACATGCGGCTGACACACCCGCTCTACAGCTACTCGGCACTGTGTCGGCGCACGCTTGGGCTCAGCGCGGACGGCAAGCTCGTGCGCGGGATGGCCGACGCGGGGAGCGAGGCGGCGTTTGCTGCGCACGCGGCGCGCATCCAGCCGTTCCTCGACTGCGTTTGCGACCAGGCGGCCGTTGAGTCGGCGTTCTACGCGTGGCAAAGTGCGGCCGAGGTGCAGCCGGAGCTGGCGCCAATGGTTGCGTACGGATTCAGCGAGTTTGCGCACAATTTCCTGAACCACTGCCAACCGGTCGCGAGGAACTCCGACCCGGTTTTCGGCAGCAACTACCACGCGTACGACGTGGCGCGGCTGCGCGAGTTGTTCGCGGCGTTCTTGCTGTTCTCTGCGCTGGCAGCGGTCGAGTCGCTCTCCGAGACGCTGCGGCTCGAAGAGTTGCTCTTGGCGAAGCTGAAGGTTACGCCGTCTGCGCCGCGGAGCGACGAAGTGCTGCTCGCGCGGTTGTTCAATTTGGCGTTTGCGAGGACCGGCGGCGACGGCGGCGAGAGTACGATTCGGAACGCGCGCTTCGGCAGCGTCGTCGTCACCGACCGGTTCCGGTTCGGCACGTATTTGATTGACAAGGCGTTGGCGCTGCGCAAGTTTCTGCTCATGTGCGGGCCGCCGGGCTGCGGCAAGACGCTGCTGGTCGACCACCACTTGAGCAGCCAGTCGCAGCAGTACGTGCTGGAGACTTACAGCATGAATCGCGAGACCGAGGCGAGCGACGTGTTGCAGTTTCTGAGCTTCGTGTGCGAGTTCCAAAAGAGCGAGGGCGGCTTGGTGATGCGACCGAAGTCGCCAGGCAAGCGCGTCGTTTTGTACTTCGACGAGATCAACTTGCCGAAGCTCGGCGGGAACGGCGCGAACTCGGCCGTCACGCTGCTCGAGGCGCTCGTCACGACCGGCGTGTTTTACCGCCTGAACCTCGCTGCCGCGCGCTGGGAGGCCGTCAGCGTGCAGGGCGTGGCGGTCTGCGCGAGCTGCAACCCGAGCCGCACAGCGGGCCGCGCGCCGCTGCCTGCGGCGTTGTACGGCCAGGCGAGTTTCGCGCCGATGCGCGCGCTGAACGCGGCGGAGCTCACGGACATATACGCGACGTACAACGGGGAGATCGTCGGCGCGTTGGCCGCGCAAGGGCGCTTGTTCGCGCCGCGCGAGCCGGTGGCGCAGCAGCTGACCGTCGCGATGGTGGAGTTTTACCGGTGGAACGCGGAGAGGTTCGCGCAGAAGCGCGCGCACTACGTGTACAGCTCGCGCGACCTTTCGCGCTGGACCAGCATGTTGCGCGAGTGGTCGGCTCGCGCGGACGTTTTCGGCGCAGACTTTGCGCAGAACCGCAGCGCGCTGTTTGCGCTGGCTGCGCTGATTGCCCAGCGGCTCTTCGTCGACAAGTTGCAGGAGCCGGCGGAGGCGCGCGAAGCGATGGTCGAGCTGCGGCGCGTGTTCGGCGTGGAGCTGGACTTCGAGAACAGCTTCTTCCTCACGCTCGACGGGCAGACGCGGCTGTTCGGCGCCGAGGAGATCCAGGAAAAGTTGAGCGCTGCGGTGGAGAGCTTCCAGCGCAAGCACCCGAACCTGCATCTCGTGCTGTTTCGCGAGTGCTTGGCGAAGCTGGTCAACATTTACCAGATCTTGAGCGTGCCGCAGTCGCACCTGATTTTCATCGGCGCGAGTGGCGCGGGCAAGACGCTACTGACGCGGCTGGCGTGCCACATGCTGGACCGCAAGATCATCGAGTTGAAGCCGATGTTCGAGTTCAACGACGCGGAGTTTACCGAGACGATCAAGCACCTCGTGCGGCTTTGCGGCGTGCAGCGGCAGAAGGTCTGTTTTCTGCTCGAGGAGATCAATTTGTTCGACACGAACTGCACCGAGAAGATCAACTCGCTGCTGACGTCCGGCACGGTTATGGGGCTGTTCGAGGGCGACGCGCGGACGCAGCTGCTGCTCGATTGTCGCGCGTCGTGGCCGGAACTGAGCGGCTTGAAGGACGCGGATACGCTGGACCTCGTCACGGCGAACGTGCAGCAGAACTTGAGCATCGTGTTCACGATGAACCCGAGCAACGCGTTCTACCAGAACCGCAAGCAGACGAGCTCCGCGCTATTCAACCGCTGTTTCGTGCAGTGCTTCGACCAGTGGAGCGCGAGCGGGCTGCGAGAGATCACGCAGAAGTACTTGGGCCGCGACGAAGTGGTTGCGGAGGTGCTCGCGGTAACCGAGCGGTGCGCGGGGCTCGAGCAGACGGTTGCGTGCTTTACGGAGCTGTTTGCCGAGTTCCAAAAGCTCGCGGGCGTGCAGCTGAATCCGCGGCACTTCATCGACTGCCTGGCGGTGTTTACGCGCGTGCTGCGGCACGCGGTGAAGAAGTACCGCGCGCGGTTCGGAATTTTGACCGAGGGGCTCGGGAAGCTGTCGCAGCTGAACGCGCAGCTCGCGCTGTCGACGCAGGAGCTCGAGGACAGCAAGGCGCAGCTGCAGGCGCAGCACGCGGAAGCCACCGAGAAGTTGCGCGAGATGGAGGCTGCGCAGGCGCAGATAATTGAAGAGAAGCGCAGGACTGAGGAGCTGGTGCGCGAGAGCGAGCAGCTGCTGCTGCAGATCGAGGCGGACGCCCGCGTCGCGACGGAGGAGCGCGGCGTGATCGCGCAGCAACTGGACGTCGCAAAGGAGCTGGTCAGCGCTAACTACAATGAAATTGAAAACGTGAAGACGCTGAAGACGCCGTCGGAGACGATCCAGCTGATCGTCGCGCTCGCGGTGCAACTGCTGAACGGCGAGGAGCAGCTGCGCGAGTGGGCGAGTGTGCGGCAGGTCATCGCGTCGGGCTTCACGGCGCGGTTGAAGGCGTTGCAGGTAGCGGACGTCAGTCCGACGGTCGCGGCGACGGTCGCCGCGGAGCTCGAGCGCGCGCGCGTCGACGAGGCGCGCGCGGCGGCGGCGGGCGTGGTCACGCTCAGTCTGTTCGGCTGGATCCGCAGCTTCGGCGCGGCGCTCGCGATCAGCGCGCGGCTGCGCGCGCTGGACGCGTCGCTCGCGCAGAACCGCGCGCTGCAGGCGACGCACTCGCAGCAGATTGCGGAGGGCAAGGCGCTGGTCGCAGCGCGCACTGCGGAGAAGGCGGAGCTGCAGGGCGTGTACAAGCAGAAGGTCGAGCAGGCGGCGAAGCTCGAGCTGGTCATTGCGCAGAAGCGCGAGGCGTTTGAGCGCGTCGCGGCGCTCGCGCGCGAGCTGAACAAGGAGCTCGACGTGTGGCGCAGCAGCCACGCCGCCGTGATGCGCGTGCTGCACAGCTTGATCGGAAACAGCGTGCTCGCGGCGTTCTTCGTGAGCTTCTTTGGCGGCTTCGATTTGCAGCAGCGCGAAGAACTCTTCGCGGCGCTCTTCGCGTTCCTGCAAGCGCGCGGCGCGGAGGTGACCTGCGGCAACTTGGACGAGCTCGTCGCGGTGCTGCGCGCGGGCGAGGCGGGCGCGCGTCCGCGCGCCGCCGAAGCGGAGGGCGCGGCGGACCCGCTGCTGCTGCAGAACGAGGTGATTCTGTTGCACAGCGCGCGCTACCCGCTGCTGGCCTCGGAGCAGCAGAGTCTCGAGCCGCACATCGAGGCGCTGCGGCAGCGGCGCGGCGGCGCGGCGGTGTGCGTGAGCATGCTCAGTCCGGAGTTCGTGCCGGAGCTAGTGCGCGCGGTGCAGCTCGGCTACACGCTGGTGGTCAGCGACCCGGTCGAGTTGCCGCCGATGCTGTACAACGTGCTGAACCACGAGGTCGAAGTGACGCGCGAAGGCGAAGAAGTGCTGAACATCAACAACGAGCCGGTGCCGTTCAACGCACAGTTCTTTCTGGTCTTCGCGACGACCGCGGCGCCGCAGTTTGCGCAGCAGGCGGACGTGAGCAGTCGCGTGAACCTCGTGCAGTACGCGCGGAGCAAGAAGTATTTGCGCGCGGCACTGCGCAAGGTCACGCTGGACGCGCGGGCGGCGGACGTGCTCGCGCAGCTGCGCGAGCACGTTGCGTCTGAGGCGGTCTGCCACGGCGCGATCGTCGCGACGGAGGAGAGCATGTTGCGCTTCCTGAACTCGACGGACGTCGCGGCGCTGCTCGGCGCGGAGGCGTACGCGCGCGCGATGGAGCTGGTCCGCGCGAAGGCTGCGGCGCAGCAGCGCTACGACGCGGCGGCCGCGCAGATTTCGGCGCTGTCGGCGCAGCTCGCGGGCGTGCAGCAGCAGTTCGGCAGCTTGTTGGCGCAGATCTACGACGCGTTTGCGTTCGTGGGAGCGCGCTACGGGTTCAGCAGCGCGCTCGCGTGCACGACGCTGCGGCTGCTCGAGCTGAGCTTCGCAGACCCGGAAGTCGCGACCGCGACGGGCGACGTGCGGCGCAGCTACTTCCGCAAATTCGCAAGCGCCGCGGGCGTGTTCTGCGCGGACGAGGCGCAGCGCTTTGAGCTGCGTCTGAAGCTCGCAAGCCTGAGCGGCGCGCCGCCGCTGGAGCAGTTGCCGTTGCGCGGCGCGGCGGACACGGAGTCGGACACGGAGCCGGCCGAAGTGGACGCGCCGACGGCGCTGGCGACGCTCGCGCGCGCGCTGGACGCGGAGTTCGCCGGCGGCGAGTTGCGCGGCGCGGTGCGGTTCCTGGCGGACGCTGTGCTCGGCGCGGAGGTGGCTCTGGCGTTCGAACACTTCGTCGGGACGACCAGCGAGAAGTTCTTCGCGCCGCTGTTCCGCGAGGCGGGCGCGCGGCTGCACGTGTTCTCGGTCGGCGACCGCAGCTGCAACGCGCAGCTGCTCGCGGCGCTGGAGACGACGCAGCCGCGCGACGTGTGCGTGCTGAACAACTTCAATCTGGCGCGCACGCCACTGCAGATCGCGGTGCTAAACGCGATGCGCGCGCGGCAGCTGCGCGTGGTGCTGCTGAGCGCGACGGCGCTGCGGCTGGAGCCGCAGCTCGCGGACCGCGCGTTGCAGTGCCGCTTCAACGCGCACAGCGCGTTCGACGCGCGCTGGCGGCACTACTGCGCGGCCGCGCCCGCGGCCGGCGGCGCGCAGCGGTTACTCGAGCGCGTGGCGTTCGCGTTTGCGCTGTTCGCGGAGCTCGACGAGTTCGCACCGCTGGCGGTCTCGCAGCCGACGGGCTTGACGGAGCTCGACGCGCTCTTCGCGCAGAAGCTCGCGGCGCAGAACGCGCGGCACCTGCCCTGCGTGCGGCGTTTCGTCTCGGCGTTCGTGCTGCGGCCGGCCTGCGCGCCAGCGGACCTCGGCAAGGTCGAGGCGCTGCTGGCCGCCGCGCTCGCGGCGGACGTCGACGCGACGCCGGAGGCGTTGCAAGCGGCCGCCAGCGAGCATTTGGCCGCCTTAGGGCTCTCGCCCGCGCTGCGTCGCGCGGCCGCCGCGAAGTTGCTGCGGCAGTTGGCCGCGTTCGCCGGGTCGCTACGCACTCCGGGAACTCCTTAGCGCAGCAGAAGACGCTTGCACAGATGCAGCGAAATTGCGACGGATTTACGGCGCCAGTTTCGGCGAGATTGAGACGAAGTTACGGCGCCAGTTGCAGCGAAGATGCGGCGAAGTTGCCGCCTTTGCGTTCGCCGGCCGCAGCGCGCTCAGCGAGCGCCTTCTGCCGCGCTAGGCCGCGCAGGCGACGCGCGGCGAAGCACGGCGGCGGCGATTGCGTCCGCGTCGATCGCGCGCGCGTCCGGCTCGTAAACGACCAGGTGCTCCGCGAGCGCGGCGTCCACGAAGCAGCGAAAGTGGTGCCCGCAGCTTGCGCACACCGCGCCGTTCCGCGCCGCGAAGCACATGCTGCAGAGCGAGCGCGCGAGCAGCGCGCCGAGCAGGTTCTCGTTCTCGAGCTCCACGACACTCTCGAAGCTTCCGAGCGAGACGCCGTCCACGATGAGCTCCGGCACCACGCTCTCCGAGACCGCCTGCAGCTGCTGCAGCAGTTCGTTGTTCTGCAGCCGCAGCGCCGCGACGCTGTCCTGGTTCAGGTCCACTTCGAAGAAGCGCACGCAGTGGCACTTCAGCAGATGCTTCAGGTTCAGGCAGCGGAAGTACGTGAGCGTGTCCGCCTGCAGCGAAGTGAGCACTAGCAGCACCTCCGCCGCGCCGCAGAGCGGCGCGGGCGCCGCGACCGGCGCCGGCTCGCCCGTCAGTGCGCCGACCTCCGTGTAATACGGCTCCGCAGGCGCAGCCTCCAGCTCCGGCGCGGCCGGCGGCGCGGCCGGCGGCGCGGACTCGGGCACCGCCGGCGCGTCAGGCGACGCGCCGCACCAGTCGAACGAACTCTCGCTCGCTGCACGCGCAGCCTCGCTGCGCGGCTCGGACATCTCTGCGCGACGAAGAATAGAAATTTACAAAACAATTTCGACTAATAGTTCGCGCGGTAGAACTTCGAGTTCGTCACCTTGCTCATCGTCGCGCCGTACTTGCCGTGCGTGACCGGCTTGTACGTGATCGCGAACTCGCCGAGGTAGTGCCCAATCATGTCCGGCTTGATCTCGACGACCATGAAGACCTTGCCGTTGTGCACCGCAATGACGCTGCCGACCATCTCGGGCAGCACGAACATCGAGCGGTAGTGCGTGCGGACCGGCTTCGGCTTCGCGCCGGTCGGACACTCCTCCTTCGCGCGGCGCAACTTGTTCAGGAAGCGCTCTAGCTTGACCGCGTTGATGTTGCCGCGCGTGATTTTGCGGCGGATGCGGCACGGCAGCATCGGCGCCAACTCCTGCATACTCTTGCCGAGCAACTCTTCAACCGGGACGCCGCGGTAGGTGGCGATCTTAAACGTGCGCCTTTTCGGCTGGGTCGAGTTCTGCGGCGCTGCGGCGGGAACGTACCATCGTGCTTCTGCTGAAACTGAAAATAATGCGTTTTGTCTATTGCGCAAATCCGCAACAGCTAGAAGCGGTCCGGCCGGCGACGCCCCGAGTACTTCGAGTCCGCGCGCACTGCGACGCCCTTGCGGCGTAGGCGTGCCTTGCGCGCGAGCAGCGCCTCGCGCGCCGAGCGCTTCGCGGGCTTCGCGACGCGCGCGCGCGACGCGCCGCCGCAGCTCTCGGTGAGCGCGCTGCCCTGCGCGAGCGGCATCAGACAGATCATGTAGACCTTTTTTTTCTTGCTCTCCGCGCTGTCTAGCGCGAAAAACGAGCGAAAGCCCGCCTTCGTCGCGGCACGCCGCAGCAGTTCCGGCTGCTCTTCGCTCGCGGGATAGAACTGCAGCGCGGCGCGCGCGGTGGGCTTCAGCACGCGGAACAGCCAGCGGAAAAACGCGCCGACGCGCTGCAGCGGGTCGTGCGCGCGCTCGAAGCTCGCGCAGAGCCACTGCACGGTACTTACGCTGATCGCGCCGTCGAAGACGCCGGTGCGCAGCGCGGAATGCGCGCCGATGTCCGCGCGCAGCAGGTCGAGGCACGTCGCGTCCGGCGCGGCCGCTTCGGCGGAGGCGAGCTGCAGCATCTCCGGCGAGTTGTCGACGCCGAGCCAGGGCAGCTGCGCGTCGCTGAGCACCTGCCCGCTCAAACCGCTGCCGCAGCCGATGTCGAGCAACAGACAGCGCTGCGAGTCGCTCTGCGCGGCCGGCAGCTCGAGCAGCTCGAGACAGCGCTCAGCCATCTCGCGCTGCACCGCGCGGACGCGAGAGTTCGAGTGGTAGCGCGCGGCCGCGCGCTCGGAGTAGAAGAGCTCGCTCGGAACGTCGGTCTCCGGCTTTGCGGACTTCACGGCGCTTATTAATTGCAGCAAAACAATTTAATTGCCGCGCGCCGCGCCTAGAGCCGCAACGAGTCGTAGAACTGCTTGTCTTTGTCGTAGACGGGCTCGATGTGGCTTGTGACTTCCGCGACGTGTCGCTTGGTCTCCTCGTCCATGCCGCAGAAGGAAAACTCCGAGACGCAGC
>NW_020873525.1:278356-290346 GCF_001901225.1 Dermatophagoides pteronyssinus | reverse complement strand
CTGCAGCTGCACAGCTGCCGGCGCGCCAGCAGCCGTACTCGCGGCGCAGCGCGCGGCGTGCGCAACCTGCTGCGCCTCGTTGCTGCTGAGCGCGCCGCAGCCTGCGCACACGAAGGAGCCCCAGCGTGAGACGGTGTACGCGGCGGGCGCGGCGCGGAAGCCGCGCTGCGCAAGCAGCGCGAACAGCGCCTCGAACGCGCCGGTGCTGCCGCTGCCGACGAACAACACGCCGAAGGCGTCGGGGCAGCGCAGGTAGTTGAGCACCGCATCGCGGACTTCGCGCTCGAACGCAGCCATCTGCGCTGAGAGGAAGCCAGAAGCCGAGTGCGTGTTCGCGTAGAACGGCAACAGCCGCGTGGCGAGCGCGCGCTCGACGAAGCGGCTCGGCCGCGCGGTCGCTGCGTAGTCCGCGTAAACCGCGGCGCACGCGCCGAAGGGCGTGCGCACGGTGACGGGCTCGCCGAGCGCGTCGCCGCGATAGAACGCAGCGTCTAGTTGCGCGGGCAGCGCGCCATCGGTCCGCGAAGCATCGGTCAGCGCGACCTCGGACAGTGCGGCCTCGGGCAGTGCGGCCTCGGACAGTGCGGCCTCGGGCAGTGCGGCCTCGGGCAGTGCGGCCTCGGGCAGTGCGGCCTCGGACAGTGCGGCCTCGGACAGTGCGGCCTCGGGCAGTGCGACATCGCCCCGCGCGGCCGCAGCGCACGCTGCGTCTCGCGGCGGCGGTTGCACGGCCTTTCGCAACGCAGTTCCGGAGCTCACGTTAAACTGCAATTCGCCAAATTAATTTAAAAGAATTCGGCCATGGGCTTGAACATCAAAAGCATCATCGCGACGACCAAAAAGGTGCGCGTACGCGCCGCACCGCCGCTTGAAGAGAGCGCCGCGGCCACGAACGCCGCGTGGGGCTCCGACGAGACCTTGCCGGCAGTGGTGCCGATTCCGAGCGCGCACGCCTCGGACGACGAAGACGCGGAACTCACGCTCAAGAAGCTGAAGGAAGTGCGCGAGTACGACTGGAGCAAGGCGCGCGCCGAGGCGAAGGCTGCCGAAACGAAGGCCGCCGGCGCGAAGCCCGCCGGCGCGAAAACGCTGCTCGGCGACGCGGCCGGCGACGCGGAGCCGCGCTTCGGGCAGTTCTTCAGCGGCATCTCCGGGCTGAACCGCCGCTCGATCAACAAACACGAGTTCGGCGCGCTCGGCGACGTCGCCGGCGCCACACTCGAAGAGCCCGCCGCGAAAAAACCGGAGAAGTCCGCGGCGAAGCCGAAGTCCGCGGAGCGCGTCGACCGCTGCGCCGCCGCGCTGAACGTGCCGGAGTGCGGCGCGCCGCTCGCGGAACTCAAGAGCGAAGACGTCTGGCGCGCCGTCGGCTTCGTGCCGCTGCAGCGCAGTTAGCCGGCCGGCGCCGCGCCGCGGCGCAACACGCGGCGGCACCGTCAGCGCCAGAGCGCTCGCAGCCCCGACCGAGCTGCCGCGCCGCCGCCGGCATGCAAGCAAATTTTTTTTGAATTTGTTTATGCTCAGAGCAGCGCCTCACTAAGATGAAACTTGCGCTCCTTTCCGTCCTACTCGGCGTGTCGCTGCTCGTCAGCGCCTCGGCAATCGAAACATCGCTAAACCGGATGGGTTTCATGCATGTGAATAAGAACACGCTGCAGCCGTCCAACAAAAACTTCAGCAACTTTTCGAACGACCAGTCGCCGAAGCCGATCGACCTCAACAAACAGGCGAGCACGATCAACCTCAACATACCGCCGATCACGCTTCTTCAGCCGGCGCCTGCTCCGCCCACCGCGGGCGACGAGGTAGCAGTAAACCCGGGAGCTGCGCAGGTCGCGGAACAGGTAGCCGCCGCTGCCAAGACAGCCGCGCGCCTCGGCGCCACGAGCAACGCCCAATATGAAACCGTCGCACAGAAACTCGAAAAGGAATTCAACAAATTAAAGAAGCCGAGCGTGCTGCTCGACTTAGACGGCGAGCAAGACACGCCGTACGCCTCGCGTCTCAGCGCCGCGTCTAATCTGCTGCGCGATCACAACAAGGCGAACCGCATCCGCTCGCTCACCTCGCCCAAGCGAGCAGCGCCGCAGCCCGAAGACGACGCCTCCCTGGCCGCGCGCGCCACGTACACCAACAGCCCGATCGACATGAAAAAACCGCTGCTCGCGGTCGACGCCGTGAAACTGCTCGTGCACAACCGAGTCGGCTACCAGGACATGCACCGGATGAGCTCCCAACAGTTTTACTTCGAACTCTCGAAGTACACCGACCGCGTCTCAAACGTGTGCAAGCTCGACAGCGTCTACACGATCTTGACGCTGTTCAACCGTGAACTCGAGCGCGCCACGCAAAACCACATTGTCGAGCTCAAGCAAAAGTTTGCGCACCACCAGCCAGTCGTACACGAGTCACCCGTGATCTAACCCAAGTCGCTGCCGTGTCGCTCGGCGAGCTCCGTGAAAAACCACTGCTTGCCGTGGTACACGAAGCAATTGTCCGGCGTGCGCCTGCTCGCCGCGGCGCGCCACTTACTGGAGCACGAAAAAGTCCTGCAGCGAAGAGACGAACTCTTCGACCATCTGGTTCGTCAGCGAAAAGTTCTTGCGCCCCTTGTCGCGCATGTAAATAAACTGCTCCGCCAACTGGAACACGCCTGCTGTGTTGACGCACTCGGCGCCGAAGCGCGCGACGACACCTACCCTCTTCGAGTCGCTCATAGGAACTGTACTGCTTCCAGTACTTCGCGTCGTCCTCCTCGGTGTACTGGCATAGCAGAATGTAGTGCATCGCGGATTTTCAATTTAATAACGAATAATCGCGCCGGCCGAGTTTTCGCCACCGCCATGGACGCTGCGCCCCGCGACGCCGCAGCAAAGCTCGACGCTACGCAGCCGCGTGCCGGCGGCCCCGCTGTGCAGCGGGTGCTTGACTACGAACTACGCACCTGGCGCGGCGCTCGCTCCGGCGCCCCTCGCGAGCTGTACCGCCTGCGCGGCGCCGTGTACTTCCCGAGCTCCGAGTTCGCGGTCCGCCAAGCGTTCGCGCTAGACTAAACCGAGTCCAGCTTGCGCTTTTTCAGCGCCAGGTAGTGGTCCAGCTGATTGTACAAGTTCACCAACTTCTTGTTCGTAACCTCACACACCTTTTCGTAAACGCGCTCCGAGAGAAAACTGAGCCGCGGGCAACGCGCGCCCCCCGTCAAGCTGTCGCGCTTGATGCGTTCTGCAAAGAAGTTCGGCGAGTAACTCTGCGGCGACGGCGCCTCGCCGGCGTCCGTCGCCACGCTCGACCGGAACGAGCTCTTGCCGAGGCTTCTCACTGAGTCAAAGGGCCAGTCCGCCGAAGTCTCGGTAGTCGCGCAGTGGTCAATGATCTTCGTCTCCGCCGCGTACAACGCGGCGCGCTCTTTGCGAGAGCCAAAGAAAGGCGTGTCGCAGATTGGCAACTCGCTCGCGATAACGGACAAACGCCGCGGCGCCCCCGCCACTTCGCTCAGGTTTACGAGCGGTTCCGCGCGTTCGCAGCTATTCGTGTCTTTCTTAGGCCTACTGCTCGCGTCCGCTGCGCTTCGCCCGCTCTCTTCTTGCAATGACGCTGCAACAGACGCTGAACCAGACGCTGATCCAGACTCTGAATCAGACACTGAACCAGACACTGAACTTTCCAGTGGCTCACCCTCCGGCAGTTGGAAGCTGTTTCTCTCCGCCAACACACTTTCCACCAAAAACGCAGCCGGCGTCGACTCTGCGTCAGCCGCAAAATGCGTAGCGTCGTCCAGGTCCGTGTCCTTCTTCAACTCGCTCAGATCGAACTTCACTGCTTTCGTGTTGATCTGCAGAGTCTTGCGAGACACTGAGGGTTTTCGATTCGGAACGCACTCGGGAGAGTTCGTAAAGTTTGCGTTGCTCGGCTCCGTCGTTGAGCTAACGCGTGGCGTCATAACGCTGAGCAGCCCATTAGAGCCCGCTTCCTCTAGCGCGCCTAATTGCAAGTTCAGCAGAGCCTGATCTACTATGCGCTGAACCTCTGCCGAAGGCTGCGCAATTGACAGCATACAAACCGTGCTGCTTAACTCGCTCTTCGGAAGAACGCACCGCGACGTCACAAACTCTTCTACCACCGTGAACAGCAAACTGGAGCTCTCCGCATCGCTTTTCGTCTTTACAGATGCATACGAAAACGGCAATTCCACAAAGATGCGCGCACTTTCCTTGTCTTCACAGTCTTTATCGAAGTCGAGAACGATTAACGACGAGTCATTGGCAACTAACGCGTGGTTACACACTGTTGACTCGCTGTCGTCATTGCCGTGCCAACTGACGCTGACTCGCTCATTCAGCACCAAGTCGGAGTCGCTCGCATCTGCTAGGGTTTCGAACAGAATCTTCGTAAGATCGTAGAAATGGTCCTTCTTTACGTCGTTCTTCAGCAGCTGACGTAGCTTCCGGACAAATTGCACATTGTCTCGCGTCGAATTCTGAATCAGC
Organism: Dermatophagoides pteronyssinus; assembly: GCF_001901225.1. Lineage (NCBI taxonomy): Eukaryota > Metazoa > Arthropoda > Arachnida > Sarcoptiformes > Pyroglyphidae > Dermatophagoides > Dermatophagoides pteronyssinus. The sequence continues at coordinate 285,859 of NW_020873525.1, read as the reverse complement.
AAGTTGCGTAACTCGACAGAATACGACTTGTCGCCTCCGGCTACTTTGCAATAATTCAGTGCGATAAGAACTTCGCAAGCGTTTAGGTAGAGCAGATAATCGACTGGCTTTAACACGTTTGACAATAGTATCTCGACGAGCGAAGAGTTCGCAAAAAAGTCGTCCTCTTTCTGCATGTAGTGCTTCCAGACGCTCACAGAAAGCAAGTCGATCAAGCTTCGCATGCACACTAACACGTGGTATCTGTACTTCAAGCTGCCCATAGCTTTTTCCTTTTCAAACCTGACAAGTTCGCGCGATAGCAAACCGAAAAACCCGACAAACTTAAGCGAGGTCTCGTCCTTGTCAGAATTTTTGATGTGCAATATCAGATGGTCACAAATGTCTTTGTAAAACTTCAACATGTCAACCGAGTCATGCTTCGCGCCATGCATAAACGGCAAGAGCTTCGCGAGATCGGGAAGAGTTGCCGATTTAGTTAACGTGATCAGCATTCCAAACAGCTCAGTCAAACTATCCCACTTCTCTAGCACTATGCAGTTTCGAATGATTGACAAAATTTTGCCGGAAACCGATGAAAATTTAAACACATCGTCGCTAAGTTCAGACGATTTGTAGTACTGCACAATTTCGCGCAAAGTTTTGATGAACACCGCAGTTCCTTGGCACTCGAATAGCAATTTGAACTTCGTAAATCACGTAATGACATACTTTTTGGATCAGCACTTCGTTCAGCTCAAGATTGTCTGAGCTGTTCGTCAGCGTTAGGCTAGACATCTTTCGTAGAAGATGCTGCTTACTTTGAGGTTTTTCAAAAAAATATAACGATGCGCAACGTAGCGGCCCAAACTTATTTCCGGCTGCAAACCGATTTCGTGGCACTCTAGAAAGTCGAAAGTAGAATGAATAGTTGAATTACGAGCAGAAAAACTAGCGCCAGTATCTTTCGGTTTGCCACTTGCCGGTATGACTTCAAGCGGTAGTTCATCGCTTCGATCAAATTCTTGACGGAAGTAGCGCTGGGCGCTTGGGTTATTAACTCCATAAAATGAGAGTCATCCTGATATACTTTATGCTGTAGCTGCTTTGCCGCAACAAGCGCGTCATTGCTCAGCTCGACGTAGTAGTCAAACCCCATTCAAGATGTGTCGCGGTACCTCAACTACCTTCATCGCATTCTCATCTAGCAATCAAAATTATTAGTGCTAATATAAAGTTTTAATTACGCTGCCAGATGCTCTGCAAAGCGTTCTCAGGCACAGTGGGAAGGAGTCGATGAGTATCAAAAACAATGTTTACAACGCTGCTAACATTTACGGTCCGGAAGGGTTCTGCAAAGGTGTTTTTCGCGCAACACCCACTTTGTTCGGCTGGAAAGCAAACAAAACCGGCAAGGTTTTGCAATACAAAGTGAGTGAGGTGGGTGAGATCCGCTACTCAAGGCTCAATTCCAATCGTTTCAGCGTTTGTTTCACCACGCTGAACAAGGACAGCTACGAGTTCCACAATTTTGACGAAGCAGACTTCAATGTACTTTCCAACTTTCTGAGCAAAACGTGCAATTTCAGCCTTAAGCAATCAGCTCGCCGATGTTGCAGAGGCTGGAATTGGGGGAAAATTGTGTGGCAAGATACAGAGCTGAACTTCGAAGTCGACGGAAAACCCGCCTTTGATTTGGCGTTTAAATCTATTGAAAACATTCACCGAACAAACGACGCTATCGCACTAAACTTGAAATCCCAGGAAGGCGATGATTTAGATGATAGCATGTACTTGTCAAGCATAGCGTTTGCGGCGCCCGCAACGCAGGCAGAGTTTAGCACACTGGATGACATCGAAAACGTTCTGAAGCTGCGTTGCGGATTTGAAGTTCCTCGCGATCAAGAAGCGCTTTTCTACTGCGAGTACGTTGCGTGCATTTACCCTCCCGGACGCTACGACTTGACGATGTTGAAAGAGCACGTCAATCTGCGAGGGCGCACAAACTCATTCAACGTTGACTACTCAAACATAAAAGAAGCGTACATGCTGACGAATACTTCGCACGAACTTTTGCTTGAACTGAAAACTCCGTTACGCAAGGGCAACACCATCTACAGCTACTTGTTGTTCGGACTGCCTTTAAACGACCATGTTAAACTCGACACAGCAACGCAACCTGAACTTGCTGAGTACTTCGAAGACCTGCCCTGTATCAGCAGCGAGTCGCTAGATGAAACGCAATCACCTGCCGAAGAACCAACAAACGGAGTAGAAGAAAACGAGGATCGACTTGATCAGTCTGCAGCCAAACTTTACGATAAGATGGAAGTGATTGCTTCGATTGTCAAACGAAGAGCGCAGTGCGACTTGAACGTCTCTTTGCTGAGTGAAGCCGATGGGCTGCGCTTGAGCTTTAGCTGTTGTTTCAAAATCAACACCGGAACCTTGCACCTTCTTCACAGCCGCTTTGTGTTCGTCCACAAGCCTATTTTAATATTTAGGTATGACGAGATCCGAGAACTACGGCTGTCGAACATCATGGACAGACAAACAAAAAACTTCGATTGTTTGATCTTGCTCGCGAATAACCGTCGCGTTGGCTTCACAACGATTGAGCGGGGCAAGTACAAACTGTTTGTCAACTTCTTCAAGGGTCAGAACATTCGCATCACTGAAATTTCCGATCGCGAGCTCGACGTAAAGACCCACGTAGAAGAGTCGGACGACGATGACGACGAAGAAGCGGACGAGAATTATAGCGATGAAGAAGCGGAAGACTCTGACAGCAATTCGTTTGAGTCTAGTGCAGAGGAATCTGAAGCAGCCTGATCTGCTACCGCAACTGAGGAAGCTGGAAGAGTCGCTGCTGCGCCTTACGGAAACGAGCCGAAAGTGAAAGAGCTGCAAATAGCTATTCAATGTCATGCGCGATGTGCTGGTCCGCCATCTGCTTAATGGGCGGAATCGGCAGTCCGTCCGGCATCAAATGTTTCACTAAGAATTTTTCCACGAAGTCTTGAATGTTGCTGTGTGCGCGGTACGTCCTCGACGGCAGAATGAAGTTCTGCGCGGCGGCGAAGTCTTGGCTAATGCGGTATTTGTCGTGAATGTCTTGAAGTTCTTTGTCGTCCAAGTTCAGCAGCACGCCAACGTGCTTTTTGAAGTAAGGCAACTCGAAAAAGTAGCAGAAGTCGTCGTCAGCATTGCCTCGACACTCGAGCCGCTTCATAATGAGCTTGCTAATCACGCCCAAAAAGCGCGTGATAAACCCGCTCTGAGAGTATTCACGCATCTCGTTAGCGTGCACGCGGTAGTCTAGCGGCGAGCTGTTTTCCGCACGGTCGCGCGCGTACAGCTCCAAGAAGGTCCGCTTCATAGGGACCACGGACTTGTTCAGAGGCACGTAGCCGACGCCTGGGAAGAAAACGTAAGAAAACTGCTTCGGCAAGTTTGCTTCGTTCACCGTGCCGTCATTGTTGTACAGCGTCCAGTCCGTGTCGCGCACGTAGCCCAGCAGTCCACGGAACGAAATAAGTGGGTAGTCTGTCAAGTAGCGAGAAAAATTGCGCCGCATCTGCTCGGCTTCATTGATGTAGCGCTTTCTCGCCACGACGAACGACCCGTAGTTAGCAATCTCCTCCTTGCTGACTTCGTGGGCAGGCTTCTTTAGCATTCGACTCAAATTCGAGCGGTACTCCGACAGCTTAGCGTTGACGTACACCTCGTTATCATCGTACGCGGCCTTCAGCTTGTCCTGCAGCTTGCTGTACGAGAGAAGCGGGAACACTGCGTCTTTGCCCAGCTTCACGATGCTGTTGTAGTCCTTGTCGTTGACTTCCAGCAGAAGCTTGCGGCTGTCCATACTGGCGTCCATGTCAATCATGTCGCGGAACTCTAGAAACAACGCGCGGTTTTTGTTGAAGTTGCGCACGAACTCTTGCGCTTCGTCCGATTCTTTGTCGCGCTTGTGCTTTTGACAATAGTCGCTCGCTTGTTTGAAAATGTCGCGCTTGTCCTCGGCGCCGTCCGCGTGCGCGGCGTCGGCTTTTTCCGCCTCGGCTTCCAGCAGCAGCTCCAAAGGAGGCGCAGAGGGTTTGACAAGTTCGCGCGGTTCCAACTCCGCCTGCCGCAGATCCGGGTACAGCGAAGAATCAGTTTCCTCTAGTTCCGGCGGCTCCAGTGCGTCAATTTGTCCAGGCGTGAGTTCGCAGTACTCGCGGCGGCTGTTCGCCTGGCGCTTCGGCAGCGCGCTCTCCGGCCTCATCGCCGCGCCGGGACTCACGGCGTCGAGCAAGGCGACTGTCAGCGCCACCAACAGCACGCGCGGAGACAGATTTTCTTGCGCAACAAACTTAATCCGCATCTCTCAACTCAACTCAGAAGTCGAAACTCGGAGCTTTATGCATGCAAGTTGTAATATTAAATTTTGCAGCTGCGATTCGTAAATTAGGCCGCAAACTCATTTACCAACCACAGCTCTGCGCGGTGATCGCGCTCGACGTTTACGCAATTTCGCTGAACTTTTGGTGTAGTGTTGCTGGTGTGCGAGCCAGTCGCGTGCGCGAATGCGGCGGTGCGGCGCGACGCTGCGCACTTTTCTCAGCGGAAAACGCCCAGCGCGCAAACAGGCGGGGTTTTTAATTGCACAAATTGGAGGCCAGCTGCCGACGACGACGACTCGCGCTCGCGGCGCGCCGCGACCCATCTAGGGGTCCTCTGCGACTCGCAGCGCATTTGTACAACTGAAACTATGCATCATACCGGGGAGGGTGGAAGGCGCCCACGCCAGGCGCGGCGCAGCCGCGGGCGCCACCCAGAACTCGCGCTTGCACCGCAGAGTGCAGAAACGAAACGATAAAATGAGCGGAGCGTGGCGACGAACATCCACGCTCCGCTCTCACTTGGCCGCTATCATGGCCCTTAACACTCTGTTGCTATCTAATCACAGCAAACGCTGAATTGATCTATCGGAAGACTCAACATAGCTCTTCCACGCAACATTAATTATAGTTCTGGCGAGAGAACAGTGTCAAAGCACTCTCAGCCAGATATCTCTAGCAAAACGAAAAACATACTCAAACCCGGCGAAATCTTTGCAGTCGGGACGCAGCGCGTTTTACGCTGTTCGAAAAAATCTAGCAGCCTTGACACTCAGAGAACATTCAGTACGCAAAGCTCTCTGAAGAATTAATTAGCATCTGCAGTAACGCGCCACGGCTAGACGTCGACGCTGTCTTGCATCAACTGGTTGAGGTTCAGCGCTAGACGGCCTGTTTCGGCGTCGAAGGTCACGCCGGGAGCGTCGAGGTCGAAGGGCGCAGCCTGGGCTGCGTCACTAAAGGAGGGGCGCTCGAACATTTTCATCTGTAATTTGGAGTAGTAGGGCAGCAAGTCGAGTCGGCACTGTTCGACGTAAGCCTTGACCTGGCTCATGTGATAAAGGATGTTGTGCGCGGTCTCGCCGGCGGCGGCGGGTTTAGTATCGGTCTGAAGTCGGTAGCGAGTTTGGTTTTGGTTTTGGTACTCAACGCGCAATTCTCTGCCTTCTGCACGTCGCGTCTCATCGAACTTACTTAATTTGAAGTTTTGCAGTGCCTCAAGTGCGCGCGTCGCTTCCGCGCTTGTCTCGAAGCTGACAAATGCGTAGTAAGCGTGCGGGCCGACTCGCTGGTTGACGCGCAGGACCACGGACTTTAGCTTGCCGTACTGGCCGAAGATGCCCTTTAGCTCAGCTTCGCTGCAGCTTTTTGGAATATTGTTTACATAGAGAGAAGCGCAGGCTGGCGATGCGTTTCCTCCGTAAGGACCGTCTTTCTTAACAGTTTCCGCGAGTCCTCGGGACGGTTTGCTTTGGAACTCCATGGTCTCCAAAACTGCGGCTGAGCAGAAAATTTTTGAGAATTAAATAAAACGAAGAATCTAGGAAAGTCTTTCGCCAAAAGCGAAAATAACAAAACGTTCTCTTAGTCAGCCCACGACGAACGAACCAGGCGTTGGGACGAACTCGCGACAGTTACTACGCGTTTTCTTCCATGCGAGCGAGTCGCGGCCGCCGTTGTGGAAGCTAACGACCTCTCCGCGCGCGAGGCGCGCCACGAGCCGCGCCGGCGCCTGGTACACGCCCACGCGCTCGGTTGCGCACTCGGGCTCTGCGTAGCTCGCATTCATTCCTGCCTGCGCGCGCGCGCGACTTACTAGCGACCGCTACGCCGGGAAACATGTTGCGCACGTTGACGAAGCTGCTCGCCGCGTCGGCGGAAACTTTCTCGATTTCGCTGCAGAGCACGACCGTGCCGTTCTTGCGGAGCGTCACGCTCTTGCAGCCGGGCAGCCGCAGACAGACCACCTTCGCGGCCGCCGCACTCGCGCGCGCGAACAGCTGCGCGCGCTCGGCGGCGAGCGCGTTGTCGCCGCTGCACTCGAGCGCCACGTTATCGAGCTGCAAAAAGCTGTCTGCTGCGCGCGCGAAGGCGCTCTGCGGCAGCTCGCCGCTCTACGCTGCGCTGGCGCGCACTTACTCCCCACAGAAACGTTCCCGTCACCGCTGTCGCGAAAACCAGCGGAAGCATTTAGCGCTATTGAAAATAAAGCGGCGCGCGGACGTCACGCCTGCGGCGGCGCGCAGGCCGCCGCGGCGCAGCTAGCGCGCGGCCACTTTCGCCGCCGACTTGCGCTTGCGGCGCGGTCGCGCGTCTTCCTCGTCGGAGGAGGACGCTTTGGTTTCCACCGAGCAGCGCCGCTTGCTCGCGGCGCGCTCGGGCTTCTCTTCGCAGAGCTGCGCGACCTGCTCTTTTTGCTCTTCGACCGACTGCACCAGCTCGTCGAGCTCGTCGAAAAGCGACTCGAGCTCGCGCAGCTCCGCGTCGAAAACTTGGAACTTCTCCGCGCGGCCGAGCGTGAGCTGCTCCGCGCGCCGCGCAATGTCCGCCCACTCCGGGAAACTGAACGCCACCGCGCCAGCGACCCACTTTTGAGCGGCCTTGCTCATGCACTGCTGCAGAAAGCGGCCGAGGCGGTTCTTCAGCACCGGCACGGACTCTTCGATCACGGGCACCTCTTTCACCGGGAACTCGACGCAGTAGAGCGCCGGCACGCACTGCGCGCGGCCGCCGAGCACCACGTGCAGGAAGCGCTCGCACTGCGACAGGTCGTGGTTGTACCCCCACTGGCAGCGCCAGCGCGCCTCGAGCGTCGCGAGGTCCGGCGCGCCGGCGCTCGGCTCAAACTCGCTGCTCTCGCGCTCGAGTTGTGCGCGCTTCAGGTACGGCAGCACGTAGACCACGCCCGGCTGCTTGAGGCAGTCCAGCCCGAACGCTAGCGCAAATTCCACCGCGACGGCCACCGTCAGCGCGTCGCCGCGCGCCTGCGCGCGCGCGACGTACAGGTACAGCGAGAACAGGTCGTGCCAAGCCGGAAAGTTCTGGTTGTACAGCGTCGTAGCGCGGCCGTCGAGGAACGCTGTGAAGCACTTTGGCTCGCTCACGAAGAACGCCTCGACCGCGGACTTCGCCACGATATTCA
>NW_020873525.1:250021-269318 GCF_001901225.1 Dermatophagoides pteronyssinus | reverse complement strand
ACAGAGCCTTGTAGAACTCCATTCGCTGGCTCTCCTTGATCTTCGCACGCGCGGGCGCGGAGTTCACGTAGCACAGCGGCTGTACACGCAGCCCGAAATAGCGGTTCCGCTTGTCGAGTTGCTTCAGCGTAAGCAGCAGACAACGCACGAGCGCCAAACTTGACCTCAGCTTGTGCGAAATTTGCGTCAGGTGGAACAGATTGCGCTGGCTCACCTGCGCCGAGAGTAGCGCGTCGCTGGCGCTGAGCTCGTCCATGATCAGCTGGTTGTGCGCGTTCGGCCACGCCGTCACCGTCGCGCGCGTCCCACGCAGGCGACAGAACGCGCCTGCGCGCGCGTCGTACGCCGGCGACATGTCGGCGCGCGCAAAGTTCACGCTGGTCTGCATGCACTCTGCACAATGCTTCGGCGGCGCTTGAAACACGGATTCGAATAGCGCTTCGTCTACCGAGTGCTTTTTGAATTCTTCGGGATATTCGAACCAAGGCGCGTTTTGCACGAAGTTCTGCAGATCGCGAATCATCTCCAGTTCCGACAGTGGCAGCTCGAACGGCGGCGCGTCGCCGGCAACGGCGGGTGTCGGCCGCAGCGCGAGCACGCGCGAAACCACGTGCGCGGGGTGGAACAGTACGCTGACGGCGCCGCCGTCGGCACCGCGCACCGGCACCAGCTGCGTCTGCTGCGGAAGGCCTGGCGCCGCGCTCTCGTCCGGCGCGGCGTGCTGCAGCACGAACAGGTCGCCGTGCAGCGTGCTGCGCGTGTCTCGCCGACTCAGAAAGCCTTCTGCCCACCACGCGGTGCGGTTCACGCAGATCTTCGTAATGCGCACAATGTGCAACCGCCGCGACAGCAGCATTAATACGAACGCCGTGTCCAGTTGCGCGCGTCGCTGCGCCGGGCGCGCCTTTCGCTGCGGGGCGCGCAGTTGCGCGAGCTTGGCGTTCTCCTGCGCGATCACGCGCAGGCAGCCCGGAATCAAGTAGCGGTCGAACGCGCTCGTGTCGAACAGCGCGCGCAACGCGTCGCGCAACAGCTGAACCACGTGCGACGGGTACGAGAAGTAGTTGATGAAACTCGTGTCCATTTGCTTCAGAAAGCGGTTGATGAAGTTGCTGTGCAGCGGCTGCTGCCGCCGAGAGCCTTGATTCGTCAGTAGCTGCTGCACGCGCTTGAGCTGCAGCAACACCTCGCCGAAGACGTCCGCGATGCGGAGCAGCATGCGGTGCGCGCGCTGCGCCTCGTACAGAAACACCAGCCAGGTCGCGGCGCTCAGCCGTCCGAAGTGCTCCGAGCCGCCGTGCTCGTCGGAGCAGCGCTTGTGCGGCGGCTCCGGCGCGCTGCCGCCGCCGTCGGGCGCGCGCTGCGCCCATTTGAACGACTCCTTGCAGCTGGGGTCTGCGCCGACGACGCTCTCGAGGCATAGAAACGATTCCCACACGCCGGGCGCGTCGCCCTCGAACATGCGCAGCAGGTGCTTCTCGCGCCGGTACGGCGCGAAGGTACGCGTCGTGAAGTTCACGTCGGTGCTCAGGCCGCGCCGCGAGCCGGCAGTCGCGAAAAACTTCAGCAAGTTCAGCATTAGCGAGCTTTCGCTGAAGTGCGCCTCGAAGAACGCCGTCGCCGCGCCCGGCGCGCCGCCCTGCAGTCCGCGCAGTAGCTCGCTCGCGCCGGTCTGCGCGACCGCCTGCGCCAGCAGCATCCACGCGATGTTTGGGTAGCCGCCCTCGCGCGTCGTCGGCAGTCGGCGCGCCTTCAGCCAGTACTTGATGCAGCGCAGTACGTTGCGCAAGTGCTCGTTGCCGCTGAGCGCCTTCGTCAAGTAGCGCGCGTGCAGCAGCGAGTTCGCCGTGTTCACGCTGACGTCGCAGACAATGCCGCACGGCAGCAGCACGTTGATCACCGGCACGCGCGCCGAGTGAATCAAGTTGATCTGCGAGATGCGCAGCCGCGTGTGTTCAATGTGGTCGCGCTGCGGCGTCTCGCAGCTCAGGTAATTGATCAGCTGGTTGAGCACCGCAATCGGCGAGTAGTTCTCGTTTTGAATCACGATGTCGACGTCAGACTGCAGCGTGTCAACGTTGTACGCGGCGGAGCCCACCAAGTACACGCGCGTCGCCTCGCCGAACAAGCTCTGGCTGATGCGCTTGATGCAGCCGTACAGCAGCCGCCGCCGGCGAACCGTCTGCTCCGGCGAGGTGATGCGCAAACTGAAGTCTGCAAACTGCTTCTCCAGCTCGCTGGTGATTGCATGCGGGACGTGGGCTTGGATTAGGTCGATCAGGGTTAGCAACTGCTGAGTTCCGAGCCAATTTTCATTTTCATTTTTTGACATTGAGGAGCCGCGGAACTCATCAACCCGTTCAATGCCGTTTGCATTTTTAATTAATTAATTAGCACTGGCGCCTAGCAGCTTTTTCCTGTGTAACCCGAGCCGCGCCGGTGCTCGTCTTTCCAATCGTCAAACAGTCTTCGGTACTTCTGCATGCAGCGACTCGCAACTTACGGGGCTCTCTTTTTCGGAGTCGCTCTGCGCTCCCGGCGCGCGTGTCGCGTTCGCAACTACCGCTTCTGCGGTGCGCGTCGGCGGGCAGGATCGGACCGCGTCTCGCGGTTCTGCGGGGATCGACGGCGCGCGTGACGGCGCAAAGCGCAGTTCGCTCGCGAGCAGTGCGAGCGTCTCGCAAAGCGCGAATTCCGCCACGGCGTGCACGAAGCTGCGCGCACGCGCGAGTTGCGACAAGTCGGCGCCGCAGAGCAGCATTTCGCGCTCGAGCCTGGCCTCGACCGCGAGCGTTGCCGTGCGCAACGTGCGCGTGAAAGCTGCAGCCGCGGACCCGCCGAGCGACGGCGCGGCGGCGCGGACGAGCGCCGCGAGGCGCGCGAGTTGCGGTGTCGCGTCTTCGAGGTCGCGCAGCAGGCGCAGCAGCGACTCCGCGACGCCGCGCAACGCGTCCGGCTCGGACTGCGGCGCGCGAGCCGCGACCGCCGGCAGCAGCGCGCGCTGCGGGTATCTGCAGCGCCAGACGGCCGAGTAGAATGCGCTGAGCGCTGCGTCGAGCTCGTTCAGGTCGTCGGCCGCCACGGCGCCGCCGTGCGAAGCGCTGCGCAGCCGCTCGCGCAAACACTGCGCCCACTCTTCTTCAGAGAGCGCGTCGAACTGCCGGAATTGCGTGAGCAGTGCCGGCGAGCGCAGGCGCAGCGAGTAGTGCGCAAGCCATTTGTGAAGCAGCAGCGCCATTGCTCTTCGCGGCGTCTACTCGAACACGGCGCACTCGTCAATTGCGTGGATAAAATTATTATCCGCTTCGTCTTTTTCCTGGCAACGGCGCTCGGCGCGGTTCCAAACACACGGCTGCAACTGTTCCACCTCGGCGAACTCTTGCAGGCAGGTCGTGCAGTAGGTCCGCATCTTGCAGGTTACGTCGGCGATTTTCCGCACGAACTGGCCGTCGCAGCGCTCGAACAGGTTCAAACAGTACCAGTTCTCTGTCGCATTGTCGCGGCAGATGCCGCGACAGGTGAACTCTTCTGTGGAGCGCAGCCGCAGGCAGTCGGTGACGTCGACGACGTCTGCGCAGTCGAAGCGCGTGGGCGCCATCGAGTCGCCTAGCGGACAGAACTTCATCGCTTTGCTAACACATTGCTGGCTTTCTGCGCACCAGCCGCCGCACTCATTGGCTATGGTCTACTGGCGGCGGCGCGCGCTTACGCTGATTTTGCACGTAACTTCGTTCAGTTTGTAGCAGATATCGTTCGCGGGCGCTTCCAGAGGCGCCAATGCGTTCGCGGCAAAGCCTGGCATCGTGTTTTTCGAAGTGCGAATGTGTGCGGACAGCGTGTGACCTCCCACCAAGCCGCCTTAGCTCAGTCGGTAGAGCGCAAGACTCTTAATCTTGCAGTCGCGGGTTCGAGCCCCGCAGGCGGTTTTTTTTTGCGACTGGGAACCTGCGGTGCAACTCACAAAGCGCTGGCGAGATGCACACGTTGCAAGCACGGTCACGTGGCCTAATGGCTATGGCACTGGTCTTCGGAACCAGAAGTTGGGGGTTCGAGTCCCTCCGTGATCTTTCTTATTATCGAAGAAGCCGCATGCGGCAAAAATGGACGACCTGGGTATCGATCCCAGTACCTCTCGCATGCTAAGCGAGCGCTCTACCATTTGAGCTAGACGCCCAAAATCAAAAGCGACGCACCAGGCGGCCGCGCGCGCCAGGCGACCAGTCTACTCGGTCAGGTCTATATGACAAGTCTAGACGAGGAGGTCCGCCTGGTCGACGAGCTGCAACTCGTGCACGTAGAAAGGGAACATTCCGCGGGCCGGACGGTACTCGGGCATCAAGGTCACGGCTACCGCGAACGTGAAGCTCGACGGCCCCCAACCCAGCCGGTCTAAGCTCGCGCGGAGCACACTTACGGTAGAACTCGTTGTCGCGAAACGCGCGCGCCTTGATCGTGAAAATGAAGCAAGGCAGCTTCGCGCGAGCGTCGTCGGACTCCAGCACGTCCTCCGGCTGCTGGAACACGCAGCGCTGCCACTCGACTTCGAGTGGCTGCGGGTCGAGCAGCAGCCGCTCGCGCTTCGTCGGGTCGTTGAGCACAGTCGCGCCGACGCTGTCCAGCGAGTCGAGCGAGCGCTGCGCAATCGTTGAGGCGTGCGCCTTCAGCCAAGCGTCGGCCGCGGCCGCCGCGGCCACGCTAGGCGCAGTGTGCACGACATTGACACAGCGGAACAGCGCGGGCACAAACTCGCGCTCGAACTGCGACAACATCGCAGCGACGTCGAGGCGCTTCCGCTCGTCGAGTCGTGCGTAGAACCGCACGGTGTCCCGGTTGTTCAGCAGCTTCGAGCGCTGCTGCAGAAAGCTTGGCAGCGCAGCAGACAGTCTGCTGCGCGCGGCGCCCGCGAGCGACGCTGCGCCAGACTGCGGCACGAAGAACGGCTTCGGCGCGGCGCTCGTGTGAACCGCGAGCAGCGCAGCCGGCGGTTCGCGCGCGTCTGTCACCAGCCGGTGGTGCAGCTTGCGCAGCGGCAAAACTGTGCGCGCGTACAGCGCGGTGAGCGCCGCGTTGAAGCGGTCGTTCAGCCGCAGACGTGGCCGCGACAGCCGGCGTGCGCGCGGCGCCGTGGCTTGCAGCGCCTTCGGCTGCAGCGCGTTGTAGGCCGCTGCGTAGCGTTGCGGCGCGTAGTTGAGCAACGGCATCAGTTTCCCAACGGCGCGCCACGGTCTAGGCGGATTTGTTATATTGAAAGAAATTCTCTATTTTGCGCTGCGCAAGCGCGATCGCAGGCTGCAGCTCGCTTTCGCTGTTGTTCGGCAGGTACACCACCTTGTCCTCCAGCGCCGCTGGAACGCCCATGCTTTGCTGAATTTTCCAAATGCGCTCGAACAGCTCTTCGCTCAGCCGCCGCGCCTGCATTGCGCGGCGCTTGCACGTATCCTTCTCGGCCTGCACCATGAAGACCACGTCGAAGTGCTCCGCCCAGCCTGCTGAGAACAGCACTGCAGCCTCGAACAAAATTACTTCGTCGGAGTGCGCCGCGACGAAGCGCTCGAACGCGCGCCACATGTGTGGCCATACTGTCGCGTTCAGCCGCGCGAGCTGCGCGGGGTCCGCGAACACGATGCGTCCGAGCGCCGCGCGATCGACTACTCCATTTTGAATGATGTGCGACCCGAAGAGCTCCGCGAGTTGCGCCTGCAGCGCGCGGTCTTCCGCGTACAGCGCGTGACACAGCGCGTCAGCCTGGACGCAGCTGGCGCGCACGGAGTTTTGTCGCAATTTCTCGAGCACCTGTCGAAAAATGGTACTCTTTCCCGCAGAAATGGTCCCGGCGATCGCGAAAAGCATTCTTCACAAGCTGGCGGCGTTGTTCACGTTCGCCCAGATTAGAAAATTGAATTAACCAATTAGTATTGTTCGCCCTTTATGCGCCGTGTGTGAAAATCGCCGGCAACGCGCTTGCATGCTGCTGGACTGCACCACATCAATTTATCCATGGCCGTTTCAGTTGAGTCGATCTTCTACCACGTAGGCAAGCTCTGCGGCTTCGCCCTGTCTAGCGGCTGCGGGCTGGCCGTCGGCTGCGTAAAGGGCTGCGCCGAAGGCCACCCGAGCCGCGCGCGCACGCACCTATCCGCGGAGCGCGCACAAGTAACAGGCGTTATCTAGGTCGTACACTTTCTGGCGCCGCGCGCCGCGCAGCTGCTGCAACGCGACTGCGAAGCTTTCGCCCTCGGCGCTCCGCTGCGTCATCGCAAGCAGCTCGCCCCGCGAGGCCCAGACACAGTCGAACTTCTTCATCTTCCAGTAAGTCTGCAGCGCGCGGAAGAACGAATTGTGTCCGACGAGCAGCAAAACGTCCGCGTCGAGACTGAGCAGCCAGTCGTCAAGCTGCGCTATGCGCCTACGAGCCGCCGCGTGGCACTTACCGGTACAGGTCGTCGAGCGGCTCGACGTCGCACTGGCGCTGCTTGCGCGTCAGGTCGATCGTGAGCAGGTTCTGGATGTGCAGCCGCTGGTGTAGCTTCACGCTGGCCGCCGCGGGCGGCTTTGCGACTTCCACCGGCGTGATGAACTCCTCGAGGTAGCGCGTCGCTGTCTCGCAGCTGTACAGCGAGTTGTCCGCGCTGGTGGTCACGCGCTCGCGCAGAAACGGCACCACGTAGAGCCGCGGCTGCAGCGGACCCTGTGGCGCGCCCCGCGCCTCCGAAAGGCTCCACTTCGGCAGCTTTCGCGCCGTCTCGATGTCTCTGAACGCCGCGCCTTCGAGCTCTTCCGCAGACCCGAGTCTGCGCGGGCTCTGCAGCCGCGACGGCGAGTCGCACGACGCGCTGCACGAGCGGCTGCTTGCCGAGTCGTTGGGCGTTTCGCGCGGCGCGTCGTCCGCCGCGGCGCGCTGCTCGAAGCTCTCGCGTAGCAGCTGACTCAGCCGGCGCGTAGTGCACGGCGCGCTGTCCGAAGGGGCACGCGCGGCGGCCGACTGATTGCCGCTGAGGTCGAAGTGGCTCAGCGAGAACGAGCGGCGCATGTTGGCGATCGCTTTGTGGTCGGCGTGCCAATTCGTCGAGCGCCGCGAAATCGAGTACATCAGCGACTTGCACGTCTCGAGCGCACGGCGCAGCGGCGACACGCCGATGATGTCGATCGGCGGAATCTTCGCGTCGTTGATGTCGCCCGCGAGCAGCAGCGCCGCCAGAAACACCTGGCACCGCCCGAGCTGCGTGAGACACGCGTCGTCACAGCCGGGGTCGATCAGCCGCGACAGCTTCGGCCGCAGCGTCTTCAGCCAGCTGCTCTTGAAAATTTTCCGCTGCGCATTGTGTTCCGACTCGCCGTGGCGAAACAGGATGACAAACTTCGGCTTGCCGCTCATGCCATGCAAACGGCGCGCTGTATGCGTTGAGTACACGAACAACACATTTTAACAGAAAAACAAATTGGCCGGCTCTACGCGAGGCGTGCGGGTATCATTGAATCTATGACTACGTAGACGCAGCAGCTCTGCGGCCGCGCGCGGTCGCCTACTCGGTGTCACACGAGTCGGACTTGTCCTCCTTGCTGTCGCTGCCGTCGCCGTCGCTGTGTTCGCAGTCGCTGTCCTCGCAGTAACTGTCGTCGTCGTCGCTCGACTCCCACTGCACCTCGTCGAGCAGCGTCTCCGGGTGCGGGTACAGCTCGCGACGGAACACGTCGCCAAACATGCCGGCCTCTTCCTCGTCGAGCGTGCTGAACCAGCCCGCCACTGAGTAGACCTTGTCGTCTTCGTAGCCGTCTGCGTCCTCGCCCTTCTCCTTTTCGAGCTCCTCTTTGTAGAGCTGGATCGCGACGCGCGGATCGATCTCCTCGCTGGCGAAGGTAATCTCCGTGCAGCTCGACTTCTCGGTCAAAATTTCGCCCTCGTCGTCGAGGTACACCGTTTTCTTCCACACAGTCGGCGTGAAAATCGCGCTGGCCTCCGGCGCGAAGCTGAACTCCAGCGAGTACGAGCCGTTATCGTCAATCAAGTCGTTCAACTGCACGTACTTCAGCATCGGCACCAAGTAGTTCGCCTCGGACGGCATGATTAAGCACTGCTCGTTCAGCGTCGGGTGGATCGTGATGAGTTTGCCCCACACGCAGCCGTGCTCCGCAATGACTTTGTCGCGGCGCTCGTAAATGGGCTTCAGCTGCGGCATGAACTTCTTCTGCACTTTCAGCTGCTCGCGTGCAATCTTCATCTCGATTTCGTCGAGCTCTTGCGCAAACGGCTCGAGCTCCTGGCGGATGCGACAAATCTCTTCGCAGGTCTCCACAAGAGCCTTCTGCTCGTCTTCGATTTTGCGCTTCTTCTCGGCCGCCGCGTCCGTGTTGCTGCCCTCGCGCTTCTTGCTGTCCATTGTCAAATTAATAAATAATTAACTCAAAACAGTTTTTTCGAAGGAGTCGGTCTTTTGACTCGATTCGTCCCCCGTGTCGCAAGCCGCTTCTCCTACGCCGTATGACGCGCCGCTCGACGCGGCGCGCGTCGTTCTGCCCGAGTATTCGAGCGAGGCCGTGTGCGACTCACCCGCCGCAACGCGGCTGCTTTTGCAGTTCGTCGCGCAAACCGTGAGCGAAGGCTTTGTGAGCGCCGCGGCGTACGAGCGGTTTTCGTATCTCTTCTCCAGTCTTTGTTCTGCGCCAAACGCTAAGCTCGCGCGCGCCTTCGCCGTCCTGGCCTATGTATATGACAGGTTGTGCCCCGTGCGTAGCGACTTCGCGCTGCCAACCGAGTATGTCGTCCTGCGCAAACTACTGAATTTCGTGTTGGCGCCAGATGTTTTCGATGCCACTGTCTCCGTTTCGCTCGCGGACAGCGGCTTCGCTGAGCGCGTGAGCAGTTGCAAGGCACTCTCGCTGCTGGTAGACTGGCTGCGTTTGTTCGTCCATACGCCGGCGCCACTGCCCGAAGCCGTGTTGCAGCGCGTCGAAACTTTTGCCGCTGAGCGTCTCAGTAGTTTCCCCGTTCTGCGCTTCCGACTTTGGTGCTTCGTAGCGGCGCGGCGCTTCGTAGACCGCGGCTGCGCGCCTGACTGGACTGTGCTAACGCTCGACGATGTTCCCGTTCTGTCACAAGAAGAGCGGTTCATCGCGTTATTCGCCGACCAGATAGCCGAGCCCCTTTTGGCGTTGCATGAAGAGAACTGCATATACACCCCGTTGCAGTGCGAAGCGCTCTCTAGCTGCGCGTGCTTTCTCGTTCAGTCGTCCCGATCGCTTGTTGCTCGTGCAGCTGACATTGTACTTCGCTACGTGCATAGTCAGCCTAAAAACTGCCTGCTGCACCGCGCTATGGTTGATGTGCTCCAAATAAACGCTGCCTTCTCGGCAGGACACGCATTCGATCATGTTTTGCCTTTTGAGCAGCTGAAGCTGCACTGCGGCGTGGAACGCGACTCGCAGTACTTCGCCCATTTCGCCACCGCTGTTCTCAGCAGCGCGGAAACTTTTGATCACTCGCTACTAGAGTTCTGTGTCGAGTACTTACGCCAGTGTGTACGCGACTTGAACTCGCTGAGCCCGACGTTTCTTAAACGCGTCTGCGCGTATCTTGTGGAGCTCGCTACTACGCAGCAGCTCGTTTTCAGCCAGGACTGCGTGTTTTTGCATTACTGTTTGCTTTTTCTTTGCTTTTTCGCAGATAGCCGCACGGTTAGGTTCACAGCGTTTAGCACGATCCAGATATTCGTTGGTCACAAACTGTTAGGCTCTGGGCCGACGGCCGCTTGCTTAATTTCGCGTAGTGAGTGGAAGCTGTTGGCGCTGTGTCGTTACTCTAGCACGGCGCTCTGTGCAGCAGCCCTTCAGAGCCTATTTTCTGGATTGGAGTTTTCCTTTCTGCGCGCGTGCGCTGTGCTGCGTCAAGCAAAAAATTTTGCTCAGCAGCCGGGCTTTCAGTTCAGGCCCGAATTGCAGTCTGTGCTACGGCACATCTACTGCGACTTGCGGCTTCCTGAAAACTGTGAGTCATGCGACGAACGTGCGGACATAATGCTCAAGTTAGGCTGCGCGTTGCGCAGCGACGCGTGGATAGACGGCGAGGCAGATTTTGTTTCTTGGTTGTGTAACCACTTCTCAAGGACACTTCGCACGTCTCGGGCTAAATGCGCCGCATACACTCGGCTTGATCACTGCCCGCGTGGCGTCACCTGCTGCCTTCTTGCAGCGCTTGTGCACCGCATTGGCAAATCTGGCAAAGCGATTGTAACTGGGTTAAGCGTGTCGCTCTGGTCTGAGATTACAGCCCATAGGTGTGCGTTGTCATTGTTTGCAACGCACTTGCTGTTAGATGCGCTAGCAGAGAATGCTGAAAGCCATGCCGAGGTGCAGTGCAAGATTCCTGAAGATCTGGACTCATATCTTAGCTCATTTTGCTGCATTGAAAAACGGTGCGATGATAGCTTTGAAACGTTTGGCAAAAATCTTAGTATGTTGTTCTGTGAAAGCGAAAGCAACTGCGGAGCAGCAATCAGCATTGCAGCGTGCGGGAAGCAAATTTGTGCTTTGCTTGCATTCGCCGCTCGCTGCGCGGTGGACAACCAGGTGGACGACTTTGCTCTTCGCTTGACGCAGCTCGCTCACAGTGGCGCCGTGACTTGCTGTCGTATACCTACGCTTGTGCTCTATTTGGATCTTTTGTGCTGTGCGGCTCGTCGCGTGTCACCGCGCGTGCGTACTATTATCGAGAACGTCTACGCGACGTTTGCGTACTCCGATTTTCGCGTTATCAGGTTTGCTGCGGCGCTAGCGCAGCGGCGAAGTGCAGCGATGTCTGCTGGCTGGTTCGGTGAAGCGCTTTTTCAGCTGTCCACTGGCTCTGTTCTACGGAAAACAGAATGCTTTGTTAGTAGTTTAGCTTTGCGATCGCAAATGTTCTATAGAAAACTTGATTTTTTCTCCCTGACTAACTCGATTACCGATGAGCATGTTTACGGAGACGCTGATGATGCTATCCGCGAAGAATATTTTGCTGTCAATCAATGTTTCCAGGCCTCAGAGCATCACCAGCAACTTACGCGCGAGCTTCTCCATCACCCGGAATGCTTGCAAATCTTAGTTACTTGTTTGCTTAGTTCGCGTTCTCACGTTGTATGCGATGCTCTGCAGTTGATATGCGACTTGGCTGAGACAGATGCTGCGTCGCTACGCGATCTACTAAATGCATTCTACGCGCTCAGCGTGACCAGCGCTCGCGCATCGCGCGCTTTGGAACGGTTGCTAGAAACGCTTTGCTACGGAAGTTTGCGAGCAAGTATCGCACCTGATATTGACAGCAACGTCAACTACGCTTTACGGCTTGCGGAAGGGCGTTACGTTGAGAACCTGATTTACGTGCTTCGATGCGGCACGGTTTCACCTCATTTTGCGAAGTTACACACTTTGTATAGAGAAAAACTAGCTACTATTTTGTCTGTTGAAGTCAGGCTTTAGCTCTGGCATCACGATATGCAACAGAAAAATATAGGTTCATTGACTTCTGCGGATGTTACGTTCTGTGCAGCGATCTGCGTTTTTTGTACTGCTGATCAAGCGGAAGTGCGCTGCTACTTGCAAAAAGGTTTGAGCTCAGACAGTATTTCCGTGAAGCCTCTCGCCTCACAGCGCTCGAACAACCGGTGCGCGAGTCGTTTCATAAGATCTGCTGTGCTCGGCGCGAGTTGCAATGCAGTCAGGTTTTTGATTTTCAGTGTCGCGTTCACGAACTCTTCAGCCACGTGCAAGTCGTTGAAACCTTCAGAGGGCCACTGCGAAAGCTTTTCTTCAAGGCGCTGGATGCGCTTAATACGATCCGGATGGTTTAAGCTCGCCGACAAATCGAATTCACTGCAAGGGAAGTTTGCGAGCATTGAACGCATCTGCGGATTTGCCTGGCTGACGATCGATGCGGCGCACGGAAATCTGCTACTGAGCGCGTAAGAAACGACGTCCGCCGGTAGTTTCTTTAAGCAAAAGTCCACGCAGTCTGTGTTATTGCTTTGCACCGCGTTCAGCAGCACGTTGTTTCTGTCGCGGTCTTCAACGCCAATGAGCACATCTGGGTGGATGCGGTTTAGGTACTCGTTGAGTACGCCTAGCACGCCGCTTTCAGAACTTGCAGAAGCGACCAATATCATGGCGGGCAGCTCAGTGTGCGCGCTGGCGTGCAGCTCGTGAGTCAAAAAGTGGTCTGGGAAGCGGCGCACTGCACCGGCAATGTCGTTGAGTTCACACGCGAGCAGCATCGAGAGAAGCACGCTGCCTACAGCGCTCAGCCGCATGAAGCAGTCGTTGTAAGGAATGCTGCAGTTGAACTGGCGTTTGCAGAAGCCCATGCAGCTAATCAGAGCTTGCTGCAGCACCGACACGTTGCGCTTGTCTAGCGTCCACAGCGAACAGCCCGCTTTGAACAAGAATATGGCCGCGTCGTCTGAGTTGGTGGCAGCAGCGATGTGGAACGGCGTGCAGCCATCTTTGTCTTGCAACGCGTCGAAATCTACTGAAATGCCCTGCAAGTACTCAAGCACGTCGACGCGGTTGCATGCGGCGGCGAAGTGGGCGACGGTACGGCGGTTCGCGTCGCGTAGCGTCGCGACGAACTCGTGCGTCTCTCCGTTGTGCGCCTGCAGCGCGCGCTGTAAATCTGCGCGCGTCTCTGTTGCCGCGTTCAACAGCTGCTCGGTGAGCGCGCGGTTTTTTTCAAATTCGTGCGGCGCGTTCATAGCAGAAAATCGAATTCGCTATTTGCGATGTTCGCCAAAATTTAGAATTAAAGTGTGAGACGGCAAAAAACTTGGAAAAAGGAGAGAATCAAATTCGTGAGGAGGGCGAGATGCTTCCTGCGGACGAGGCACGCTACGTCGTGCAAGTGAACGGTGAGTGGCGCGCGGCGGCGAGCAGACATGCGCAGCAAACTTGAAAATGTTCTGAGCGACAAAGAAAAGTTCTTGAAGAGCGCGCGGCGCAGCTTCAAGCAGTTCGACTCCAGCAACAGCGGCATTCTGTCGTACGAAGAAATTCGCGCGTTGATCTCGCGGCTGATCCACAATTTATGTTTGCCGCCGATCGAAGACAGCGTGCTGCACGAGATCATTCAGAAGTTCAGCAACATGGACGACTGCAGACTGGACGAAGTTCAGTTCTGCCTAATGGTAGGTTTCGATGCGCCTAACGCAGTTTTGGCAAATGCTGATGCGCGTAAAGTCGCGCTGCTATCCGATCGCGCAGATTGGCGCGCAGCGCTCTTCGTTCGTGAACGTCAAGGCGATTGGGTTTGGCCAAATCAAGAGTAGGTGGCGCCGAGCAGCACGCAGAACTGCTGAAGTTCGTGAAGAAGCTCGGCAGCGGCTCTTTCGGCGACGTGTACTTGATTGTCGAGCGGCTGAGCGGGCTGCAGCGCTGCTGCAAAGTCATCGACAAGTCGAACGCCACGCTGCCGGTCGAGCAGATCCGCAGCGAGGTGCGGCTGTTGCGCACGCTCGACCACCCGCACATAATTAAGATCATTGACGTCTACGAGGACTACCAGAACCTGTACATTATCCAGGACATGTGCACCGGCGGCGAGCTTTCGCGGCGCGTCAAGTCTGCGGCGGAGAAGCAGAAAATTCTGACGGAGAGTTACGTCAAAGAGATCATGCAGCAGGCGCTGCGCGCGATTTGCTACATTCACGACCGCAACATTGCACACAAAGACTTGAAGCCGGACAACATTCTCTTCGCGGACAAAGATCTGCACAGCAGCATCAAAATCATTGACTTCGGGCTTTCGGAACGCTTCAACCCGAGTTGCCCCGTCAGCCAGAACGCGGCGGGAACGATTCTGTTCATGGCTCCGGAGCTGTTCCACAAGCAGGTGACGGTGAAGTGCGACATTTGGTCGCTCGGTTGTCTGATGTACTACTTGCTGACAAACCGGCACCCGTTCACGGGCCGCACGCACGCAGAAATCAAGAACTGCATAATGCGCAAAGAACCCAGCTTTTCGTACTATCGGCATCTCTCGGTGCGTGCTGTGAACTTGATGACGATGATGCTCACCAAGAACCCCGCGCGCCGCCCTTCGGCGCGCGACCTGCTCGGCCACTCGTGGTTCGAACTTTCGGACAGGCTGCCGACAGAAGCGATTCCGAAATCGATGATGACTACGTTGATCAACTTTTCGAAATTCTCGCCCGTCAAAACGGCGATCATCAACTTGGTCGCGCACCAGCAAAGCTTCAGCACGCAGCGCACGCACGAAATCGAGCAGTGGTTTAAGAAGCTGGACAACGACTTCCGCGGCACCATCAAGCGCGAAGTCTTCATCAACACGCTCGTACACAACAACCTCTCTTTTTGGGAGGCGAACAAAGTTATGCAGACGGTGGACATTGACAATGGCGGCACGATCAGTTACACCGAATTCCTCGCAGCCACCGTGATGTGGACCAAGAAGGACTTGAACCTGCTTTGGGCGAGTTTCCGCAAACTCGACCGCGAGAACAACGGCGAAGTCTCGCCGAAGGAAATTGTCGAGCAGCTCTTCGGCATTGACATAAATGATCCAGTGATCCGCTCGGGCGTCAAGGAACTCGCGCCGAACGGCGAGGAGACCATCAACTGGCAGCAGTTCTACGCGTACATGACGAACAACGCAAAACCGCACAAGAAGGTCTGAACTAACGCGGCAAGAGCGAGCAGTAGCAGTGCTTGCCTGGATGCGCGCGCGTGGCACTTACTGCGCGCGACGCGAATCCCTTTGCTGCGCTCGGCGAGCTGCGCGGGCGGATTCAGCGCGGGCGGCTTCTGCGTGGCGTCTGCGCGCGTCGCGCCGCCGAACAGCAACGCGGCGAGCAGAAGGCGAGGCGCGAACATGTTAAAGCAAAAATATTTTGCGACTCTCCCGCGCGCTTCTGCGGCGTGCTCAGTCTTCGTCGAGGTGTTTGAGCCAGTTGAACGGGCAGGTGCTCGCGAGCTGCGAGTCGAACGCGGCGAAGTGCGCGTGAACGAGCTCGATCCAGCGCTCGTCGTCTGTCGCCAGCAACTGCGCGGCGTCGAAGACCGCGGCGCCGAAGCGTGGCGGCGCGCGCCGCGTCGCGCGGAGCAACATGCGCCAGACGCGGTGAAGGCTCTCGGCGACGCGGTCGCGGCTCACTTGAATTTTTAAGATATAGTCAAAGCTATTGTGGAAAGAATCGACGTAGTTCAGCGCCGCTTCGTAGGTTGCGGCGTCTTCCGAGCAAATTTTCGCTTTCACGTCGCTCTGCATCCAGAACTCGACGTACGGGTAGATAAACGCTTCGAAGGTCAGGCTGTGCCGCTTGTAGAAGCGCGCCGCGGCCGCGCTGCCGTGGCAGGAGCTGTCCACGACGGTGCAGAGCGCATGGCAGAGCGCGACGAGACTCACGCTAAATTGCCGCAGTACCGCGCGCTCGAGCGCGTCGAGCAGGTGCGCTCGGCGCCACCCCGCGAAAGCGGCACACGAGAGCGGCTGCGCTGCCGCGGCTGCCTGCGTGACGCGGCGCAGCCAGGCGTCGAGAGGCGCTGCGTCGTCGCCGAAGAGCAGCGCTGCGACGGCGTCGCGCGACTCAAGCGGCGGGTCGAGTAGCGCGCGCGGCGGCAGCGCCGCGTACAGCTCGTGCAGCAGGTCGTCGCAGCCGAACTTCGTCAGCGCGACCGCTTTCACGAGCAGCGCCTGCGCAGCCGCAAATTCGCTGTCGGCAGCGTTCGGTGCCGCGGCAACCGCTGCGTCGTCCGCTGCGTCGTCCGCTGCGTCGTTAGCTGGAGGCGGCGCTAGCAGCAAGGCGAAGTTCTCGCGCGGCGCGCTCGAGAGATCTGCGAGTTGTAGCTCGAACGCGCGCAGCGCGAAAAGCAGCTGCGCCAGGAAGTGGATTTGCTCGAGCACGCGGCGATCCAGCCGCCAGCGCTCAGCGCAGTGTGAGCGACCAGCGGCGCCGGGTGGCGTCGCTGCGCGCGGGTCGAAGTGAAACGCGGCAGCGAGCCGCGCGTCTGTGGCAAGGTAGTTGCAGAAGCACGCGCCGCTCGCGGCGCGCGGCGACGGCGCGGCGGGCTGTGCGAACGCGAATTCGAGCGTCAGTTCTCTGACGCCCGTGGCGAGTCCGTCGAGCGCCGCGGCGTCCACGGCGCGGAGCTCGCGCGCGGCGTGCTGCGCGACGTGCTTGACCGCTTGCGCGGACAGTTGCGTCAGGAACCACATGACGCCGTAGGCCGCGAAGTCCGGCAGGCTGTCCGCCGCGGCGTGCAGCTCGTCGAAGTGGCGCAGGCTGCGCCGCAGCGCCGCCAGGGCTGCGCTTGTCACGGGCGCGGCGGCCGTTTTCTGCACTAGCGCCACGACCAGCGCATCGCGCTCTTGCGCAAAAAGCTTTCTACGCGCGGCGGCCGCGACGAGCGGCTGTTGCACGTCGAGTTCGCGTTCCAAATACGCGCAGACGGCGCCGATGTCCGGCAGCGCGTGCAGCGCGGCGTACAGCGGCTCGAGCACGCGCGCGTTGAGCAGCGCCGCGCAGCGGC
Organism: Dermatophagoides pteronyssinus; assembly: GCF_001901225.1. Lineage (NCBI taxonomy): Eukaryota > Metazoa > Arthropoda > Arachnida > Sarcoptiformes > Pyroglyphidae > Dermatophagoides > Dermatophagoides pteronyssinus. Next base: position 252,809 of record NW_020873525.1, on the reverse strand, counting down.
CGGCGTCGAGCAGCTCGAGCGCGGCCAGCGCGTCGCGGACTTGCGCGGGCGTTGCGCGCGCGTCCGCTTCGAGAGCGGCGCAGGCTGCCTCTAGCAGCTGCGGCTCGCGCGGCACGGCGGGCGGACGCAGGCTAGCCAGCAGCTTGTAGATCTCGTGGTACTCGAAGTGCCAGCCGCTGAGCAACAGGCTCGCGAGCGGCGTGAGCGCGAGGGCGCGGACTGACGCGCGCTGCGTGTTCACGGCGCTCGCCCCGGCGTTCCAGACGTCGGCGACGGCGGCGAGCGCGTCGCGCTTCTTTTCGAGAGCCGCGGCGGCGGCGAGCGAGCCGCTGTTCGGCGGCGTCGCCGCCGCGAGCGCGAATTGGTCGAGCTCTTTAGCGGTGACCAGCTGCTCGACCACGTTCTGCTTCGCCTCCAGCAACTGCGCGAGCGCGGCGTCCCAGCTGTCTGCGGGCGTGCGGTCCGAGAGTGCGCAGTGCGCGCCCGCGCGGTCCGCAGCCGTCGCCGCGCGCAGCAGCGCTTCGCTGCGCCGCACGGCCGTCGCGAGTTCGCGGCGCAGTTGCGCCACGCGCGCGGAGAGCAGCGCGCGGTTGCGGTCGAACTCGCCGATCTCGGCAACGAGCCGCGCGCGAAAGGCTAGCAAGTCGGACGCGGAGCGAATGGCCGCGATCGGATTCAGCGAATTAAAATAATGGATTTAGAAAACGCAGCCGCAGCGCGACGGCGGCGGCGCCTAGTTGATCGTGATGCCGAGTTTGGTGCGGCGCCAGTTGCGGCGCTTGTAGTTCCAGCGAATGGGGTTCTTCGGCATGGCGCGCACGAAGTACGGCAGCGCGCGGTTCTGGCGCTGCTTCTTCGCCAGCTTCTTCTTGAGGGCCAAACTTTTGATGGAACCCATGATGCTTAAAATTCGAATTCTTTAAATAAGACAGAACGCCATTTGCGCGAGTCGAAACGCAGGCGCGCTGACGGGCCGCGGTCTGCTTCGACGCGCTGAGCATGGTTTCGCTGCGAGCGCGCGTGCGCCAGGCGCGGCCGCACATCGACCAATACGAGTTCCAAGACGCGCCCGACGCGTTCTACAACGAGGACGCCTGGCGCGAAGACGAACACGACAGCGACTGGAGCTTTCACTCGAGCTCCGCCGAGTCGAGCTCCGCGGAGAGCGGGAGCGAGCTCGCGTTGAGCGAGTCTAGTTCGGAGGCGGACGCAGAGGCGGACGCAGAGGCGGAGGCGAGCGCCGCCGCCGCGGACGCGGCGGAGCGCCGGCGGCTGCGCAAGTTCGACTACGAAAAGGTCGTGCGACGCAACTTGCAGCGCAGTCGCGCGAGCACGCGCGAGTGGAGCGTCAAGGCGCAGCCGATCGCGCTCGCGAACGGCGTGCTTGCCGACCAGGCGTACATGCTGCGCCAGGCGCGAGAGAACGAGCGCGCGAACCGCGAGCGGCTCGCGCAGTACCAGCGCGAGATCAGCGACGCGAACCAGCGCGCGATGCTCGAGCGCGCGAGCCAGGCGATGCAACAGCCCTTCGCGCGGCGCTTCGTGAGTTACGTGGACGCCGCAGACGGTCGCGCGCGCGAGCGCGAATTCATTATATTCAATTCGGAAAAATCGGGACCCGGCCGCGAGTGAACGAGCCGGACTCGTGGGCGAGCGCAGCGCAATGCAGAGCCTCGGGAAGCGCGCAAGCGCGCGCGCGAAAGGCTTCGAGTGCGGCAACTGCCGCGGCGCCGCGACCGTCGTGTACGACAACCACTCGGGCGACCAGATTTGCACGGGCTGCGGGCAAGTGCTGCAGGAGCGCACGGTGTGCGAGGAGCAGGAGTGGCGGAACTTCAGCTCGAAGGACGGGATCAAGGCCGCGGACCGCAGCCGCGTCGGCGCGGCGAACGACGACTGGCTGGACGACGTGGTCGGCGGCACCGCCATCGCGACGGCGAACGCGAAGTTCAAGGGCCTGGTGACCACGCAGAGCGCAATCAGCGGCGCCTCGCAGAACGACCGGCAGCTGAAGGCCGCGTTCGCGAAGCTGAACGCGATTGCGGACCACATCAACCTCAACTGCCGGCTGGTCGAGCGCTGCAAGGAGCTGCTGAAGGACATTCAGCTGTCCGAGAAGGTCAGCATGCGCGGCGGCGTCGCGGCGATCATGGGCCTGATCTACTTCGCGGCGCGCGAGGAGCGCAAGACGGTCCGCACGGACCTGCTGCAGAGCTACGACCGCTCGGTCGACGAGCGCGAAATTCTGCGCTACGCGCAGAAGTTCAAAAAGACGGTCGCGCAGATCGCGCCGCAGGCGCAGAGCAAGGGCCTGCTCTCTTCGCAAACGGTGCTGAACGCCGTGGCGCAGCTGCAGCTCTGCGGCGAGCTGAAAGAGCTCTGTTGCGCGATCGCGGCGAACATCGACACGCGGCAACTCGCGCCCGAGGCAAAGCCGCAGCACGTCGCGGCAGTCGCGATCTTTTTGGGCTGCCAGTTGTGTTGCGTGAACGTCACGAAAATGAACCTGCTGCTCGCGACTCAGTGCGGCATCTCGACGTTTCTGCAGACGTACAAGACCGTGCTGCCGCACGCGAAGGAAGTGCTGCCTTCCAACTTCATGCCCAAGAACTTGGGCGGCGTGAACAGTCTGATCAGCGCCAGCCTCGTCGACGTCGTGGACTCGTCGGTCTGCGACGCCAGCTTGCTGATGCAACAGTCCTAGCGCGCGGGCGCGCGCGCGCAATCCGGTATTTACACAATTTTACGCGCCAGCAGCTCGAACTGCAGACATGTTTCGCGTGCTGGC
>NW_020873525.1:230356-249931 GCF_001901225.1 Dermatophagoides pteronyssinus | reverse complement strand
AGACATGTTTCGCGTGCTGGCGACTCTGGGCGCTTGCGCGGCGCAGAAGTGGCTGCTCGACACGCAAGCGCTGACCGTCGCCGAGCCGCCGCTGAGCTTCGAGCAGCTCATGCGCGAATTTGACGCGGAGCTAGCGTTCGCGCCGGGCAACGTCTGCGCCGCGGAACGCGAGTTCGGCGTGCTCTACGTTCTCGACAAAACCGTGTTCCCGTTCGTCATGGAGCGTGCAGGCGTGCAAGTCAAGAACGAGCACGTCGCTGTGCGGCTCGCCACGAAGGAATTCGTGTACCCCGCGCTCTCGCTGCAGCTGCCGCTGGTGTACCACCCGAACCTCGCAAACTGCATCGGCTTCCGCTCGCACTCGGACAATCTGCTGCACACATTTTGTGGCTCCGCGGAGCCGCATGCGCTGCGCGCGATCGACGCGCTGGTTCGCGCGTTGTACGAGGCGGCGGGCTGCGCGACGCAGAACTACCGCGCGGCCACGCAGCAGCGCGGCGCTAGCGCCGACGTGCAGGTGCCAAAGCTCTCGACCCGCGACGAGCGTTGGCGCGAGTTCGTGCAGCGGCTGCAGGAGCGCTACGCTGCGGAGGAAAAAGCGAACGACGCGGAAGACGCCGAGGCGGAAGACGCCGAGGCGGAAAACGGCGCGGAAGCCGACGAAAAGCGCGAGTCGCCGCAAGAGACGCTGGAGCTCACAGAAGTGCCCGCCGCGGGCGCGGCGAAGCCCGAGCTGGTGTACTCGTTCAACGCAAAGGGCGACCTGGAACTCGTCGAGGGCCGCGACTTCATTGCGCCGGCAACTCGCTTTTGAGCAGCTCCACCGCCGCCGCCAGCGCGCCGAGCTCCGCCTCGAAAAGCGGCTTCGTCTTGTGCGCGGTCTGCAGGTGCGCGTCGCATGCGTGTATCAGCGCTGCGAAGCGCGGGTCAGCCAGCGTCGTCGAGAGCGTTGCGCGCTGCTTTCTGGTTTCGCTCAGCACGAAAATCGTCGCGCGCGCAATCCAGGCCGCCGCGGCTCGCTGCAGCGCAGGGTCCTCGAACAACTGCGCGCAGGACATGGTACAAAGCTGCAGCTGCGCGTCGTGAAAACGTAACTGTCGCGGCGCCAGCGCTGCGGGGCACTGGACGCAGCCTTCAGGCGTGTTTGCGGCGGCGCGGCACAACAGGAACTGTAGTAGAGCGTCGCAGACGAACAGCAAAAGGAAAAGCGAGCTCCGCACCTGCTCTGGCAACAGCTTCTGCGCGGCTAGCGCCGCGAACAGCCCGTGCGTGCCATTTTGCGTGTCGAACAGCGCGAGGTGCGTTAGCCACGTCTTGCCGGGTTGTCCGAGCAGTCGCGTGCTGTATAGTTCGCGCAGCTTCTCTTCGAACGCGTCGTGCGCGTCCGCGTGCGTAATTTTCAGCACGTCTTCGACGTCAACGCGGACGCCGGCTTTGTCTGCGACGCCCGCAATGCCGCTCGCAATGCCGCTCGCAACGGCGCCCGCAGCGGGGCCCGGGTGGGCACCCGCGAGCGCGTCCTTCGCCTTCTCCGCGTTGCGCTTGAACCACTCGGAAAGCAGCAGCTCGCTGGGTTTTGCGATCGCAGGGTCGAGCTCGTGTGCGGAGCTGTACGTGCTCAGCAGCCGCGTCGCGTCAAACTCCGCGAGCAGCCGATCGAACGCTCGCCCGATCTCTTCCGCGATCATGCAGCGCAGCTCGTCGAGCAGCTCGTTCTTCCAGTCAACCTGCTTGCGCACCGGCTCGTCCGACCGGCGCGTTTGCCGCACGATGTCCGCGGCGAGATTCTTAATCCACGGATCTGTGTCCAACGGTTCGTTCGCGGAGTCGCTGCCCTTGCGCCGCCGCGAGGCCTCTTTCGACTTCGCAGCAGCTCGCTCGGCAGGCAGGGCCGCAGCCTTTCCAGAGCGTCTTCCAGTCATTCCGCAGTCCAAGTCAGGAAAAGCTGCGAGAATTGCGGCTGCCACACGGTCCGGAGAGTTCTTGTTTTCAGGAAATTTTAGATTCGGAATATACCCCTTTAATATTTGTTGTATCTCAGCGTGTTTGATCGCGGAGCACTGGTTTGGCGCGCGCTCTAGCGGCGTACTGCGCGCAGCCGCGCCTTTGGCGTCTGCTAGCTCCAACGAGAACTCGTTGTACATCACATAGTCCTCGTACGCTGCCCCGTGCACGCAGATCTTTGCACGCAGTAGCGCGGCGAGCACTTCTTGCGCGCCGCTGGTGAGCCGGACGAGCGGGAAGCGCGCGGGCAGCGTGCAGCTGATTCGAGCCACGCTCGGCGCCAGCTGGCAACTGTTGATATTCATGTCGTAGCAGAGCAGCATCGCCTGGTGCGCAGGCACGCTCACGCTCGTGCTGGCCGCGTAAACCAAATCGACGCCGCAGAACTGCACCTGGCTGAAACGGAACAGTCCCTTGAAGTGCAAGTCCAGCGCTGCGGTGATCTCGAAGACGCAGACGGCGACTTTCGCGGACGTTTTGACGACCACGAGCGCCAGGCGCTCCGGGAGCAGCAGAAAGATGTCTTCGGAGCGCGGAGCCGGAAACTTCGACAGCAAGTGCGCGTAGTAAAGCTGCCAGGAGCGCGTGCGTTCGTCGTCCGCCGGCACCAGCCGGAATTGGTAGTCGTCGGCGATGGCGAAGTCGACGTCAATAACACAGAAGCCTTCCTGCGAGTAGACCAGGATCCCGTGCGGGAGCCCGAGGTACGGCAGCACTTTGAAGAACGCAGCGTCGCTGAACAGAAAGTCGCCGATCGGGTAGACCAGCGTCTCTTTGACCGCGCAGAGCTGCAGCCGCGTGGTGGCGTCTTCGTTACTCAGGTATGTGACACCGATGATTTCGGCGTGTCCCGACAACAGTTCTACGCGCTCGAGAAACAAGTAAACGTCGGTGTTTGAGTCGGTCAGACAGAAGCAGTACTCAGAGCCCTGCAACGCGCTGAGCACAGATACGACGCGCGAGCGCGTCTCGGAGTCCGCGGTAGCCATGCGGTAGAAAGCGCTATCGCCGCAAACGGAATAAGCTAATAATTAATACAATTCTGAGCCCCCTCCCCGTTTTTCGCTGATCGCGCGGCTTCCATGAATTTCTGCCGCGCCTCGGAGCAGGCTGAGCGCGAGAAGCTCGAGAACTACAAGCTGCACGTGCAACAGTACTTCACTCGCCAACTCAAAACAGACGTTGACTGCGCAGACATTCACCTGACCAAACTCTGCGCCGGGCTCACCAACAATCTCTACTGCGCGCAGCTGTCTGGCGCGCAGCTGTCGGACGCGCAGCCGAGCGAAGTGCTGCTGCGTCTCTACGGCAGCAACACAGTCGCGCTTTACGACCACAACGAAGAGCTCGAGACGTTTCGCCAGCTTGCCCGCGAGGGTATTGCACCACGGCTGCTCAGCTCTTTCCCGGACGGGCGTATCGAGGAGTGGTTGCCTGGCGGGCACTTGAGCTCAGTGGAGTTTGCTTCCGAGCATTTTCTCGTGTTGATCGTGGAAGAGGTCGCGAAACTGCACGTACTGCACTTGCGCTCGCCGTACTTCACGGCCGTCTGCGAGCAGCGCGTCAAACTCTTCAAAGACTTTGCGCGCTGGCGCAAGGAAGTATTTCGCATGTGGCTCAGCGCGGAGAATAACGTGCTCTCAGCAGACCAAATGGCCTACATCTTCAAACGCAGCCGCGTTCAGAGCCTGCAGCAGCTGCAGCTCGACACTGTGTTTTCGGAGACCAGCGCGCTTCTCGAGTACCTGCGTTCGGAGCGCTGCACGCAGCGTTTCGAAAACTGTGCTCTGATGAAACGCGCGTTTTGCCACAATGACATCCACAGCCTTAACGTTTTGCGCGCGCCAAGCGGAGTGAAGCTCATCGACTACGAATATGCCGGCTGCAACTACCCCGCCTACGACTTCGCTGTGATCTTCACTGAAATGGTGACTGACTACAACGTTGACTCCGCGCCGTACTTCCGTTTCATTTCTTCCGCTGCCGAATTTCCTTCTCGCGCGCGAATTGAGGCGGCGCTGCGCCCGTACTTTGCGCGCCGCGCGACGCTCGAGCAGGTACCCGCGCCGTCCGACTTCGCGCTCAGCGTAGACGCCGTGCTTTTCATGAGTCTTTTCGTGCAGCTGTTTTCGGTGTATTGGGGCCTGCTCAACGCGCAGAACATTTTTAATAGCGTGCAGTTCGATTACCTCTTTTTCGTCGTCGAGAAGTTCCGCGCGTACATGAGCCTCAAGCGGCACTTGCTTGCGGAGAAAATCGTCGAAGCTTTCTAGCGCGGCGCGCGCGCGTCGCAGAGCATGCGCAAGCACGCAAAATTGTAAGTGAAAATGGTCAAAGTCTCCAACTTCGCTATTTGGAAAGCATTCCTCACCCGGCACCGCGGCATCAAGCCGCGCGTCTTCGAATATCACGTGCCGTACCTCGACCGCGAAAGCGGGAAAGTGCGCCACAGAACGATTGATTCCTATGAGCCGATGTCTTACGCGCAGTTTAAATATATCACTGTGCTGATCAATCGGAACGAGCTCTAACAGCGCGGCACGTAGCGCCGCCGCGCGGTGGCGCGGTGGCTGCGCGCCGCGAGAAGTTTTCCAGACACAAAAAATGCGCACTGAATTGGCCACGCTGTACGAAACGGTGGTCGGCTGGAGCTACACCACGCCGCCGCTAACAGTCAACCTGAAGAACGTCTGTTATGCGCTGATCGGCGTCTACATCGCCTGCAAAGCCCTCTACTATTTCGTTTACTTGCCGGTGAAGCGGTACAACGAAATCAAGCGCGTGAAGTTGTACAACCACATGCAGCAGAACGTGTTGCCGTACCGGCAAAACTTTGCCAGCCAGCTCTGTAGCGCTGCGGTTGTCGGTGAACCGCTCGGCGTCTAGTCTCTGCGCATTCCCTCTGCACATTTTCGAGCTTTGCACATTATTTGACGTATTGGGCTCGGCAATGCTGCGGAAATCCAACACGCCATTCAACCTTGGCGCGGAGCGCGACGCGCTGCCGCTATTGCAGCACCAGCACGCGATTCCGTACAATAACGGCGCGTCAAGCGAGTCCGTAGCACTGCTTTCAGAAAGCCCGTACTTCCGATCGCTCTTCAGCCACGACATCTTCGCAAACGAGCGCGTCCCGCGGCTGCCGCGCGACGCGCTGCGCAGGATGCACTCCCGCTTTGCTGCCTCTGGTACGCGTGTCACCAGCCGCGGCGAAGTGGAGTTTACCAGCGTCGAAACAGGCTTAGCAGTGCGCGACAACGTGGAGGGCTTCGTGCGCGAGGCGCAAGATCAGCTCGAGCGCTACTACCACTCCTTCAAGCCGTTCTTGAGCGACTTCTGTCGCACGTGTCCGTTCTGCGTAAGCATACAGGACAAAAGCATGTACATCAGATTGTCGCTCGACGGGAGCGCGTCGGGTGCGGACAGCGACGCGATCAGCGTCGCGGAGCCTGAGGGCAAAGCGCAGATGCTGTACGCGACGAAGTGCGTCGCGGAGGTGCTGCCCAGCAAGAACCGATCTGTTGCGGCGCCCTACGAGACGTGGCTGCGAAAGACCGAAGCGGGCGAGGCAAGTTTGCTTAAGTTCGGCGACGTGGTCGTCGAGTGCTCGCCGCCCGCGCAAAGTGTGCACGCGCGGCGTTTGAAGTCCGCGGCGCTCTGGCACCGGCAGGCGCAGCACCAGGCCGCGCTAGATCTCGGCAAGGGGATCAAAGTCGCGCTGACCGCGAGTGCGCCGTGCGTCCACATCCTTGTGAACGATTGCTCCGTGCACATCGAGAACCGTGTGAACTTGCGTTTTTATTTCGCGCGCGAGAAACGCGGATATGGTTAGAACACTCGTCGCGCTGCTCGCGGCGAGAGGCGCGCACGGTAGGTCCGCGCGTGTACAACGCAGCCATGCTCGGCGTGGGCACGAACATCAGTTACGGCGGTTCGCCGTGGCCGTTCCTGCCCGCCATCTTCGATGACTACGTGGGCGTCAACTTTCCCGCGAACGCCGCGGTGCGCTCGCACCACTATGCGGACTTTCGCGGCAAAGGCACGTTCTTCGGCACGCACGTCAGCTGTCTCGCGCTCGGCGCGAAGTGCTCGCACCGCTACCGCTGCTGTTCGGGCACCTGCGAGAACGCGCGCTGTAAGTTTCGCGGTTTGTGCCGCAGGCACTCTCGTGCACGACTACTACCCGCGCGAGTTCGAGTATCGCTAGCTTTCGAGAAACTCCTGCGTCAACTGTGCGCTCTGTGCAGCCGCTGCGTCTGCGGCAGGGGGCGCAGGCTCCGCTGCGTCAGCGAACAGGAGACAGCGGTAGCTGTGCTCGGCAGCTGCTGCGCGCAGCGCACAGGTCGTGGGTCGCGTCGCCGGCGCGACGGCGCGGTCTGCGCGCACCAGACCGAAAGAGCCGTCGCTGAACTCAACGAGCGAAAAGAGCTTGTTGCTGAGTGCGCCGTCTGGCGCGGCGACGCAGCTGCGCGCCGCAGCCAACAGGAGTCGGCTGTTTGGCGACATCGCCGCGAGGATGGCCGTTCGGAAATTAGAAGCTGCAGTTTATATTTTAATTATAGATCGTCTCTCGTAGTTAGCAATGAGCGACTGGGCGTCGCAACTAGCCGAGGCTGAGACGGCTCAGGTCAACGAGGTAATGCGCCTGATTCGCGACCGCAACTACAAAAAAGCGCTCGAGCTTTCCGGCGAGCACGCCGCGCGCGGCACGCTTTCTCCGGTCCAATCTGCAGTGCACGGTCTCGCACTCGGCCTGCAGAAGCGCTACAACCCGGAAGCGCGTACCTTGTTGCGCGATGCGCGCAGCGCAGATCCGAACAACAGCCTGATCGCGTTGTCCGAGTGTTTGCTGCTGATGGAGTGGCTGCAGTACGCCGAACTGGCGCAGGCGGTGCGCAAGATCGCGGAGCAGGGCGCGTTCTCGACAAAGCTGGCGCGAACGGCGTCGAGCCTGCTGGTGCTGCTCAACGACAAACAAGGCTTCGCGCAGCACATCGCGTCCCTCACGGACGACGTGATGCCCGACTGGCCATTTTACCCGTTGCTGTCGCTCATGATGCTGAGAGACTATCAGAAGACGCTGGCGCTGTTGGAAAAGGCGCTCGGGCCGCGGTCGAAGCTGTGCCCGACGTTTCGCAAGCTTGGCGCTGTGCAGCAGTTGGTGCGCCTGCGCGCGCACTGTTTGCTGCAGCTGGGCCGCGCCCGCGAGGCGTACGAGGCGCTCCAGCCGCTGCGCACTGCTGAGCTGCAGCCCGCGCTGCAGATGAGCTTGGCGGGGCTCGTCGTGCCGGCGGCGCTGCAGAGCGGGCATCTGCTAGACGCGCGCGCCGAGCTGCTCGCGCACTTGCAGGATTTCCCGAACGACCTAGACGCGGTCCTTGCGTACCTGAGCACTTTCTCGGGAGTCGAAGAGCTTTTGCCGCGGAGCGGCTCAAAAGCGGTCCCGCTCGCCTTTTACCCGAAGTGGTTTACGGGCGTACAGGGTTTTCTGCAAGTGCACCAGCGCCCTGCGCTCGCCGCGTTTGCGCTGCCGTACCGCAGTTATTGCGCAAACATCCTCGAGTGCAAGATTCAGCGCGCTGAGGCGCCGTGCAGCTTGTGGCACTTCTTGCTGCGACGGCTGAAGCTCAGCGACGATGACCCGCCGCTGCTGTCGGGCTGCGCGGCCGGCGCGTCTGCACAGTCAGGCGCGGAAGGCGGCGCGAAAGGCGGTGCGAAAGTTGGCGCGGAAGGTGGCGCGAAAAACGGTGCGAAAGGCGGCGCGAAAGGCGGCGCGAAAGGCGCCGCGGAAGGCGGCGCGAAAGGCGCCGCGAAGGACGACGCGTTGACCCGCGCGAAACCGAGCGAGAGCCGGCAGTCGTCAAAAACGCAGAGAAAGAACGTCGATCTCGACTTTCTGACGGAGTCGGGCTCGAACAACGCGCGGGAGACGCTGCGCGACGCCGTGGCGCAGCTCAGCGCGCTGACGAAAACCGACCTCACCTACGTCCTGCTGCCCTTCCTGACAAATGCGGCAGACGTCGCGACGGTGCTTGACAAGGAGCTCAGCGCGAAGCTGCAAGCGGGCGCGTTCGGCGCCGCGACGCTCGTGATGGACATGCTGTCTGTGAGCGACGAGCTTGACGCGTGCATCTTGGCGTTTATCGCCGAATTCGCTTCGCGTCCGAGTTGCAGCGAGAAAGGCCGCGCGCTGTGCCAGATGCTCGCCGAGCTGTTCGAGCTGCACAAGGAATCGATGCGCGGTGCGCGCAGCGACCAGCCGTTCGCGTGCTTCGCCGCAATCGAGCCGCTCTTTCGCGACGACGAAAGCTTCGTGATTTATACGACGCGCTGCCGCTTCGAGTTCGGCTTGATTGACGCGGACGCGGCCGCGCGCGAGCTCTGCCGTTTCGCCGAAACCGTGTGCAAAAGCAAGGAACTGTTCATGAACGCGTGCGGCTACTACGTGCACACGCTCGACCTCCAGCGCATCGCAGAGCTCGAGTCCCAGTTCTACTGTGGCGAGTCTGCGACCCCGGCGGTTCGCGTCGACCTCGAGGATGTAGTCTTCGAGTGCTCGCTCATCGGCGCGTTGCTCGACGGCGGACACTTCGTGCAGGCGCTCGCGCTGTGCAGAAACTCGCGGGTGCGCTACTCGGCCACGCAGAAAATGATGAACGACTTGTACGGCTTCTACTCGCGCTATTTAGACGTGCTCACCGCGACAAGCGCGTTGGAGGTCGGCGAGTACGAGCGGCTCATTCGCGAGTGCGCATTCCCCTACGCAGCCGAGCTTCTGATTTTGCTGGCCGCGGACGCCGGCCGCATTGAGCTGCGCGCAGAGGCGCCTCCCTCGTCGTCCGCGCCGCAGCGTTTGCGCCGTTTGCTGCCGGACTCGGAAGCAGAGGAGCAGCGGGTCACGCAGGTGCCTGCGCGAACGCTGCTGGTGGACGCGCTCGAGTGCCTTCGCCAGCTGGACTTGCAGCGGTGCGAGGGGGAGCTGAAGTTCGCGCTTTTCTGCGCGGCCGCGCACTTGCAGCGCGCCGACGAGCTCGAGCGGTACTTCGAGGCGCTCTGCGACCCGCTCGCGCCGTCCGTTTCGAAGGGCGCTTTGCAGTTCGTGCGCCGCTACAAAGCGTGGCTCGCGGACTCGACGACCAATCTCGGGCTACGGCCTGCTGCGAAGCTCGCTGACGTCGAGGCGCTCAAGTACCAAGTGCTGATTCGCGCGGTCACCGACTCGCGCGATGCCGCCGCGCAATATTTGCGCGATTTCGACGTGGCGCGCGTGCAAACCAACCACGTGCGTTCGCTGCACAGCGAGTTGCGCCGGCTCGAAACCTACTGCACGCTGCTCGGCGACGCGAGCGCACAAAGCGCTTCGCCGGCCGCGGCCAGCACGACGTCCAGCGCGACTTGAATGCGAGTTTTGGCGCGCGCTCTGCGCAGCACGCGCAGCAGCGGTAGCTAAAGCGCGACCTGCTTCACGAACGCCTCTGTGCCGGAGTCGGCGTAGGCGCTCTGCGCGAGCCACAAGTCGTCCAGACGCGACTCGGTGAGCAGCTGCGCGCCGGTCCACGCGGAGTACATCGGCGCGCGCGCGGTCTGCACGCGGCTGAGCGCGGCCTGCGTCGCGTTCAGCCGCTCGCCGAACTCGAACGCGAACCGCTGCTCGAACCCGGTGAGCAGCGCGCTGCCGCCGGTGAGCAGCACGTTTTTGATCAGAGCGGTCTTGCAGTCCATCGGCGCCTTCGAGACCGACTTCCACAGCAAGTCGTGCACCGCCGCGTGCTCCGCGCCGAACTCGCTGGGCGAAAACAGCAGCTCCGCGCAGGCGAAGCGCTCGCTGCCCAGCCGCAGGCGGCCTGCGACATTGCGCAGCACCACGCCGTCGGGCAGCTCGACGTCCAGCTCCTGCGCGAGCGCGTCGCGCTGCGCTTCGTCGCCGGGCAGCAACACTTCCGCAGACTTCTCCTTCAACGAGCGCACGAACTGCGTCTCGTCTATGCCCGTCAGCTGGCAGCCTTTTTGGCTCAGCAGCAACTGCAGCAGCTGCGTTACGTCTTTGCCGCCGCAGTCCACGCGCTCGCCGGTGTCTGCGAGCACCGAGCCGTCGCAGATGCACAGGCTCTGCGCCACGCCGCCGCCCACCTCGAGCACCGCGCCGCTGCTGCGCCCGCTCGCCAGCACGCTGAGCACCGGCTGCAGCGCGAACGCCAGCGCGCCGCAGCCCAAGTACTCGAAGACGAACTCCGCGATGTGCTCCACCAACAGCCGCTCCGCGCGCAGCGGCAGCGCGACCAGCACGCGCTCCACGTCGCGCTCCGCCTCGCTGTACAAAATGAACTCCAGCAGCTCGTCGAGCATGCTCTCGTCGCTCAAGTGCGCGCGCTCCAGCACGTCGAAAAAGTTCAGCTTCGCGCGGTGCTCGATTGCGTCGAGCCCCACCAACAGCTTTTCACTAAACTCGCTTTCGAAGCGCGCGCGTGGCACGCCCGCGATGCTCGGCAGCAGGCCCTGCGGCTCGGGCGTCGCTGCCGCGCCGTACTTCACGTACGCGGAGCCCAGGTCCACCAGCATCGTCTTCTCCGCCTGCGCGTCCATCGCGAGAGCCGATCAAAAATGCACGCGAAAAACAAAAATAGGTCTTCTAGACTAATCTAAAAATAGCGCTAAGCGTCGGGGTAGCGCGCGAACTGCTTGTAGTAACTAAAAACCAACGATTTCTGCCTCTGCAGCAAGTTGGCCCGCGCGCCGCACTGCGCGTCCGCGCGCTGCGCAGGCGTCGCGGCGAACGCGGTCGACCTCTCCGCGGCCGTCTCGCTGACCGGCGAGCTGTGTTCGCCGCTTGTCGACACCGCGTCCGACTCGCTCTTCAGCTCGAGCGCGTCCTCGGCGCGCGGTGCGTACAGCAGCTGAAAAACGGGCCGCCGCGCGTCCGCCTGCGCCGGCAGCGACGCGAGCAGCGCGGCGTGCTCGCGCGCGCGCCCAGCGCTCAGCCGCGCCGCGATGTCCGCGAGCCAGCCGCCGCCCGGCGCGCCCGCGCAGTCCGCGCGGAACCGACGCGGAACGCGGTAGCGCGCCAGCGCGCTCAGCACGCCGGGGAACTTCGGCGGCACGCGCCTCGCGAGCTCCCACGCGCTCAACTCGTCGAGCGAGTGCCGCGCGAAGTACTTACGACTCGCGAGACTCTGTGGGTCGATGCGCAGCGGGCTCGGCTGCGAGAACAACTCGTCGAGCTGGACCTGCGCGAACCAGGGGTGCGAGAGCACCGCGTAGACGTTGGAGTAGCGCTGCTGCGGCTCCGCAATGAGCCGCTGCAGCAGGTCGCGCGCGGCCGCCGAGAGCGGCACGTGCGACGGCCAGTGGTCCAGCAGCGTGCCGTGTGCGAGGATGCTCTGTTTCAGCTTGCGTTTCGAGCCGCCCTGCAGACTGAACGGCATCTCGCCCGCGAGCATCTCGAACATCAGCACGCCGACGCACCAAAAGTCGCAGACGCGCGTGTACGGCGTCGCCGCGCGCACGATTTCGACCGGCATGTACTCTACCGTGCCCATCGGCGAGTAAAACGTCTCGCGCGCCGCCGGCTTGCTTTGGTCCAGCAGCACCAGCGGCAGCGCGCGCGCGAGCCCGAAGTCTGCGAGCTTCGGCTGCCCGCGCGCGTCGATCAGCACGTTGTCGGGCTTGATGTCGCGGTGGCAAAAGCCGACGAAGTCGTGCAGGTAGCCGAGCGCGAGCAGCACTTGTGCGAGCAGCGTCGCCGCGGCGCGCTCGTCGAGCCGCTTGAGCGGCACGAGGTGCGACATCAGGTCGCAGCCCGGCGTGTACTCGAGCAGCATGTACAGGAAGTGGTCGTCGTGCCAGCTCGCGAAGCACTTCAGCAGCAGCGAGCTGGCGTGCGTTTTGATCAAGTTCATGATTTTCACGTAGCGCTCGCGCGATGCTTCGTGCCGCGCGTCGCGCAAGTAGCGCTGCATCGAGCAGTACAGCCGCGTGTAGCTCTTCTCCGCCGAGAAGACTTCGATTTCGGTCATTGCTAGCTTCAGCTGGTACTCGTCCACGATATCGCAGAGCGCCACCTGCTTGATCGCGAACAGTTCCGCGGTGCCGCGCAGGCGCACGAGTCGTACGAGCGAATAGCCGCCGAGTCCAAGCATCGCGAGCGTCTCGTAGGCGTCGAGCCGCACCGGGAACTGCCGGTGTTCGAGGCCCAGACAGTCAACGCGACCGCGCATTGCAGCATCCAGCACTGTCAGCTGTGGGGCCGCGACTGCGCTGAGCGACAATTTCGACGCGAACGCGTTCTCTGCCAAATAGTGTTAATCAAAATTAATTTCTTGTCAGCGCACTGAGCGCAGCGAACACGAAGAAACGCTCGGGCGGTTCGCAAGAGAACGGCGCGGGCGCGGCGCCGTACGCGCGGACTCGGTTAAATGAGCGCAAAATATCAATTTTCATTAAGCGCGCCGTAAATCGGCGCCGGCCTCAGCGATGTTGGAAGCGCTGTTCGTGCTCGACAGCAAGGGCTTCTTGTTGCAAAAAGAGTACAAAACGGGCACCGACTACCGCCGCGTGGCGTCCGCGTTTTTCCAAGCGCGCTGCTACGCCGCCTCGCTCGAGCACGATGCGCTGCGTGCAGAGCAGCACGTGACGTTGGACCGCGCGCAGCCATTCGACGACTTCAACTTCGCGCTGAAGCTGCAGAACCCGAACGTGTGGTTTGCGCCGCTGGTCTTCTTCGAGCGCTTTGCGTTGGTCAGCAAGCACGCGAACGACTTGTGCGTGCTCGGCGTCGCGAGCCGCAGCGACTGCTCCGCGGGTGCGCTGATGAAGACGCTTGATTTTGCGACCGAAGTGATTGCGTACATCGCCGGGAGCTTGTCGCGCGGCGCGATCTCGAACAAGTTTGTCGAGGTGAACCTCGCGCTCGACGAAGCGGTCGTCGGCGGAGAGCTGCAGCAGACGGATTTGAAGCTGCTAAGCAGCATGCTTGGCGCGCGCGCCGCGGAGAGCGGCGCGACGCCGATGAACTCGGCGATCGCGTGGCGCGCGAACTCCGTGAAGCACCGCAAGAACGAGATTTACGTGGACGTCGTCGAGTCTTTCTCAGCGGCGCTCGGGCCGGACGGCGCGGCGCTCGAGAGCGGCGTCTCTGGCGTGGTGCGCATGAAGTCTTTTCTGAGCGGGCTGCCCGAGCTGAAGCTCGGGCTGTTTTTCGCGCAGCCGGCCGCGCAGCCGCGCGTCGGGCTCTCGAGCCAAGACGCCGCGCGCAGCGCCAGTCGCGCAGACCTCGTGGAGTGCGTGAAGAGCGACAAACTTCAAGAGCTGCGCTTCCACCCGTGCGTGCGGCTCAACCGCTTCCGCGCGGAAAAGGAGATCACCTTCATCCCGCCGGACGGCGAGTTCGACTTGCTCAGCTACTCCATTCGCCGCGAACACCTCGCCGACGTGCCGTTCACCGTGACCTGCCAGCACCTGCACAACACGCTCGACCCAGAAGCGGTCGCATTCGAGCTGGTCGTGCGGCTACGCGCGAACTTCGCGGAGCGCATCACTGCGCGCTTCGTCAAGGTGATTGTGCCCACGCCGTCCAACATCTCGAAGCCGAAGACGAAGCCGGGCGGCGGCTCTGCGCACTACGCGCCGAGCCTCAACGCCGTGGTCTGGCACCTCAGTTTAATGACCGGCGGCGAGCAGCGCGAGCTTTCAATAAAGGCGGCGCGCTCGCGGCTCGGCCGCGAAGCGTTCAAGACGTGGACGCGCTCCCCGCTGCGCCTCGAGTTCGAAATTCCGTTCTTTACCGCGAGCAACTTGCGCGTCGAGTACCTCAGAATTGCGGAAAGCAGCGGCTATCCCGCGCTGCCGTGGGTGCGCTACCTCACGAACAGCAAAGACTACGAAGCGCGTGCGTTTTAGCGACGCGCCGGGGCGACGCGTTTGGCGACGCGTTTGGCGACGCGTTTCTCGACGCGTTCGGCGCGCGTCACGTGAGTTCGAACTCGTTCAGCACCGCGTCGAGAGCGTGCAGCGTTTCCGCGCTGACGCCCTGCGCGGCTTCGCGCGCCACCAACTGCAGCGCTTGGAATAAGTCCTCCAGCTGCTGCGCGCCGCAGTGCGGCGCGCCCGCACTGCCCTGGGCGCGAGCCGCGGCCGAGCAAAAGCGCGCTTTAGAAACCTCGCCTCCGGCCTCGGCGCCGCTTTCCGCGCCGCTTTCCGCGACGCTTTCCACGCCGCTTTCTGCGGCGTTTTCTGCTACGTTTTCTGCGGCGTTTTCTGCGGTGCTTTCTGCGGTGCTTTTTGCCGCGTGCTCTGTTTTCGGCTCCGCCTTTCGCGCCGTGTCGCGTTGCGCGTGGTTGCCGCTTTCGCGGTCCAGTGCGTCTTCCGTTCCGCGGTCAATTTGCAGAGCAGTTTCGCGCCCCAGTGCAGACGCCAGCACCTGTGCGACCGGTGGGCGAGCCGCTGGGTTCATCGCGTCGTCTGTCTTTAGCGCCGCGAGTTGTTCCTCCGCTGGCGCGCTGGGTGCGAACGCGGCCGCGTCGAGCGCCTGCAGCAGAGGGTGGTCCGCTGCGAAGCAGTTCGGTGTAGCGAACAACGCGTTGACCCAGTCGAGTCGCGCACGCTCAGCGGGCGAGAGCGGCGCGGGCGCTGCGCCCGGCGGCTGTGCTGTCTCCACTATGAACTCGGCTTCGAGCGAACTGTTTTCGCTCGCAGAGACCTGGTCGCGCAGCGCGCGGCGCAGCTCCGTTTGCAGCTCAGGCCCATTGGCAGCCTCCAGCGCCGCGAGCACGGCCGCGAGCTGCGCAACGCACGGTGCGTTTTCCGCGTTGCGCGCGACGCCACTGTCCGCAGCTACTGTGGCACGCAGCTGCTGAACCGCGCGGCAGAGCAGCAGCACGACAGCGCGAACTTCGGCGCGGCACTCGGCGAGCGTGCTTTTCTCCTGCGCCAGCAGACAGCTGGTCAGCCGTTCGAGCGTTGACAAGGAGGCAGCCGCGCCGCTGTAAGCGCCGTGCTGCGGAGTGCACTGCGCACCGAGCTGCTCGCTCAACTGCCGCAGTTCGCTGTCTAACCGCGTCGCTCGCAGCACGTCGCCGAAATCTATGAGCGGGTTGCTGCTGACGAGGTCGCAGACGCGACGCACGCAGTTACCGCATTCGGCGGCGCACGCGCGCGGGCGGTGGCACGCGCAGTGACACGCGCAGTCGCTCGCTCCGTGGCTCGCGCAGTCTGCCGAGGCCGTCTTGTTGAGCGCACCTCCGGCGCATTCCACGGCACGCGCTGCGCCGAGTCTCGACTCGTCGTCCGCCGGCAAGACTTCAAAGCGAGCGCCGCAGCTGCGCGGCGACGCTTCTGCGCCGTCGAGCAACGGATTGTGTGATTGACTTGAATCTCGCGCTTCTGGTTTCAGTTTTAGGCGTTTCAACTGCTCCGGACCGCCTGTAGACAGTGTGGACGATTCGCCCTTGCGCTGCTCACTCTGGTAGCTAGTCTCGGTTTCCGCAGCGTTGCTGTCGCAACGCAAGTCGCTCTCGTGCTTCGCGAGAAGCGCGGCTGTTTGCTTACCGCAGTCTGGAGCGGCGCATGAGCACCAACGGCATAGACTTTTCTCGCGCTCCTCGGCGCTTTCCGCGGTGTCCGAGCAGAGCAGCAGCCTGTTTTCGCGCTTTAGCGCGCCTTCTGTAACCGGAGCAGCTTTCTGAGAGGCGTCTGCGACTGCAGATTTTCTATGAGACGCAGCAAGCTTCTCGCTATCCGGAGCGAGAGGCTCCGCTAGGCGGTCGGCGCAGAGCGCAGCAACCGGCCGATCCGCGGTTTCGTCAGAGTGCTCGTCGCTGCGCGACATCAGTCTACGGCACGCGCATCAGAGCTACGTTGCTAGAGTCGAAAATGGCGACAAATCTTAAGCCTCCGAAAAAACCGTTAATAAAACCGCGCCCGGGCTAGTCTGTGGCGCAACATTAGGCCGGCCGCAGCAAACTCGCAAAGCGCCAGCACACTGCTGCGAAGCTTCCGTCACATGCCCGACGAGCGCGATTCGGAGCTCGTAGCCTGGGAGCCGGAGCTCGTCGAGGACACGTTGCGCGCTCTGAAAAGCGTGTTTCGCGCTTCCGATCTGCGGCTCGTCGAGGACACACTCCGCCCTCCAGCGGCTCCGCGCGACACGGCCGCGCAGTGCGCGGCGTGCCGCTGCGCTGGAGGTCCTTATCTGCTGCCCTACTGCCCCAACGGCGTTGCGGCCGACACGACGAGCAAAGTGCTGCACAAGTGCACCAACTACGCGTACTTCGCTGCGCACGGACTGGGCGCGTTCGCGGAAGGGCTCCGCGGCGCGCTCTCTGCCGCGGGCGTCACAGCCGGCGGCGAGCAGCCGAAAGCGCTGCTTGAGCGCTGCGCGCGAGAGGCGTTTACTGCTTGGCTCTGCGAGCACGCCTCGCAGCTGATCGCCAAGCAGTACGGCGAAAACCTGGACGCAGCGGTGCGGAGCGCAGCGCCCGAGAACCTGCGCCTGTGCAAGTTTGTGCAAAAGTGGCTGCCAGGCTTCGGAGCGGCACACGCAAACGCGCTCTCTGTCGAAGCGCTCGAGCGCTTCTCGTCCGCAGGCTACGCGCCGACACAGCTGGAATTCAACCCGCAAGCGTTCGCCGCGCTAGGCGATCAGCTCGACCTCCGGCCCGTCTCCCAGCTGTGGCGCGCGGCTGCCGGTCAGGAGGATGCGCAGAGCAAGACCTACTTCGCCTACTGTCTCTCTAGAGCGGATCTCGGCCGTGTGTCGGAGACGGCGGGACGCGCGCTGGCGCGCGCCGTGACGCTGCCGTTTGAGCTGAATAAGCACTTCCACGGAACCTTCGCCTACTCGGCGGAGTTCCGCCTGGACTATTTGTTGACGGGCACTGGCTGCTCTAGCGAGAAGTTGTTCGACCCAGCGACCGACTGCACACTGCACTCCGTTCTTGTGTTCAACGCGAACGCGTGCAACGTAACGCTGGTCGTTGAGCCGCGCCGCGCCGCTGCTGGAGATGCAGCAAGCGCGCCCCCGCCCGCCGCGCCAGCGACAGAAGCCAGTGCATTGGAAGAGCTGAAACCCGGCGCGAGCTTGCTGGTCAACGTGCGGCGCTGCAGCTATCGCGTTAGGCAGCAGGTGCGCGGGCTCTTTCTACTGCTGCTTCTGCTGCGGGCCCACTAGGATCGTGCTGAATGCTGCGACCAGGATAACTGTGATAAGCAGACCGACCATCAGCGTCCACGCGGTTGCAGTCGACACAAACGCCACCCACCTGCGTCGTCGCGCAGCGCACTTACCAGAGCACCGGACTTGTGCTTTGGCACAGAAGCGTCGTGTTCACCAAGTACGTAAGGACAGCCGTCGTCTGCTGTTACGCTACGACAACTTACGGCTACGCTGCCGACGAACGCGGCAATCTCCGCTAGCAGGGCAACGCGCTTGTTGCTGATCCACGCTATCAACAGCGAGCTGGGCACCGACAGCAAACAGTTGATCAGAAGTAGCGGCGCGAGCGGCCGGTCGCACTGCCCTTTCCAGCTAATCAGGCTGACGCACATCTCGATTACGCGATTTGGCACTTACCTGCACTATGTCGAACAACAGCAGCGTCAGGAAACAACTGGTCAAGAATATCGACGATCTCTTATTTCTGGCCATTGCATTTGTTCAATATTTCAGCGAAGCCATTAATCTCGCTTTTTGTTTGCAAATGAATGAACTTGCAAATTTTCCGACACCTGATCGCGGCGAAATTTCCCGACGCCACACCACAGCTCGAGCAGGACTTTCTGCGCGTAGTAGAACGAATCTCGACCCAATTCACCGGCCAGCCCTTTGATCCGCTGCGGCTCGAACACGTCAAGAACTACTCGGAATGCCCTGCGGGCTTTGCCTTTCTCGACGGCAAGTGTCTGCACGGCTTCGACCCCGCGCTCGATTTCGAGCTCGAAGCAGGCGCAGTGGCTCGGTTTGCGCGCAGTTACGCGCATGCAGGAGCGCCGTTCTATTCGCAGCTGCAGATCTGCCCCAAAAACTGGCGCGTCGCCAACGGGCAGTGCCACCCGCGCTTCGAGGATCAGTGTGACGTGACCGACGCGGGGTTCAGCGAAGTGGATGCTGTGGCCGCGTCTGCGCAGTGCGATGTCGCGTTCGAGCCTTTCCGGCGCAACGAGTACGTGTGCGTGAACGGTTTCTGCGGTATTATCTGCGAGCAGGGCTGCAACCCGTTCTCCGACTGCGTGTACAACGCCGACGGCGAGCTGCAGACGGACAACGCGCGATCTCCGCCGCAGAGCTTTGCGCAACACTTCAACGTGTTCAACCTCGAACACCACTTTCTTAAAAAGAACACCGTGCTCCAGTCTTTCGTGTGGGGCTCGTTGAAGCTGTGTGAGCGCCCGGGCTTCGCATCGCCCAGCGACTACTTTCTGCGCCGCGTCTCACACGAGGACAGCGCCGAGAAGGTCCGCGACTTTCTTCTCGCGCAGTTGGACGCGCGCGAGCCGCAGCCGTCCGCGCCCACCATTGATTTGAGCGCTTGCCCGGAGGGGTTCACGCAGCAGGACAATTGGTGCATTTTGTCGCAAGCGCCGCGCGAGCGTCGCTATTTATGTCCGCTAAGCTTTCCGCTGAATAAACTGACCTATACGCTGCTAGCGGCGTGCGGCGTCAAACCAGCGCTAAAGCATCCCGAAAAGCGGTCACAGAGCCGCGCGCTCGCAGAAGAGCTGATTTCAACTCCAGTGCGCGATCGCGCAGGTCTTCCGGCGACTACTGATAAGGTCGGCCGGCTGGGTGCAGTGCGGCTATTTCAACGCCGCAAAGATGACGCGGTTGCTCAGTACAGCGCAATGTGGAGCGCCCAAACGGAGTCTGAAGATCAGTTCAGGGATGTTGAACTTGGCGCAGCGCCGCTGCTGAATTACGCGGCTTCGACTGTTTTTGCAGAAAACCGTTTTTCACACGCGCCCGTTGGCGCGCAATCGAACGTGCGTCGTCTATCTGCCGAAAGCGCTGCGGATAGTTCGGAAGGCAATTCTGCGGGAGCGACAGGCACGACAGCACCGCTGCAGTCTGTCCACGGCGTGGCGCAATCGCATGGACCTGAGCGCGTCGTTACGCGCAGCGGCGACGATGGTTCGTCGCACAAAGAAGCCGCATTTGCGGCGGCAACCAGTTCGGTCTCGCGAACGGTTGCAGAGGACAGCAAAGCGAAAAAGGACGAATCGCGAAAAAACTCTGCAGATTCGGACAACTACTACAAGTTCGGTTTGCACAGCATGCTGTCGGACAAGCAGCAGTCGGGCGGCATGATCAACTCGTACCGGGCGACGAAGCTACTAAAGCTGGTTCGGACTCATGCGAAGTGCTTCCAGTTGCTGAACGCGCCCTGTCCTAGAGGCTTTGCATCCTACGGCAGCCTCTGCAGGCCGACCGCGTTGGACTACGAACTGCCGCAGCAATGTCCGTACCGCAAATACCTGCCCACGCTGCAGCGCATCGCGGACAAGCTGCGTGTGGCGCGGATGTGCGATGTCGAGTGGTCGTGCATGTCCTGCGCTCGGAACTATAGCACAGCGCACTGCCCG
>NW_020873525.1:210591-230297 GCF_001901225.1 Dermatophagoides pteronyssinus | reverse complement strand
TCGGAACTATAGCACAGCGCACTGCCCGATGGGCTACGCTTGGCGCAAGCCGGAAAAAAAGTGCGTGAAGATGTACCGCGAGCTGGCGGGGCCGGCAGAGTGGTACGGCGAAAGCATCGAGTCCAAGCTGGCGCTCGAGACTTTGTACGATCTGCGCTTCCCATGCGTGCAGCCGAACCCGGCGTGCGTGAAGACGTACCTCGCAAAGTGCCCGATAGGCTTCGAGACGCTGCTTTTCACGAATGGCGCGGTTGCGTGCGCGAGCCACCGCTACACGGGACCGTGCGGCACGGAGCTGTCGCGTGAAGCGCCGCAGCTCGAGCAGGTGCGCAAGGCGCTGAAGCTTTCGCGCAAGCGCGGCGAGAAGCTGGTCGTGCACGTGGTGCGCAGAGACGTATACGCGAAGATGAAGTACGAGTTTGAGTGCGCGGTTTCGTTCGCCTGCGACGCGAGCTCGAACCAAAACTACTTGCCAAGCTGCCCGTTTGGCTACACGCAGCGCGGCGACCAGTGTCATAACGACCTGGCCCTCGCCAACCTGTGCAACCTCACCGAAATGTAAGTGGCTTGCGCCGCGCCGCAGCAGCGCTTCGCTCAGTCTGTACGCAAAGTACACGCTGTCGCACGAGTGCGGAGTGATGTTCCCGCCGAACTTGCAGTGCGTGCCAGACTATACGCGCTGCCCGCTGTTTTGGCGCGAGGAAAATTACTTCGGGCACCGGCACTGCCGGCCGCCTTTTTTACAACGCGTAAGTTGTGCCCGCGCGCGCGCAGATTTTCTCCAACGCCGTCATCAACCTCTCGGCACTCACGGACTCGGAGGCGCGAACGCTCGGCGAGCAGCACGGCGCGATCTGGCAATGCCGCAACTAGACGGCGTTGTCAGCAAAGTCGCGAACTTCGCGCGGCACGTGCTCGGCGGCAGCACACTTCGCGGCGGCCTCCGTGCCCAAAGGGCTTTGGTTGATCAGCTGCTGCAACTTCAGTAACGCAAAGTCCGAAAGCTGCGAGAGCGGCGGGATTTTGCTGTTCGTGTGTTTCTCGATCTCGAGCTTTATAGCGTTGCACAAGCCCTGCGCGACGTACACGGCGATCTTGCCGGTGATCACGGCGACCTTCACGGTGTGTTTCAGCGTCGTCGGCAGCGTCGGGCAAGACGCGGCCTGCCGAACCGTCTGGTGCATCACGTTGGTCGCATCGTCGATAACCACCTCCGAGTGGTAGCAGTCATTCATGAGGTGCGTGGCACCCTGCGGCTTTTTGCCGCTTTTCGCGCGCGGACGCGCCCACGCGGTCCGTCAATTTCGAATATGCGTCTGCGACTGCTGCCTCTAGTAAGTCTCGAGCGCTGCGCCGTAGTTGCTGTTTGCCGCGCTCGCCGACAAAGACGCGAACTCGGAACCCGCCCACGAAGACATCAGCCCGGTACCTGCCGCGGTTCGCGCCAAGCAGCGGAAGCTGTACAAGGAAGCCGAACTGCTCAGCGACAAAAAGCTGCACTCGGAGCGCGTCGAGATTTTGCGCGGGCTCGCGGGGCAAATCGTGAAGCTTGCGCAGCAGCTCGACGAGGTGTTGAAGTTCGAAGCGTTGCAAGTCGACGATAACAACCTGCGCTAGCGCTTTTTGCGAATTTCAATTATGTTTAACGCGTACGTCGCGCCGAAGGCCGCCCCGTCGGCCAAGTGCGGCGCGACTGAGTTCGCCGAGGTGCAGCTGCTGCTGCCCGACTTCGCGCCCATCCCGTGCCGCGTTTGGCTCTGCACGCACAGTTTCGCCGACTGCCATCTCGAGGTGTTCGGCAAACTGTACTTCCTCGCGACCGTCAAGCGCGAGGACTACTTGCCGGTCAGCATCGCAATTAAGAGCTACGTGCTGCAACTACTGAGCTCCTACGAGATGCTCGTGGCGCTCGAGCCGCTGGATATGTTTTTGGTGCTCTACTCCGACTCTAGCCAGAAATACTACGTAGCGAGGCCGGAGAAGGGAACCGACTGCCTCATTCTCAGCGAAGCGTACATTGCGACGAACATCAAAAACAATCTCAACGAGGCGCAGCGCTAACCGGGTATATCGCGGCCGAAGCGTTCGCCACGCCCGCGGCTGCCGGCGACTCTGCCACAGTGACCGCGGCTTTCGCGTCCCCCGCGTTTGCCGCGGCGGGCGTGCACGCCGTCGCCGGAACGTCCGCGGAGGCTGCGGCAGCTTCACAGCGGCGCAGTGCGGCGCGCAGCGCGTGGACGCGCTGAACAGGGTCTTCGCGCTGCTGCTCCGCGGCCGCGTCGGCGCGCAGGGCGGCGGCCGCTGCGTCGCGCACGCTCTGCAGCTTGTTGGCGTTGACCGCGCACGTGGCCGCGAGCAGCTTGTTCAAGCTCCGCGCAGCGCGGCTTTGCTGCAGCAGTGCGCGGACCTCGCCCGCCAGCCGGTCGTAGCCCGTTTCCGTAGAGAGCAGCGCTTCGCAGCACAGCAGCACGGCTTGCTCCGCGCGCAGTGCTTCGAGCTCCGCAGTCGCGCGCGCGAGGGGCGGCGTTTCTGCGTGCGCATCTCCGGCGGCCGCCGAGTTATTAGCCTCCATCGAATATTAGATCATTTTTGAATTCTGTCCGTCGCAAAATCGGCCGCTGCGCTCGCCGCTAGTTCTCTTCGTGTCGCGCGCGTTCCCGAGTCTTTTCTGGACAGCGCTTCCGCGATGCAGCGATGCGTTGCTGCGCGTGCGCTGCAGCCCGAGCTGCGACACCGAATGTTCGCGTGCAATCTCAACGTCTTGGCGGACTTCGCGTTTCTGCTGCCGGAAAACGAAGAGCTGAAGACCAGCAGCACGGCCATGAAGCAGACACAGTTCTCGATGCGCGGGTTCGATCCATACCCGATGGGCCGAATTGGCTCGCACGCAGGGCTGCTCGCCGAAGCGATCCTCGTGCGCGCGGTCGAGCTCTGCGCCGGCAACTGCGGCACGGACCAGACGACCGGCTTTCCGCTGCTCGAGAACGACTTCTTCATCGAAGCCGCGCTCGCAGAAGCCGGCGTGCCGGCTGCCGGCGCGCCCGCTTCTGACTGGCTGCACAATCGCAAGCTACCTGACGCCGAGCGCCGCGACTCCGACTCGCACAGCGCGTTCTCCGACGTCCCGGGCTGCCGCTCCGAACTCGCGGGCCGCGCACACCTGCATCGCGACGCGGGCTGCGAAGCAACGCTTTTCCGCGACGGATCGGAACACACGCCGCAATGCCTGATTCCGCCCGGCACAGCGTCGCACTCCGCGTTCGCCGCGCAGCAGCCGCGCGACTACACGCGCCAGCAGGTGTCCAAGATCCGCGGCGTGCGGCTCTCGCCGTGCAAGGTGTCGACCACGGCGGACCCGAACATGTTCAACGTCGTGTGCACCGAGCTCAGCGCGAACGATGTCAGCCGCCTGCAGTGGCTGCTTGCAGACGTGCACAATGGGACCGCGGGCACCGTCGCGCTGCACTGCCACCTGCTCAAATACGACTCATTGCGCTTCAACTTGGTCGTTGCGCTGGACAAGCCGCGCGCGCTGCACACGCCCAGCGACCCATGGCGCTCAGCTTGGAGTTTCTTGCGCTGCGACGCACTCTACCAACACGCGCTGTTGGTCTACACCAGTTTGCTGGCGACGACCTGGTACCCCGTCGCCGAAACGCTCGAGACGACGTGGCTTTACACGCTCAAACTCGGCTTCCCGGTGCATTCGGGGCACGCGCTGCGCGGCGCCTCGTACACGCTGCGCGCGTCCAGCAACGCCGCCGAGCCCGCTTTGTTTGCCGACCGGCAGCTCTCGCGCGGCATGCAGTATTTCTTCAGCGATTTGATTGCGTTTTGGGCCGGCTTCTCGTGCGTGCTCGCCGGCGCGCACCTGCCGCCGCTGGATGACTACTCTGCGTTCCTCTCGGTCTTTCTGCGCTCTGCGTTCAAGGCCAAGACGAACTACGTAAACCTGCACAAAATGGTGCTGCTCTGCCTCGAGAAGGCACTCGGGCCCGTCTTCTTTCTGAAGCTGTCGATCGCGCAGTCCTGCGCGCTCACGCAAAACGAGCGTGAGATTGGCAGCTGCGACGTCGCCGACATCATGCAATGCGTTCTGCCGGAGCTGCAACTGCGGCTGCTCGTGCCTGCGCAGATCTTCACCGTCCCGCTGCGCTACAAGCCGATGGACGACGAGGCGAAACACAAGCTGCTGCTCAAAGCGTACAGCGTCGTCGTTGACCAGTACCGCGACAGCGATAACTGCTTTCGGCTGACGCTCACCGGCGCCTCGTTTTCGACCGGTTTGCTGCCCGTTGTGCCGTTTCTAAGTGGCGCGAAAGGCGCGCTTCGCGCGCGCTGCGTCTTTCAGCTGCACGAAGACTTGCTCACCAGCACCGACGCGCTGAATAGTCTAGCGCTTGCGCTAGACCTGCTGGACATCAAACTCGGCGCGAACTTCGAGATTGGCAATTCGTTTAACGAGTGCACTGACTGGTTCGCTGCGCGCAAGCTCGAGTACCCGCAAAGCTTGCACTACCGCAGCGCCAACCCCGTCTGGGCGCAGCTGCAGGTCCAACTCGGACCCGAGTACAACGCAGAGGCTGCGCATTACTTCGACCTGCTCCGCAGCGGAGGCGGGCTGCTCAGCTTCTGCCTCAGCCAAGTCAAAATCTTCATGGAGGCCGCAGACTCTTCCCTTCACCTCATGCTCAGCAGCTCGCTCGAAGACGGCTGCGGAACGAACGCGCCGGCCGCGCTGCCGCCAAACTGCTGCATCGGCGCATTCTGTCTCGACAGCCTCGAAGAAGGCTACTACTCGCTGCAAGAGCTCTCGCGGCACGAGATGCGCGCGCACCTCAGCCCGCTCGACAACCGCAAAATTCAATTCGTTTATCAGTTCGCCTGCGACTGCTACGTCCGCATCTACAGCCGTTTCCACCACTAACACAGCGCACACACGTGCACTAGGTCCGCGCAACCGTATGCCGTCGCGCACGACACTAGCGAGAACTCGCCGTGCACCGCGGCGTTTATCACGTCGAAGTCTTTGAAGTTGTTGCGCGAGCACAGCAATGCGGGCACGGTATCGCCGCAGAGCGCGCTGCGCCAGCCCACGGATTGCGCGCGCCGCAGTCGGCAGACGTCGATTTTCCGGAGCGACGGAAAAGTTTCTGCGATCAGCTCGCGGCTAAACTGGAACGCGGGCTTGTCCGCCAAGCGTCGTTGCTACAGTCGCACGCTGTAAGACGTACCATGTCCAAGAACCCCATCAGCCCTTCGTTCACGCGCAGCGTGACGGTTGCTGCACTCATGCCGCTGAGCGCGAGCAACAGCACAGGCGCGAAAGCTGTTCGCACGATTTCCTACTGATCTGGTAAATTAGAAAAACTACATTTTGCGCTTTTTGGCGCGCAAAAGTTGCTGGCGCGCCTGCTGCGCGCGGCTCGCGGAAGGCAGGTCGCAAATCTAGCTCCGCCGCTTCGCCGCAACGCTACTCTTATTTGGGGAATTTAAACTAAAATTGCTTGCGCGTCGGCGAAATTCCGCGCAGTCATCTAGCATTTTTCGCACTTCGCAGCTCAGCGCCGTTTCAGCTCGCTCTACGCCGCCATGTCGTGCGAAACCCCGTCCATCGACTCGGACTCATCAAGCTCTGAGAGCTCGGTTGTTTTTGAAAACAGCAACACCGAACGCCTCTGGCTAGACAGCTTGAAGATGCTGCAGCGTGGTCAGCTGGACGAATACCAGAAAAAGCTCGAGCAACTGAATGCACTGTTGGACCAGTCTTCAAGCAGCGACGGCGAGCAACTTGACGCCGGCGCAGCACGCAAGCGACCACGCTGCGAGTCGGCGCCCGTCACTTTGAAAGACTACTCTTTGGCGGCGCTAAGCAATCCTGAGTTGCCGGAGCTGAACCTCGCTCCGCCGTCTCCCAGCGCGCTGGACGGGAAAGCGGGTACGGTCGATATCGATTACACTGAGTCTGACAGCGAGCCCGATGCAGCGGCTATTCCGGGTTTTGTTCCGGCTGAAGAGCCGGAAACTGCGGAACGCGAGTTAGCTGACGTAGCGGACCGGGCGGCGAGCCCGACTGCTGTTTCGTCAAGCGCGGAGGACCTCGAGACGTTCAGCGGCAAAAACGACGACGATGCATTCTTGCTGCGCTACTTCCAGACGCAAGCGTGGAAGGGTAATCCACAGGAATCGCTGGCGGTTTCAAACGTGATGATCCGCGAAATCGACGCCACCGCAGACGAACAGCAAGTGCAGCGCGCGGAAGATGCGGAGTACGCGTTCAACATGCGCGCAAAAAGCATAGTAACTTACGCGCGAACGGAAAACGAAGACGTCCTCAACGAGACGCGACGTGCCCGCAAGCGCAAAGAACTGAAAGCTGCAAAGGAAGCTGAAAAGCAGGCGCTAAGCGCGCGAGCGGCTGAGCAGCTGAAGTCGAATTTCGACCAAATTGCATCCGCCGCGCAAGATGAGTCGGGCGGCGACGACGAGGCTTACGGAAGCGACACAGAGTGGTACTTCTGCGACGAGTGCCGACTTGCGGTCGCCGCGGGTGGCAAAGTCTTTGTCTGCGACGAGTGCGACTTCAGTGTCTGCAGCAAATGCGCCAGGAAGAAGCTGCACGAGCACAAGCTCAAATTGCTGCGCAGCCCCTCCGACCCGCCGAAAAACTGGCGACGCCTGGTGGCGCAGCGCGTCGCCAACGACCGTCCGGCGCTGCTCGCAGAGTATGTCATCAGCCAGCTGAAATACAAGCCCGACGCGGGCTTCAAATACGTCGGCGAGATTCGGTCCGCGACCGAAGTGCCACAGAAGCACGTAAGAAAGCTCGTGAAGGACATACTCTACGGCGGCCCGGAGTCCGCAGCTGCGTCTACGGAGGCGACCGCTAGCAAGACGCACGGTAAACCGCGCGGCAAACCACAGAAAGACAAAGGGCAAACGCCCGAATCACAGATGGCCGCTGAAGCGTCCGCCGAAAACAGCAGCGAACGACGCAATAGGCCCCAAGTCAGCGGCGCCGAAGACAGCGCTCTTGACAGCGCGCCGCCGTCGAGCGCAGTTGCCGCGGAGCGCGAAACCTCTGCAGAACAGGGATCGCAGCGCGGCTCCTCCAGCGAGCTGTCCAGCGACGCACCGCTGTCAGAGAGATTCAGCGAAAACGAAGCGGCGCAGGATAGCGATTGAGACTGCGCGCGATCTCTATTTGCGCAAGCGCTGTTTGCGCAAGCGCTGTTTGCGCAAGCGCTGTTTGCGCAAGCGCTGTTTGCGCAACCGCTCTGCTCGCCTAACTCGCACGGGCTTGGCGGCGAATACGTGCTAGCAGGCAAGCACGAAGTCATTGGTCTGCGTGTACTCCGCGTACTTCTCTTTGCGCATTTTCCGCCGGTACGCGCAGACCAGGCACTCGACGACCACGAAGTTTCCTTGTTCTTCGAGTCGGAACTTGTTTGCGCCGCGGTGCAGTGCGCTGCACTTTTTGCAAAGCAGAGTCTTGTTTGCAGGTCCTAGTCGCAACACTTTCGCGCGCGCGACGCGAACGCAGCGCGCCGCAAGCGCGTCTGCAAGCGGCGTGGCGCGCTCTGCGCCAACAGCTTGCGCGAACAAGAACTCTGCAGTAAGCTTCGCCAGTAGCCGCTGCTGGACCAGTTTTTTTTTCATTAATTGCCTTGTGAAATTGCTTAGCTGCTTGCTTGGGTGACTGCTGTGCGAGTTGCAATGGACTAGCGATGGACTACGACGGACGCGTGGGGCATCGCACCGGCAGCGGCCCGGCGCTGACCAAGCGACAGCTGGAAGAGAAGCGCAGAGACCGGCTGCGCCAGTTTGCGCTGCAGACGATTGATCTCAAGAACGACCCGTACATCCGGCGCAACGCGGTCGGCAAGATCGAGTGCGCTCTGTGCCACTCTCTGCACATCAACGAAGGCTGCTACCTGACGCACACGCAGAGCAAGAAGCACCAAATAAACTTGCGCGCGCGCTCCATCAAAGAGCTGCGCAAGGCGCAGAACTACATAAAGCCCGATTCGCCCGAGGCACCGCAGCAGAAACGGCTGAAGTACTCGCACGAGCTGCCGCGCGCCAGCGTGCGCAAGGTGCGCGAGCGCGCGACGGGCCGCTTCGGCGTACTCTGCGAATTTGCGTTTGAGCAGGGCGCGGTCGCGGCCCCGCCCGCACCCGAGTTGCTGAACTACTTTGAGCAGAACATCGAGCCCGAGGACCCCAGCGTGCAGTACTTGGTGGTCAAAGCGTTCCCGTACCGCAACGCGGCGGTGCGGCTGCCGTCAGCCGAAATTTCGCGCGCCGAGCGCGACTTCCTCACGCACTGGGACGCGAAGACGCAAGTGTTCCGCGTTCAGCTGCTGTTCGCTGAATCGCCCATAATATACGCATAATTGTTTTTACATTTTGCGCGCATGGAAAACCGTCCGGAGCGCAGCGCGCCGGCACACGGGGCGGAGGAGCGCTACCGCGCGGCGCTCGCGCGGAACCACGAACTCAAGCACCGCATCGAAGATCTGCGACTCCGGCTTCTGACAGAGCCTCCGCTGTACCGCGCTTTTCTGAAGCTGTTGCAAAGCGAATTAAACGCGCCATATAATTAGCCCGGCTGCGTTGTCGCCGTAATTAGCGATCAAGTCAATTTAATTTTATAATTGTTTAGACTGCGGCGCATGAAAAACTGTAGGTTTTGCGCGGGCGTTCGCCCGCGATCTGCGCAAATTTTCAGTGCGGTTTCTCGACCTTTTCAGGCCGCTCCAGGGCATTGTTCCCGAGGTGAACAAGCCGAACAAGTTAGTTACGCCCAACGAGAAGATATTTTGGACGCTGATTTGCTTGTTCGTGTACCTCGTGTGCAGCCAGATCCCGTTGCTGGGCGTGAAGCACACCGGCGGCCGCGACCCGCTCTACTGGGCGCGCGTGATTTTGGCGAGCAACAAGGGGACCTTGATGGAGCTCGGCATTTCGCCGATCGTCACGGCCTCGATGGTTGTGCAGGTGCTGATCGGCTCGCGGCTGATTGAGTTCAACTCGGCGCTGCGCGACGACCGCATGCTCGTGAACACGATGCAGCAGTTGCTGAGCCTGGTGATTTGCGTTGGCAGCGCGCTGGCTTACGTGCTGGCGGGCGCGTACGGGCCGCTGGGGCTGCTGCAAAGCTGCTTGGTCGTGTTCCAGCTGGTCGCGAGCGGGCTTTTGGTGATGATGCTCGACAGTCTAATGAGTCAAGGATACGGCCTGGGCAGCGGCATTTCGCTGTTTTTGGCAACGAACATTTGCGAGAAAATCATCTGGAGCGCGTTCTCGCCGACGACAATTCACACCGAAAACGGTACGCAGTTCGAAGGCGCGTTGATCGCCCTGATGCACTTGTTGGTGGTCCGCAAGAACAAGTTGCACGCCTTGCGCGAGGCGTTCTACCGCGGCTACGCGCCGAACTGCTCGAACATTCTCTCGACGGTGTTCATTCTGATCCTCGTGATTTACTTCCAGGGCTTCCGCGTCGAGGTGCCAATCATTCACCGGCAGCAAGCCGGCATTTCGAGCGTGTACCCAATTCGGCTATTCTACACGAGCAACACGCCGATCATTCTGCAGAGCTTC
This sequence comes from Dermatophagoides pteronyssinus, assembly GCF_001901225.1. Classification (NCBI taxonomy): domain Eukaryota; kingdom Metazoa; phylum Arthropoda; class Arachnida; order Sarcoptiformes; family Pyroglyphidae; genus Dermatophagoides; species Dermatophagoides pteronyssinus. The sequence continues at coordinate 220,691 of NW_020873525.1, read as the reverse complement.
GTGATGGGCTACCTGCACAACATCTCACGGCTGCTCTACACCTCGTTCCGCAGCCACCCGCTAATCAACTTGCTCGGGCAGTGGCAAATGGTCGGCTCGGGCTCGTACAAGCCGGTCGGCGGGATTGCGTACTACATCAGCGCGCCGAGTTCTGCGCTGGAATATGTGCAACAGCCGCTGCGCACGCTGACGTACGCGGCCTTCGTGGTCACGACGTGCGCGATCTTCTCGAACTACTACGTGGCGATCTGCGGCAGCGGGCCGCGCGAAGTGGCTCGCTCCATCCGCGACAGCGGCTTCACGATCAAGGGGCTGCGCGATCAGTCGGTCGTGCGCAGGCTGACGTACTACATCAACACGGCGTCGACACTGGGCGGCGTGCTGATCGGCGTGCTCGCGCTCATCGCAGACTTCTTCGGCGTCATCGGCAGCGGCACCGGCATCCTGCTAGCGGTGAGCATCGTATTCCAGTACTACGAGACGCTGAAGCGAGGTGAAATGGAAGCGACTCTTTAACGCTGCGCGGTATTTTTGATAAAGTTTTTTGTTAAACGCAGCGCAAGAGGCCAGTTCCATGAGTTTGACGCGAAAGGGCCGGCCGCCGCGCGCGGCCGCCGCCGCAGCGGCGCCGCTCGCGCGCAGCCCGGCAGTCGGGATTGACCTGGGCACCACCAACAGCTGCGTCGCGTACTGGCGCGAGGGTACGGCGGCGGTGATTACTAACGAGGAGAAGAGCCCGACAACGCCAAGCGTGGTGAGCTTCACGGAGCACGGGCCCCTGGTCGGCGCGGCCGCGCGGCGTCTCGCCGCGAGCCACCCGGAGGCGACGCTGTTCGCGACGAAGCGGCTGATCGGCCAGACGTTCGCGGACGTCGCGGCGTACGCGGCGACGCTGCCGTACCGAGTCGTCGCAGACAAAGGCGGGCAAGCCGTTGCGCTGGTCGGTGGGCGCGAAGTCTCGCCAGTGCAGGCCGCCGCGCTCGTCTTGCAAAAGATGAAGCAGATCGCCGAAGCGCAGCTTGCAACGCCGGTGCGCGAGGCGGTGGTGACGGTGCCCGCGTACTTCAACGAAGCGCAGCGGCAGGCGACGAAGACGGCTGCGGCGGTCGCGGGGCTGAAGGTGCTGCGCGTGCTGAACGAGCCGACGGCGGCGGCGCTGGCGCACGGCGCAGACAAGGGCGCGCGCCGCGCGAAGAAACTGGCGGTGTTCGACCTCGGCGGCGGCACGTTCGACATCTCGATCCTCGAGCTGAACGACGGGCTGTTCGAGGTGCTCGCGACCAACGGGAACAACCAGCTCGGCGGAGAGGATTTCGACGCCGCGCTGCAGGCGCACTTGCTCGCGCGCATCCGCGAAACGACTGGCGCGGACGTCTCTCGCGACCGCGCAGCGCTGCAGCGCGTGCGCGAGGCGGCGGAGACGGCGAAGCAGACACTCTCCAGCGCTGAGCGCGCGGAAGTGAACTTGCCCTACCTCGCGAGCGTGCATGGACGGCACGCGCACTTCGCGGACTCGCTTTCGCGAACGCAGCTGGCGCAGCTGACCGCGCCGCTCGTCGCGCAGCTGCTGCAGCCCTGCAAAAAGTGCTTGGCGGACTGCAGCCTGCGCGCGGAAGACATCGACGAGGTGATTCTCGTCGGCGGCATGACGCGTTCGCCGCTGGTGCGCGAGGCGGTCGCGCGCTTCTTCGGCAAGCCGCCGAACACCGCGGTGAACCCCGACGAGTCCGTCGCACTCGGCGCGGCGATCCAGGCAGGCATTCTGCAGGGCCGCAAGTCCGAGCTGCTGCTGCTGGACGTCACGCCGCTCTCGCTGGGCGTCGAGACCATGGGCGGCATCTTCACGCGGCTGATCAACCGCAACACGACCGTGCCGGTCGCAAAGACCAGCGCGTTCTCGACTGCCGTGGACAACCAAGAGACGGTTTTGATCAACGTGTTCCAAGGCGAACGCGACCTCGCGGCGGAGAACAAGTTCCTCGGCCGCGTGGAGCTCGCGAACTTGCCGCCTCTGCCGAAAGGCGTCCCGCAAATCGACGTGACCTTCAAGATCAACGCAGACGGCATCCTCGACGTCACCGCGACGGACAAGGCGAGCCACCTCGCGCGCAGTCTGACGATCAAGGAATCGAACAACCTGAGCGAGGAAGAAGTACAGCGCATGGTCCGCGACGCGGAGCTGCACAAGGCCGCAGACGCGCAGGCGGTCTCGCTTCGCGAGACGCGGCAAGAGCTCGCGCAACTGCTCGCGCTCGGGGCGGAGCGGCTCGAAGCCGCGCGTGCTGCCGCGGACGGCAAGCGCGCGCACGATCTGGAGGAATGCATGAAAGTCGCGCGCGCGGCGCTGGCGGGCTCGAACGCCGCGGAAGCGAAAGTCGCCGCGCGCCTGCTCGGCGATTTAATTCTCGAGAATAATCGCAATTAAATAACGATCGGTCAGCCCCGTTCGCGCCGACATGGACGGGGACGATGGTGCGTACGGCTCGTGGCTGCGTTGGGTGGACCGTGTCGCGTCGCTGCCGGACTGTCGCCTGCCGCGTGCGCGTGACGCGGCCGAAACCGCTGCGCCGCCGCCCGCCGCGCGCAAGCTAGCGGACGGAGCTTGCGGGACATCGACCGCGTTCTCCGAATCTGGCGCCAGCGCGTTTGCGGACGCGGCGGCGTCGGAAGCGGAGGCGGCGTCGGACGCGGAAGCCGCGGACGCGGAAGCCGCGGCCGCGCGCGCGGCTGCGCCGCGCGGCTGTCGCGGCGACTGCGCGCGCGCGTTGGAGGCCCTACGCCGCAAGGCGGAGGCGCTCGCCGCGGAGAAGGTGGAGATGGAGCGGCAGTTCACGACGCTGTTCAAACAGATCTACGACGACGTGTACACGCAAGAAATGTGCAAGCTGAAGAAGGCAGGCGTCACGTACGAGCGCTTCGAGCAGCTCGCGCTGCAGAACGCGCGGAGCGCCGCGAACGAGCAGCAGCTGCGCGCTGCACTCGAGGAGCACGCGGCGGCCAACCTCGCGCTCTACCGCGAGTGCGTCGCGAGCAAGACGCAACTCGCGGCCGCCGAAAAAGAAACCGAGCGACTCTCTGCGCAGCACGCGCAGCTGAGCGAGCTGCTGCAGCACGAGCGCGAGCGCAACGCGCTGCTCGAGCGCGAGCTCGCCGGGCAGCAAGAGCAGCTCGCCGCGCTGCAGGCGCGGACCTCGCAGCTGCAGCTCCGCTCCGAGCAGGCGCTCGCGAAGCTCAACGAGAAACACGCCGCGGAGCTGCTCGGCCGCGTGAAGGACTACGAAGACATGCTGCAGCTGCGCGAACGCGAGGCAGAGCGCAAGCTGCGCGAGCTCGCGCAGCGCGTGGCAGAGCTGCAGCAACAGCTCGCTGCGCGCAGCGCTGCGCCTGAAATCGAGGCTCTGCAGCGCGAGAACGCAGAGCTGAGCGCGAACTTGCAAAGCAAGGCGCGCCTCTTCGAAGAAGTCTCCGACGAAATCGACCGGCTCGAGCGCGAAGTTACCGCAAAGCTCAGCAAACAGGCCGCGAAGTTCGCGCTCGGCCGCGGCGCCAGACTCGCGAAGCTCGGCGCGGAAAGCAAGCCGCTCGCGGCGCGGCGCGCCGCGCGCTAGGCCGCGGCCTTGCGGAAAAAGTACGTTTGCGAACGCAAATCTGCACCGCGCCGAGTCGCGCCGCTGTTGCGGATGAAGCCGCCAGTCGAGCCGCGCGTCGCGAACACGCGCGGCAGCTGCTCGAAAAGCGGCTCCGCCGCGGTCACGCGCAGCCGCTGCGCGGCCGCCGCCGACTCGACCGCCCACGTCTCGAACTGCGCGCCCAACAGCGAGAGCAGCGCACCGCTCGCGGGCTTCAGCCACACGCCGAAGCGCTGCAGCAGCTGCGCGCAAAGCGCAGCATTCGCCGCGGCCCCGCCCGCCGTGTACGGATGGTTGCAGATCGCGAGGTCGAAGCGCGCCGCCCAATCGCAGCGCGGCTCCGTGAGGTCCACGCCGTGGAGCACCTCGCACGGCACGTCGGCAGACGTGCGCAGGTAGTGCAGGTTGCTCGCGTAGTTCGCGTACTTCGCGAGCAGCGCAGATTCCGACTCGTAGTTAGTGACCGTGAAACGCGCCTCACGCGCGAGCTCCGCGCCGTCCAAAATGCGCTGCAGCACCTCGCGCGGCAGCAGGTTCGCAAGAGCTCGCCGGTGCGTGCGCGCGAGACCGTAGCGCTCGGCTTTCCGCCAAAACTTGAGCGCGCGGAGCACGGCGCGCGAAAAGCTCAGGTCGCCGTCGCTGACGATGAGCACCTCGCGCGCCGCGTCCGCAGCCTCTTCCGCCGCCGCGGCCATCTTTTTTAATTGCTCAATCTTTGCGCTCTTTTTTATAATTCGCGCTTTTGGCGCCGCTGCGCGCCGCCGGAGCCGCGCGCTCGGCCTTCGTGTCGGGGTGCGCCGCGGAGTCGGCGTCCGCGCGCGCGCCCTTCCGCTTCTCTTCGCGCGCGGCGCCAAACACGCCGCTTCTGCGCGGCGGCCGTCCCGAGCGCCCGTGCAGCCGCGGCATGATCTGCACAGACTCCACTGTGAACGGCGCCAAGTTGCGCAGCATCTCGCCTGAGTAAAACGTGCTGCTCGACACCACCAACTCCATCACCGCTTCGCTCTCCGCGCACGGGCGGAACATCGTGTCGACGATCCCGTTGTCGCGTAAATTGTGCTGCAGCGCCTCAAGCAGTCTCTTCTTTGGAACTCTCTGCAGCGCCGCGAAGTCCTGGTCTTTTTGCACGTAGACTGCAAACGTCTTCAGCCGGTTTGCCGGCTCGTCCTCCGCGCTAACCGGCTGCGCGGTCGTCGTGCTCGCGCGCGTCTCGACCGTCGGCTGCAGCGGCTGGCACTCCATTTTCAGAGAGTCCGTGATCAGCGCGACCTGCGACGCAGAAAAGTACTCCGAGTACACCAACACGCGCGGGCGCGCAAGCTTCACGTCGCCGCTCGGCTCAATGCGCGCCACAAAACAGTGCGTGAACAACGACGACTCCGCTTCGTAGCTCATGTACGTCGCCGCGAGCGTGATTTGCCCGCGCGCCGTAATCATTGCATTCGGCGAGGCGTTTGGCAACCGCTGCACGTGATAGCCCTGCACGATGATCGACGCGCGCGCGAAGCGCTGCATCAAGCTGCAGCCAAAAAAATCTGAGATCTCGTTTCGCCCTCGGCTCAAATGCACGTCGTTCTCCTCGCAAGCACCTGTGTCGCGCGCAGCGCCACTTACCTGCGTACACAACTGTCGCCTCCGCGTGGTAGTGTGCCGGAAGCACAGCATTCTTCCTGCTCAGCACTTTGTAGTAGTTCGCCAGAAACTCTTTGACCAACTCATACTCGCCGTCGCTGTTCATAGCCGTTCGAACCTCTCGCGCTAAATTATATCCTATTTTAATTGCGACACTTCCAATTTATCTAGCTCTTTGCTCAGCGTCGCGAAAAAAGGATCGAGACCTGCCGAGTCGCACTGCTCGCGCGTCTCGAAAATTTTCTCCTCACCCTCGTACAGCGCAGCCGTCAACTTGATTTGCATTTTGCCCTTTTGCGATTTTAAAAACATTACGCTTATGCGGCGCAAAGACGGGCCGCTCCCCGCATTTTTTTACTCTTCGCTAAACCAGCGGTTGCAGACGCTGCTGGCGCTGCTGCTGCGCAGAGGCTTGCGCGGAGCGCGCACCGTGGCGGTCTCTGCGTGCGACGCAGAGACGAGACTCTGGGCCGGACTCTCGCAAAGTCTGCTCCCTAACTTCGCAACGTTCGCGCAGTTCGCAACCTACGACGAGCTGGACAACAAACGCTTCTGGGAGCGGACAGACTTTTCAGGCGATGAGCAAACTCGCGAGGGCGGGAGCACTTCTCCGCACACAAAGTCCGCGCGCGACGCCGCGTCGCTGTGTTTTCTGCTGGTTGACCCCTCTCCCGAGGCGCTGCGGGTCGTAGTCGAGCTGCAGCTACGCGGCTGCAGCGTCGTCGCGCTAGTCCCGGCCGCGGCGCAGGCTGCCGACCCGAAGATGTGCTCTGCCGGGGCGCTGCCTGCTTTGTCGGGGGGCATCACAAACGAGAAGATTCTCAACTGCGTGGCAGCGTCGAAACCGCTGACGCTTTTAGCGCATGAAGCGTTCAAAAGCTATGCGTGTCGCAGACGCGCCGCCGCAGAACCCAACGCTGAACCGTACGACTCCGCTGTGCTGGGTTTCGCTCTGCGACACCCGATTCGCGTCGAGCCGTCAAAAAACTCGATCGCCGTAATACCGAACCGCAAGCGCGAGTCGCGCCGCCAACTCGCGCGCAGAAAAACTCGAAGAAAATTTGCGCAAACAAGCGGCGCACACGCCACGTCACACGAGGAGCACTAGTGGTTTACGAGTTCAATCCAGTCGCGGTGTTCCTCGATGCGCAGTTCCGCAGGCGTAGAGTTGCGCACAGCGGTGAAGCACAGACAGTCGTAAACGGTCGCGGACATGCAGTTCACATCGTGCGTGTAAGTCAGAGGCTTAAAGTAATGCTCTTTTACGTCGAAAAACTGCTGCACGTACTGCAGCAACACGTCCGCAGACACATCTACATTCAATGCTTTGTCGCTTCCCGAGTGGTGATACAGCAAGGGACCGCAGTTCGCCCACAAGCCGCCGGGCTTCGTGATCTTGGCGATGACCAGTACGTACAAAAACACATTGCGCGAAGTGTCGATGAAAAACGCGGTCAACACGGCGTCCCACTCCGCGTTCTGCGCGTGATAGTTCTGCACGAACTCGCCAGCAACGAGGTTTAGCGAGCCTGCGCCTTTGACCATCTCCGCCGCGCAGACGTCCGGGAGAGGGTACTGTCTGAAGCGGTTGTCATGCGTCTTTTGGTTTAGTGAGCAGTGCATGAACGGACAGAAGACGATCTCGTCGACAGGAATGCAGTAGTTCAGCATCAAATTCGCTCCCAACAAGTTGAAGTAGTTGTACTCGCAGCCTTGGCAGTGGAATCCGAGCGCGGCTACTTCGAGCATCAAGCGCCCAAGTCCCGAGCCTGGCACTAGCACCCGGGTTGGCAGCGTCAAGTGGTCGGGAAAGTGCTGCAGCAACGCGTCAAGCAGCGGTTCGAAGCAGCCTTTCCGTTCCTCTGCGAGCACGGCGGCCCACTCGCGCGCGAATTGAACGAGCAGCGAGATGATGTGCGAATGGCTCACTGCGTCGATCGGGTGCTTTTCGAGCGACGCGACAGGCGTATCAGACTGCTGGTAGTCTGACGCCACGCTCGCAATGAGATCGAGAAACTTCTGGTTCAATACGGTGCAGCCGTGGTACTGCGCTGCGAGGTCGCGCGCAGGGTTGAATCCGGCGACCTCTAGCATAAATCGCGGCACTTGCATCCACGAGTGCATCACGCGCTCAAGTTCCGCCGCATTGTTGCAGCTATAGCTCTGCAACGACTGAACTGTATCGTCCAACTCGCGGACAAGCTTCGTCTGCTTCTGCTTTTTAGCTCTTCTGCGCCGACTCATAGCCTCGCCTGTCGCTCGCGGCTCCGCGCAGCTCTGATTGTCACAGCGCCTGCGCGGGCGTGCAATAGATTAGAATTTTAGTTAAACATTTAGAAGCCGTGCATTAAATTGCGCACTGCGATATTCGGCAGGTTAGTTTATATTTTTCTGCCTCGTCACCCAAAGCGGCACCAGCTTGGCGCGCGTGTTTTCGCTCATCTGAGCCAGTTCGTGCTCCGAGAAGGTGAACAGCGGCGGCGGGCGCTTGCCATCCGGGAGCCGGAAGTCTTCGTCGCGCAAGTCGTCGAAAATCGGCAGCGCGAGCGCCTCGTACGGCTTGATGCGCTGACTCGGCACGAACTGCAGCAGCGCGCTCGCCAACTCGATAGCGTGCGGATTCACGTCCACCTTGCTTTCGAAAAGTATCGAGAGCGGCTTCGAAGGAAAAGGCGGAAAGCTGAAGTTCGCGTACTTTTTGTTCATTTCCGAAATCTGGACGGAGTTCGGCGAACCCATCACCTGGATAATTTTGACGAGCTGCTCCACACTCGTGCGCCCTGCGAACAGCGGTTTGCCCAAAATCATTTCGCCGAACACACAGCCCATTGACCAAAGGTCGATCGCGCAGTTGTACTCGTTCGAACCGAGCATTAGTTCCGGCGCGCGGTAGTAGCGGCTGCAGATGTACGACACGGAAGACTCGCCAGGGAACAACCGCTTCGCACTGCCGAAGTCGCACAGCTTTACTATGTGCGTCTTTTGGTCGGCCAGAATGTTATGCGGCTTCAAGTCGCGGTGGCACAAGCCTATTGAGTGGATGTAGCCCAGTCCTCGTAAGATCTGGTAGGTGTACAGCTGAATGTACTTGTAATCGATGCAGCAGGCGCGCCCCTGCGCGTTCGACTCCTTGATGATGTTGTACATGTTCTGCGGCATGTACTCCATCACCAAACTCAGGTACCGCTGCGGCTGCCCGTTGTCCGCACTCGGCGCCTCGGTAAAGCAGTAGTCGATCAGTCGCGTGATGTTCGGGTGATGCAACTGCATCATTACAGACAACTCGCGGTTCTTGTAGCGAGGGTCTTGCAGCACTTTCTTGATTGCCACGTGTTCGCCGGTTTCCTCGCAGATCGCTTCGCACACCGTTCCGAACGAACCGTTGCCCAGAACGCGGCCGATCTTATATCTAAACGACGGCGAAAGTACATAGTCCATCAGACGCAAGCGTTTCTGTCTTTGGGCCGCGTAGCTGGCAAAGCTAGTTTTGCAGTCAAAACTCGTAGTTTTCCAAATGCGTCGCTAGCAAATCTAAATTGTGTTTTCCTTTTGCTGCTCCCAACGGAAATGGCGGCGCAGCGCAAAACCGTAATTGCAGGCGAGCTTTCACGCTGCACCGAAAGCGAGGTGCGGCGCGCAAACCGCAATTCGCGCGGCAGCCGCCGCCACGCTTTATCACTATATAATTTTGATCAGATCATAAATAGCGACAAACCGCAATGCAGCCATGCGATCCCACTTAGTGCTGTTGGGTAGCCTACTGGTTCGCGCAATAACGTCGTGGGCTGAAGTGTCGCTTCCGCACTACGAACACCCTGAGGCTCTCGAGCTTTTCAAGCCAGAAGAGGTACGTTGGCGGGCACCACAGATAGCTTGAACAGCTCGAAACCCTCATGCTCGAGGCGGAGCAGCCGCGCTCGTCCAGAACGGCGCCGAGCTGCACGCCAGATCTAAGAGCCGTCTGTCCGATAAACTGGATGCTAGAGCGCCACGGCGACGCGTTTATCTGTCGAGCAAAGCGCGAGCTAGCCTGCCCATTCGAGCAGCTGGACGTCACGAACTTCAGCCACGGCGATCTGCTTCGTTTTGCTTTCACCTGCAAAACGCAGTACCCGTGCGCAGAGGCGAACGCGACGCCGGACGTGACTCGTTGCACATTGGACTACTTCGCATGCCCGATCGGCTACAAGCCGGTCGACGCACCGCACGTCTGCGCGCCGGACCCGCAACTGTACGAGGGCAACTGCGTTGAACGTGTGGACTTGCACGAGCTGACGCGCGCTCAAAAAAACGACCTGTCGGTGAAGTGCTACTTTGGTAAGTGCGCTGCGCTTTGACGTAGTCTGGCCCTGCGTCCAAGAACCGCTCGGCGTCTCGGTCGCTTCGTCGACGAACGCGGCAGCTGCATCTGGAGCAGAGCGGCGCAGCGCGCGGCAGCGAGTAAAGGCGCACTCGCTAGCGGAAAAGCGACGCGAGCGGCAGGAACTTAAGCAGCAGCGCAAGGCTGCGAAGCAGCTGCACTCAGGGCCGATTGACCGCGCAGGCAGCGTAGTCATCCGTCCCGCGCTACGCAATAAAAGCGATAAAGAAAAGGGCAAAGCCGGCTAGCACCGCCATCAGCTTCAGCGCGAAAAAACGGCGGCTGGCGAGCATGTTGTAGTACTTGATCAGCTGCATCTGGCCGAGCTGCAACTTGTTTAAGCTGTCGTCCATCGTCGCGTCGAAGCGCAGCACCATTTCCTCTTGTTTCCCCGCCATCGTGGCAACTTTCGTGAACATCGTGGACACGTCGGTTATCGCGCTTTGGAACAGAACGAGCAACAACTGCTTCTCGCTCAT
>NW_020873525.1:112952-210556 GCF_001901225.1 Dermatophagoides pteronyssinus | reverse complement strand
GTGAACATCGTGGACACGTCGGTTATCGCGCTTTGGATCTGATCGAGCATCTGCTGCTTCTCGTCCTTCGCGCGCACGACCTGCACAGACTGTGCGCGCCGCGCAAGCATCTTGCCGCTCGGCGAGTCGTCCACGAGCGTCACGTTCGCAGCATTTTCTTCTTCGAGCATTAAGTGCTGCTTGCGGCCGAACTGTTGGCGGCGCGACTCGAGCTGCTCGATCATAGTCTTGTACTCCGACAGCTTGTTCGTGAAGTCGATTGTGCACTCGCTCACGCGCTGCTGGTAGCCTTTGAGGATGTACGTCAGGTGTGCCTTCGTCTCAGTGTTCTCCTGGAATTCCAGCGCGTCCTCGAACTCCTTCATCTTCTGCTGCAACGCGGAGATGCAAAGCCGGACGTCTTGCGTGAGTTGACTGATCTCCGCGCGGTTGCGCGAGATCGCAAGCTGCGAGAGCAGGAGCCGGTGCAAAATTTTCAGTTTCCGGTCAAGGGCTGCTTGCCTCTGGTTGATGAATTCGATGCACTCGCCGCAGACGTCCTGGCTGCCGGACGCTGGTTCCGTGTGAGCGACGCGCGTCACGGCTCCGCGCTGCTCCAACCGCGCTAAAAACGCGTTTGTGATATCCATGTCAGTCGGGCGACGGAAAGCACTACAGGCTCGCGCTGCAGATCAGCGCGGCGATCATTGATCGGGTTGGCTAAATAGTTTTACAGAATAAATAATTGCTTGCTGGGGCAAACGCCGGGGCACTGCGCCGCGACCACGCGCGACGCGCCTAGTATAGACCAAAGCCTTTGCTGTGCTGCAGAGCAATTTTCAGTTTTCGCTCCAATTTTTCCCGCGACTCGTACTTCGGCAGCACCAGGTAAAGGGAGCAGGTCTGGCTCTGCGGCAGCAACTCGGTGCTCGCACCGTTGCCGCTGATGGTCAGTTGCACCGACTTCGCGCCGCCAATCGGCAGCTTTTCAGAGCCGGTCACGAAGGAAAGCAGCTGCTTGCGCTCCTCGCGCGAGAGCGACTCGACAGTTTCCCAGAACCAGTGCACTTGCTCGCTATCCGCGGTATAGCCGTCTTCGTAGCGGCAACTCGTGCGCAGCTGCGACAAGTCGAGCTCTTCCTCGTCGCCGGTCAACAGGAGCTGCAACGTGCGGCCCGAGAGCTTGCGTAGCAGCGGGCCGGCGCACGCGCGGTGGAAGCCGGCGTAGAACGCGCCGAACTCTTCCTCGACTGCGTCGACGAGGTAGAACTGCAGGATGGCGTCCACGTACTCCGCAACGTTCTCGTTCGTCATCAGCAGGTCTGGGTCGTACGGTTCGTGCTGCTTGTCGCGCAGCGGCTCTGTGACGAACGCGCCGCCGCGCTCAACGGTGACGCTGAAGTTGAGCCCCAGCGTCGATAAGTCCGTCGAGCAGGCGAGCAGCTGCACTTTCAGCAAATTGGCCGCGAGAGCGGGTTCGAGGCTTTCGAGGTCCGCGAAGTTCGGCTCGTAGTCTGGCAGCACCGTGCCGGAGTAGCGAACCAAGTCGAGAATGGTTAGGCTCAGCAAAGCGGGCGCCATGCTGTCATACGAGTCCTTTAGCGACAAGTTCTCGAGCATCGAGCTGACCAAAAAGCTTTTCGCAAAGTGGCTGTCCGCCGCGTCGCCGCGGACGGGCTTCGCGCTCCAGTTCGGGTCGCTCTGCGCTAGTTTTCGCATGTAGCGCTGGTTGTTGCACAGCAGCTTGTTGAACAGACAGCGCGGGAAGCGCAAGTCCAGCGTCACTCCGTTGTTCAACGCGAGTCCGGCGATGAACCCGATTAACTCTAGCTCCTGGCGGTTCTCCGGCTCGACGCGCGTGAACCAATAGAGCGTGTCATTGTTGCAGGCCGTGAACAGCTTGCTTTTTGCGCTGAACAGCTGCTGCGAGAGCTGCAGAAAGAACTCGCGCCGGGGACCGCCCGCGTCGTACGCTTCTTCGCCCGCGAACTGGATGACAAGCGGCCCACGCACCGCAAACACGCCTGACGGGTTGCGCAGCGACCAGCTGCCTGCTTGCAGCTGCTCCAGCGTGTCCTCGATGAGCCGGTCGCGCCGCACGCACAAGGTCTTGACTAAGCCTAACGACTGCGCGCGAGCCTGGTGATACACGTTGTACGTCGTAAACAACGCTTTCACCATTGGAGGCGGCAGCACGCAGTGGTTCAAGCACAACCCGCACGCATCGAACCCCGTCTCCACGTAGTACTGCACGAACATTTTAAAGTAATCGTACACGCTCCAGTCCGCGATCTGGAAGGCCTGTTCTTTCAAAAAGTCCGCTTTGGTTTCACCGTACTGCGTCGCGCTCTCCGCGCCGGGCACCGGCGAAGCGCAGCTGCGCTGCTCGCGCCGAAATTTCGCCACTCGCAGCTCGTTCGCGTCGCGCAGCCTGCCGAGGAGCTGCACGTAGTCGCACAGGTACGAGAGCGACTCGAATTGTTTGAAGTTGAGCTCGACGGTGCCGAAGCCGTCCTCCGCCGTCAGCGGCGCATTAAACGACTGCGCCGCCAGGTTGGCGCAGCTGACTGCGCGCCCACAGATTAGGCTGAACAACTCAATGTTGAGGTTTCCGAAGGCGCGCACGGTCGCACCGGGAGCGCAGTAGCGAACCATGCGGCAGAGCTCGCCGAAGCCCTTGTGGCTGGCGTCCGCCTGGCTCGCCGCCAGCCGCAAAAGCGCGAACGCGCCGTGCAGGTACTGCGAAGGCAGGTTGCGTTCCGCGGCGGCTTCGAGAGTGCGCCGATTGATCGGGACCGTCAGCTTATTCAGCGCGCTGCGCTCGGGCGCGCGGCCCTTCGTCGAAGCCAACAGCCGGTGTCCGTACGCAGAGAAAAACTTCGCGAAACCTTCCACAGCCTCCAACAGCCGCACGCGTCGCGCCTCGCAGTTTACTAAGTGCCGCATTGTCGCGTCGAGCCGGTCTAGCGCGTCGCCCGCCAAGTCGATAATCGGGTCGGAAGACATCAAGGCTGCGAGGCTCGTCTGTGCGTCGGTCGCGAAGAGACAGAAAAACGGCGACGCGAGCAGTTGCACAGCGACGTCGAAGAGGCTCTCCTCCGCGCTCAGCGTGAGCGACTCAAACGGCGCGCGGCTGAGAGCTTCGTACTGCGCTCGGACCTCCAGGTAGTCAACGTAGGCCGAGATGCCTAACTCGAAAAAGCGCTGCACGGTCCTGTCCTGCATCTTGTTGCTGTCCAAGTCGACCACGTCCCTCAACCAGTGACAGGCCTGCAGCGCAGCCAACTCTCGCTGACAGGCTGCCGGCAGCGTCTGCACTTCTCCCAACCGCGTCTCGTTGCTATAAATGCACCCAATATGCACTATGAAGTAAAACGGCACAGCCTGTCGTTCGTACGCGTCCAGTTCCTGCATGACGCATCCGACCTCGCTTAATAATCCAAAATATTTTCGCGTGCATTTGTGTAAACAATGTGAGCCACAACCGCGAACAATTCGCTATTTTAAATTCATGCCGTTCACGAACATCCGCATCGACTGGCCGCGCACGCCCTACGAAGACTCTAAAGTTCGGTGCGGCACGTACCTCGTGAGCAACCTGCTGTGGCGGCCAATCCAGAAACGCAAGGACTTGTTCTGCAGTCTGCGCCAGCGGCGCATGCCGAAGGTCTTCGACGGCTACGGATACCATGCACTGGTGACCGTCGTCGAAGACGAACTCTACTACTACTCCAGCCGCTACATCAAACGCACCACGCGCAAGCGTCTCGGTTACGACCTCAAACAAAAGGGGCTGAACGTGGACATCGCGACCAGCATCGCCGCAAAGTGCTTCTCGCTTGTCACGCTTTTCCCGCTTTTCGTGGTGACCAACATGGAAGTCCTCGCGCGGCTTTCGCTCGGCAACGCGCTCGCCTGGCGCACGCTCATGGCTAGCTTCTGGTCGCTCGGCGACATGCTCAACTCGAACATCCTCTTCATCCTCTGCCGCTGCCACACCGTGAAAATCGTCGACTTCTTCATAGAGCGCCACGAGGCCTCCGTTATAAACCTTTGGAAAACCGTCGCGCCCGTCAAGTTCAAAGAAGGCGAGAAAGCGCGCTTCGCCGGCCAGACCACGCGACTCTACCTGAAGAACAGTTCCGCCACAGCGCTCGCGCAGGTGCTGCAGGCGCCAGTCAAGTTCGCCGAGCAGCATGGGCCACTGACCCGCAAGCTCTCCGGGCTAAAGTCCAACGTGAAAAGCGCCTTCGGCTTCACGCTCGTCAAAACCGTCATCACCGAGTGGGTCAAGCACACCAACGTGCACCGCAAGATTATCTCCAAGATCTATCCCGACTTCTACCGCAGCAGCCCACGCGAGCGCAAACTCGCGAGACAACTGCAGACGAACCCGAACTGCTTCACGCTCGCCGTCTAAATAGACACAACAACTAATTAATTAATTTCCACGCGTCTGTCATCATGGAGGAGAAATCGGCCGCAGCCCACCGCATCTTCAAGAACGGCAAAGTCTGCATCATTCTCGCCGGCCGCCGCGCCGGCAAGAAGTGCATCTTGCTCTCCAACTGCGACAACGGCAGCCGCTCCAAACCCTACCCACACGCGCTCTGTCTCGTCATCGACCGCCCGCCGCGCAAAGTCACGCGCGCCATGAGCCCGCAGAAGCAGGAGGCAAACGCGACGCCCAAGATTGCCATCAAACAGATCAACTACAAACACCTCATGCCCTCGCGCTACGTTGTCAGCAACCACTTCGACTTTAAGGCACTGCTCGGCGACCGCAGCGTCATCCCGCGCGACGAGCTCAAGAACTTCTGCAAGGAAGCGACCGTCAAGGTCATGAAGTTCATCGCAATCGGCGTCAAGGGCAAGAACGCGCGCGACGTGAACTTCCTCAAGGCGAAATTAACCATTTAACTGCACAGTTTTGCGCGCCGCCGGCGCGCACGCGACGTCTACGCGCCGCCCGGCGCCAGCGACAACAACGTCGTGATCGGCGACGTCAAGTGGTTCACCATGTTCAAAAACCCGTTGATGTTCCCCGCGATGTTCAGGTTCCCCGCGAGCTCGCCCGTCGCATTTTCCAGGTTCTCCGGCACCGACGAGATCAGCTTCGTGAAACCCGAGAGCGTCTGCACCAGGTCCTTCATGTTCGCATTCACGCCGTCCGACAAAGCGGTCGGGTTGATGTTTTGCAAGTCGTTTAAGCGCAGCGGCGCCAAAGTTTTCAGCTCGTTCAGCAGCTTCAGCGACGCCTCCGGAATCTGCTTCAGCGCGCCCTGCCGCTTGCTCTCGCGCACGTCCGCAAAGTTTCGCGGACACACAAATCCCGCGTCAGCGCCCGCGATGATTGGCACCACGTGGTTAATCGCTTCCGCAGAGCGCATAATCAGCTTGTCCGGCAGCCCGTCGAGCCGCCGCTGGTTGTTCTGCCGGAAGCTGCTCAGTTGGTGCACCGAAGGCAGCGAGCCGAGCCGCTTCGTGAAGTTGTTGCGCGCCGCGCCGAACCAGCCGGTCGTGTCGCGGAACGTCTCCGACAAAGAGCCCGTTGCGTCGCGCTCCGGTGCCGTGTTGATCAGCGGCGTGCAGAGGTACTTCTTCGGCGGCGGCAAGTCCATGCAGCAGTCGCTGCCCGCTGGGCACACGTCTGGGTACTTCTCGCACTCGTTAAGGTTCCTGCAAGTGAAGTCGTCGGCGTTCTCCCAGCCTTCCGATTCGTTGCACGCGCAGTGGTAACTACCGATCGTGTTGACGCACTTCGACATCGCCGGACAGCCGTGCGCGCCTTTGCACTCATCGATGTCCACACACGTCAAGTTGTCCGGCGCAAGTTCGAAGCCCAGCCGGCAGAGGCACTGCGCGCGGTCGAAGCGGTTCACGCAAAGGCCGTTCTTCTTGTCGCATGGGTTATCTTTCGCTTCCAAGTCGGTGCAGTAGTTGCGGAGCCGACAGAGGCCCTGTTCAAAAATCTTGGTTTTGTCGTTGCAGGAGCAAATGAACGAGCCCGTCAGGTTGTGACAGATCGCATCTGCGTTGCCGCACGGCTTCGCACTCAAACATTCGTTGATGTCTTCGCAGTGATCGGTATCAGAGGAGTACGAAAAACCGTTTTTGCACTCGCACCTGAACGAGCCGCGAGTGTTGATGCAGATCTCCGACTCGGCGCGACATGTGTGCGTGCCATGCAGGCACTCGTCGATGTCGCGGCAGCCCGTGCCGTCCTTGCGTCCGTCGCCCTCCAATCCTAAAAATGCGCGGCGCAAACCTACCGGGTGGGCACTGGCAAATCGGTTTCCCAATGATCGGCGCGTGCGGGTCAATGCTGCACTTCGCCTCGTCGATGCAGGGGTTGTCACGCTCGCAGAGCGTCGTGATCAGGCCGAGCGGGATGACTGCAAAGCAGAGCTGCAGCGCAACAGTCAAGCTCAACAGCATGTTTCCCGTTTCCGTTCGAGTGTGTTTGTTAAATTTGCTTGGGCGGCAAAATTTGCCACAGAACTCGGGCGAGCTGCGCGCAGGCCTCCGCCTGCGCTCCTGTACGCTCCCATAGAAAATCCGTCGACGCGTCGTGGACGATCGCTGCGCCGCTCGCGCCATCGCACCGCAACCGGAACTGGTCGAGCCACACGCCCGCGGTCTTCTCGGCGTCCGACGCCGGCAGTGCGGCGTCGCGCGGGTCCGCGGGCCGCGACACGGCCGTGTCATGCTCGCTGTCCGACGAGTCGGGGCCGAACATCGCCAAGTTCTGCGTCGCGCTCAACGAGGTGCGCTTCAGCGACTTCGCTTGCCGGCCCTTGTTGCGCAGCGCCATCAGCGCTTGCTCCGTTTCCGGCGCATATGAGAGCTGGAACCGAAAGCCAGGCAGCGTGGCGAGCGTCACGTTGTTGAGACTCTTAAACGCGTTCACTGCGCCCAAAGCGGTTGTGAAGTCGACAAACAGCCGCTGGTCGCGTTTCAAGTGCGGCATGCGCGGCGTCGAGCTTGCGAGCGGGCCATCTGCGTCGCCGCCGCGTGAACCTACACTTGGCGAAAATTTTTCGGTAGTCGTAGAGCTGCAGTCCCGGAGCGCGCTTCTTCAAAACCAAAGTGAACGCGGTAGTCGACATGGCTCAGCATCGGCCGGCAGTCCGCGCAAGGCCTCGTTTAATGCGCCGTGAAAATGCTAATTTTCTTTGCGTAATGGAGCAGCTGAACAATTCAGAGTTTGTCGACAAGCTCGCAGAATTGCGCGCGCGCGCGCGCACAAGCGGCACGGTGCGCGTCACCGTCAAAACGGGTACGTTCACGAGAGTGCGGCTCAGCCAAAGAGAAGCAGACGCTTATGCTCCGTATGTCGCACAGCGAGTACAAGTGCTTCACTCTGCTGCGAGCGCGCGACCTAAACAACTTTAAAAAAAGTGTGCAAGCGGCTTATGGCGCCGCCGAGGCGACAAACTAGTCGCGCGGCGCGCCCGCAGGCTTAGCCTTGGCGCGGTACGTCTTGGCGTCGCCGCCGCCTTGCAGCGAGTGCGAGCCGAACTTCTCGGCGACCCAGTTACGCGCGTCCGGCGCGCCGCCGAGCGACGAGCTGAGCACGACGAACCCTGCGGGGCTGTTCACAGAAGACAGCAGCAGCGGCGCGTCAGTCTTTTTGCGCAGCACGTCCATGATCTTCTCGAGCACCTTCATTTCGAGCGTCTCGTGAGGAAAAACGAACTCGTTAGGCGCGTCTGTGGAGACTTCGAGTGACTCAGCGAACGTCTTCGCGGCGTCCAACAGCGCCTTGGCGGCCTTCTTCTCGCGCTCGACGCACTTTTTCGTGTGGTGCGCCAGAACGTCGACGACGTGACGGCGCGCGGTGCAACGCAGCGTCGCGAGCTTCTTCTTATAGAAATCGTTGAACTGCGCCAGGTCTTGGCGCGACACTTCGGGAACGGCAGAGAGGCGGTCTAGCGCGGCGAAGACCTCTTGTTCGAGCGTGAGCGCCTCACGCGCTGCGTCGCCGGCGACGGCGAAGATGCGGCGCACACCCTTCGAGACGCTGTCTTCGTTGACGATGCAGAAGGCCTGCAGCTCGCTCGAGCGCTTTAGGTGCGTGCCGCCGCATAGCTCGGCAGAAAACTGCTCGCCACTCTTTTGACCGCTGAGCAGCTCCTCGCTCGTTGCGCCGATGGAGACGAGGCGCACGAAATCAGGGTACTTCTCGTCAAACGCGCACCGAAGGCCGGGGATCGCGAGCGCTTTGGTCTTCTCGACAACGGCGGAATGCACGGGAAGGTCGCGCGCGATGCACTCGGCGACGTCCTTCTCGACTCGGAGCAACAGTTCCTCGCTCATCGGCCGCTCGGCCTCGTAGTCGAAGCGCAGCCGCGCAGGCTCGACCGTGCTGCCCTTCTGGTTGAAGTGCCTCTGCAGCTGGCACCGCAGCGCATAGTTGAGCGCGTGCGTGGCAGTGTGGTGCACGGCCAGCGCGGCGCGGCGCTCGCCGTCGACGCGCAGTGTCACAGCGTCGCCGCGCGCGAGCGTGCCGCGCTCGGGCGCAACGAAGTGCAACACATAGTCGCCGATCGCGACCACGTTCGCGACCGTTCCGTAGAACGCATCTGAACTGATGCAGCCGTAGTCGCACTCTTGCCCGCCACTGGTTGCGTAGAAGTTCGTGCGGTCAAAGATCACTGCGCAGGCGCCCTCGGCGGCGCAGTCGAGCGCTTCGCAGAAGCGGCCGTTCACTGTGAGCACGCAGACGCGAGCGTTGAGCGGCGCGACGGTGCGAGACGCAGGCTCGTGGTCGTACTTGAACGCATCGTCGGTGGGCTCGACTTTGTACTTCTCGCGCAACAGGCCTAGCTGCTCCGGCGAGAGGATCTGGCTGAGCTGCTTGATTGCGTTGCTTGCGCTGGCGAGCGCATGCTTGCGCATCGCTTCCTCGTAGCCCGCGAGGTCCGGCTGTATGTTACGCTCTTCGCACAGCAGCACGGTGAGGTCGACAGGGAAGCCGTAGGTGCTGTAAAGCTCGAAGATGGTTTTGCCGCAGAACACCTGCGCGTCGCGGCACTTGCCTAGCTGCTTTTCGAACAGCGCGGTGCCCTTGGCGAGCGTTTGCGAGAAGAGATGAAACTCTTCTTCGACATGTTGCTGAATCACGTGCTTCCGCGCAACCAGCTCGGGGAACGCGCCGCCGATGCTCAGTGCAACCACGTCGACCAGCGCGAGGAACAGTTCGGGCGTCTCTGGCGCGCGCAAAACTTGTAGTGCGTAGCGGATCGCGCGCCGCACAATGCGACGCAAGACATAGCCGCGTCCGGTGTTCGAGGGGTAAATGCCGTCCGAAATGGAGACGCAAATGGTGCGAACATGGTCTGCGACCACGCGGTAAGCCTGGTCGACAGTGCCGACGTCTTGCGCGCCGACTAAGCCGGTGTAGCGGTGCGGAGCTTGCGGGCAAAGCTCGAAGATCTTGTCGAAGAGATCGGAGAACAGGTCAGTGTCGTAGTTACTGGGCAGGTTGTTGATGACGCTGACCAGCCGCTCGAGGCCCATGCCCGTGTCGACGCATGGCTGCGGCAGCTTCGAGAGCCGCTGCTTGTCTTCGCGGTTGTACTCCATGAAGACCAAGTTCCAGAGCTCGAGCACGTTCGGGTCGTCTTGGTTCACAAGCGCCGCGGCGTCGCGGCCACCGATGCGGTCGTAGTGGATCTCGGAGCACGGGCCGCAGGGCCCGATTTCGCCCATCTCCCAAAAGTTGTCGGTCATGTTGCCCTTCAAGATGCGGTCGCTGCTCACGTGCCGGCGCCAGAGCTCGCGCGTTTCTTCGTCTGGCAGCAGCCCGGCGTCCTCGTCGCCGGCAAAGTAGGTCACGTAGAGGCGCTGCGGGTCGAGTCCGTACACACGCGTGAGGCACTCCCACGCGTAGTCGATGGCCTCCCGCTTGAAGTAGGCGCCGAAGGACCAGTTGCCGAGCATTTCAAAAAACGTGTGGTGGTACACGTCCTTGCCGACGTCGTCGAGGTCATTGTGCTTTCCGCCAGCGCGGATGCACTTCTGCGAGTTCGCGACGCGGCGCAGTTTCGCAAGTTCGGACTTCTGGTCGACGGTGCCCAGGAAAATAGACTTGAACTGGCACATGCCCGAGTTGACGAACAAGAGGGTGTCGTCGTTGGTCGGCAGCACCGGACTCGACGCGAAAAATGTGTGGTCCTTCGAGCGAAAGAACTCGATGAACTTCTCTCTGCACTCAGAGCTCCGCATCGTGAAAATTATTAGCGTTAATTCGCATATTGCTTTTTTGCGCTGTGCGCCCGCTACTCGGGGCTCTGCGGCGCGGAGTCCTTTGGGCCGGCAGGCATCTGCAGCGAGAAGTTCGCGCGCTTGATATACTCCTTCTGGATCTCTTCTAGTTTTTCCAAATCCACCGCGCCCTCTGCGGTCAGCGGCGCGTGGCGCGAGCCGTGCAGTCTGTGAACCATCAGTTTCGCGGGGTTGCCGCAGCTTAGCAGCGCGGCGTTGCGCTCGGACAACTCGCCGAACCGCGTGAGCACCGCGGCGTCGCCCTGCTCGATTTCGTAGTTAACCATGCGCATGCCCGGCGCGCCAACCTCGACCACAGGCTCCAGCGGCACGGCACAGACCGCTGTCGCGTTCTGTTTGACGTATTCCGGCGCGTTGTCTGCGCGCGCGACGGGGTGCGACTGCTCCGCGTCAAGGCGGCGCTCCAGCCCGGGCGTCACGTACTCGGGCACGTAATGCAGCGGCTTGCCCGCGTAGATCACCTTTGCTTTGAGGCCGTCCTCGACGCGGTGCACCTTGTCCATACTGTCGAGCTGCGTGACTTCCTCGATCTCGTAGTCCTCGGTGTGCGCCACTGCGTTGACGCCTTCGGGCACTTCGATGTACATTTCATCTTCGTCGAGCGCGTCAATGACAAGTGTGTCTTCCACGATGCTGCACTGCTTCCCTAGCGCGCTGCGCGAATTAGGCCGGTCAATGACAATCGGTTTGTTGTCCTCGCCGAACAGGGCCTTGCCGTCCATGCTCTGCAGCGACTTGCCGTCTTCTGCAAGCCTGCAGTACACGCCATCCGGGCCAATGACAAGGTTGCGGTCTTGCTGCTTGTCGATTTCGCTGTTCAGGGCGTCGATGTAGCGCTTCGCGTCCTCGACCGTCGGGATTTCGGTGTGGATCGTGCCGCTCGGAGTTGGCAGTTTCATGTTCGGCTCGTACGGCACGTCGATGTACTGCTCGACGTACTTCGGCACCAAGTATTTGATCTCTTTCTCGACGGGAGTGTCGACGTACTTGACCACTTGCTTCGGCACTTCGACCACTTTCTCCTTAATCACTGGACGCGTCTTGCGGATGTGGCGCTCAATGTACAGCTTTTCGCTCGCCGGCAGCAACACCGGCGGCTTCTTCATGTAGACATCGAGCGGCGTTTCGATGTAGCGGAAGCCGAGCGGTAAGTCGACTAAACGCTTTTCCGTGACGGGTTTGTACACGTAGCGCCGGATCTCAATCGTTTCCTCTTTGCCACTCGGCACGAATTTGTTGACAACGCCGCTGGTCGGCACGTGCACAAAGTGATGTTTGTGCTGGATTTGGTGTCGTTCGAAAAAGCGGTCGTGCTGCTTGGTCTTCGGCACGAACGTTTTGTGCTCCTTCTGAATCGGTTTCAATTTAAATTCTTTCGGGATGTGCGCGAGCACTTCGTCCGGCACCACGACACTGCCGTACGCAGTCATCACCACGTATTTGCCGTTCTCGATGCGCAAGTTCTCTGCGAGCTCGTTGAACTGCTCTTCTGTCAGCAAGTGCGGCTGCAGCTCCAGCTCGATCGACTTGCTCTTCGCCTCACGCTCTTCTGCGTCAGGCGTGATGTGCAGAGGCGCGTGCTCGAACTTGCAATCTTCGTGCTCGCCTTTGCCCATACTCAAGTCCGCATAGCCGGTCGGCACGTAGTACACGGGTGAGCGCCCATGCTGCGGCTGTGGCGCGAGTGGCAGCGGCGGCTGGGAGTGCAGTTTGTCGTAGTTTTTCGGCATCGGCACCAGCTGCGGCTTTTCGTCAATCGAAACGCTCTTCTTCGGCTTCAGCGTGCCGCTCCGCGTGGCGGCCTCGGCGGTTTGCTGCGCACGAATGTCGGACTGAGATGCTAGTTCGGCCATGTTTAAATAAAACGCATGCGTACGACGTACTTGCACCCGCCGCTGTCCACATGACCGCGTGTCCACATCGCGCGCTGCGCCGCCGTCCGCACCGCACGCCTGCGAGCGCGCGCGATCTTCATGTTGCGCGCCGCGGCAGAGCGCGCGCCGACGCTGTGCCGCTCGCGCCTTTTTTCAATTTAAATTCGATCAAGTTTGCCGGCTACCGCTTCGCAGCCGCAAGCCTCAACGACTTCGCGTGCCCTGAATGCTTCAAACTCTGCGGAAGCATGCTCCGCTTGCAACCAAACGAGCTCTCGCTGCTTGGGCGCCTCCGACGCGCGGTGCAGCACGCGTGCTTCGTCTGCTTCAAGAACGCGCGTCGCGGCCGCGCCGCGCCGTTCGTGCGCTTCGAGCTGCCCAAGGCGGCGCGCGCGGCCCCCGGTGAATCGCTGTGCTGGTTCCGCCCCGCGGCAGGTGAGGAAGGTTTCGACAACCGCGTCAACTACATGCGTTCGCGCTGGCGCTACTTTTTGCCGGTGACTCTGTTCGAGCAGTTTCGGCATTTCTTCAACTTGTTTTACCTGCTCGTCGCGCTCTCGCAGCTGGTGAAGTGGTTTGCGATCGGACCGCTGGTGACGTACCTCGCGCCGCTAGCTTTTGTGGTCGCGATGTCGCTCAGCACCGAGTTTTTGGACGAGTTCAAACGCTGGCGCCAGGCCGCGGTGCTGAACAACGAGGCGTACGTAGCGCTTACGCACATCAGCGAGACCGGGCAACTAAAGTTTACGCAGCTGCCCTCGAAGCGCATTCGACCTGGCTACGTGCTGCGGCTCGGCACGAACGCGCGCGTGCCGTGCGACTGCCTGTTGCTAAAGGCTTACGGCAGTGAGGGCGCGACGTTTATCCGCACTGACCAGCTCGACGGCGAAACCGATTGGAAGCTGCGCTACGCGCTGGCGGTCACGCAGAACCGCGAGTTCGACGCGTGGCCGCAGCTCGACGGCTTTCTGCAAGTCGAGCCGCCGCGCAAGGAGATCTACGAGTTCGAAGGCGTGCTCGCGCTGCGCAACGCCGCGGGCGAGTTCGACCGCGTGCACCTGAGTCTCGCAAACACGCTGTGGGGCAACACGGTGGTCGCGGGGGAGCCGGTACTGGCTCTCGCGCTGTTCACCGGCGAGCGCATGCGCTCGTCGCTGCACCGCGACAAAGCGGCCAGCAAAGTCTCGGCGTTTGCGCTGGAGATCAACAACATGTCGAAGATCCTGTGTGCTGTGCTGCTGGTCGGCGCGTTGATGCTGACGGCGCTCGCACCGCTGAGCCGCTACTCTATCATCTACTTCGTGCGGCACGTGCTGCTGCTAACTTCGATTCTGCCGATTTCGCTGAAGGTGAACCTGGACCTCGCTAAGTTCGTGTACAAGTATTACGTGCAGCACGACGCTGAGCTCGCCGGCGTTCGCGTGCAAAACACGAACATCAGCGAGGAGCTCGGGCGGCTGGACATTTTGCTGACGGACAAGACGGGCACGCTTACGATGAACAAGATGAAGCTGACGAATGTCGTGTGCAACCAAAAAATCTACAATCTGAACGTTGTGCGCCTCGACACGTTCGCGCCGCAGAACCCGCTGGAGGCGTTGCTGGACGCTGCGGAGTCGGAGACTGCGCGGCTGCACCGCTTCGCGCTCTGCATGAGCGTGTGCCACTCGGTGTTCGTTGCGCAGAACGGGGGCGGTGCGGAACAGCCCGTTTTCCAGGCAAGCTCGCCGGACGAGATGGCGCTCGTGCAGTGGTGCTGCTCGGTCGGGTTGGTGCTCGCAGAGCGTTCGCGCGACGCGATCGCTCTGTCGTACGCGCAGGAGGACGGGCGACGCGCGCGGCTGGCGCTGAAGCTGCTGGACACGTACGCGTTCGACAGCGAGCGCAAGCGCATGGGCGTGCTCGTCGAGTTTCCTGACTCGGGCGCGCGCTACTACGTGGTGAAGGGCGCGGACTCGGCGGTACTCGAGCTGCTCGCGAGCAGCCCGCTGTGGATCAAAGAGTCGGTCGAGTACTTGGCGAGTCAGGGGCTGCGCACGCTGGTGTTTGGCTTCAAGCGCGTGTCCGAGGAGCTCTTCGCGGCACTGCAGGCAGCGAACGCCAGCGCGCTCGAGAGCTTCGGCAACTTGGCGGAGAAAAAGTACGCGGTCGCAGATCGGCTGCTCGACTGCGGCCTCGAGTTTGTCGGCGCGACGGCGGTCGAGGACCACTTGCAGCGCGACGTGCCGCAAACAATCGAGGCGCTGTGCCAGGCGAACATCAAAGTGTGGATGCTGACCGGCGACAAGGCGGACACGGCGCTCTCGATCGCGACGTCGACGAACCTGAAGCGGCGCGTAGACAGCTTCTTTGCGTTTAGCCAGACGACGTGCCCAGACGTCGACGCGTTCATGTACCGCATCTTTCAGTTCTCGAAGACGGAGAGCGATAAAGTGGTGGTCTGCTTGGACAGCTTCGTGGTCGACACAGTCGCGCAATTGTACGTGAAGGCGCAGCGCGACGAGAGCACGCGGCGCTCGCTGCGGTTGTTCTTTCAGCTGTGCCATCAAAAGCGCAGCGTGCTGCTTTCGCGCTGCAGCCCATCGCAGAAGGCGCAGCTGGTCGCGGTGCTGACCGGGCTGTTTCCGCAGCTGCGCGTCGCGGCGGTCGGCGACGGCGGGAACGACGTGCCGATGATCCAGCGTGCGCACTGCGGCTTCGGGCTGGTCGGGTTCGAGGGCAAGCAGGCGGCGCTGAGCGCAGACGTGCGGCTGCTCGAGTTCCGGCAGCTGCGCGCACTGGTGCTGTACCACGGTCACTTGTGTCGGCTGCGCTCCTTCAAGTTGAGCTCGTTCGTGATTCAGCGCGGACTCGTGCTCGGCGTGGTGCAGCTGTTCTTTTCGGCCAGTTTCTACGGCGCGCCGGTCTCGGTGTTCCCGAGCGCTTTGCTGGTCGGCTACGCGACCTACTACACGATGCTCGCGGGCTTCGCGCAGGTGTTCGACTACGACGTCGCGCCGGAAACCATCTACATGTTTCCGGAACTGTACATCAAAGACGAGTTCAACGAGTCGCACAGCGTGGACGTGTTGCTCTTCGCGAAGCTGCTGTTTTTCAGTCTGTACCAGGGGGGCGCGATCGTGATCGGCGCGCGGCTCGCTTTCGACGGCCGGCTGGACCACTTCGCGAGCCTCGCGTTCAGCTGCTTGGTGTTCTCTGCGCTGCTGAACGTGGCCACGGGTGTGCTGCACTTCGACCGGCGCATTGTCGCGGGCCTGCTTCTCAGCGCGCTCGCCTACGCGTGCAGCGCACTGTTGCTGCGCGAGAACTTCGACCGCGGCTACGTCTTTGCGCGCGGCTTCGCGGCGCGCGTCGCGGCCGTCGTCGCGGCGAGCTGGCTGCCGTACCAGCTGGCCAGTGCGCTCAGTGCGCTGGTGCGCCCCGCGCGCTTCCGCAAGCTGTACTAGACGTCCAGCCGGAACAGGTGCCTGTGCACTTCGCGGTTGAGCAGCTTTTCCATGTCTTCCTCGTCAAGCTCGATTTTCTCCTTCGCCAACTCGGAAGGTGTGTAGAACTCGCGGCGCGGCCGCACGAGCGCTACCTGCCCCTTTTTGAGGTCGCGCCTGTACTCGTAGTTCGCGTGCTCGAGGCTGTCGATGTGCGGCGCGCGGCGGATCAGCACGGCGTTCAGAGTCGTGCAAATCAGCACTACGAAGAAGGTCACGAAGAGCTTGTAGTAGCCCGAAGAGAGGCTGTCCGACGCAAGCAGCTGCTTGTAGTAAAAGTGCTCCGCCAGATCGTTCGTTATGTTCCGCAGCGAGCCGCCGAAGTACGCGTAAAGCAGCGGCGCGAGGAGCAGCAGCACGTTCGAAAACACTGGCAGCATGAACACGGCGTTGCGCGTCTGCCGGATCGGCGTGTAGAGCACGAACGCGATCGCGAACCCGACCGCCCCGCCGCACATTAGGATCGCGAAGTACAGTAAGACGCGCACAATGTAGCCCGCGGCCGCGATTTTGTTCATGCTCAAACAGAGACCGCCGAGCGCGAGGTACGTGACCTCGGGCCCAGTGCACATCACCGACGCGGCCCTGAACAGCGACGAGCCGTCCAGGTCGCGCACGATTTCCTCGCACCGCTTCCGACGGCTCTCAAGATCCATGCGGAACAGAGTTACCTCGCCGACTGCCGACGCGTCGCAATCGCTGAAGACGTGCACGCGGTACAGGTCGATTTGGTAGCTCATGGCCGGCAGCGTCAAGAGGTGCACGGTTTTGAAGTGGTAGTTCGGTGCGTGCAGCGAAAAGTAGCAGGTTACCGCAGCGACGAGGTTGAGCAGCACGCACAGCATGCCGTAGAAGCGGCGCTTGCGCCGGCCGTACTCAACCAGTCGCGATTTGGGCTTGCCCATGAGGTGCAGTTACGAAAAAAAAGTGCGTCAGACAAATGCCTCGAACTCGGCACGGCGAAACGCTCCGACTCGTCGTCTAGGTTGTCATCACTAAGTTAATAAATTATAATTCCGATTTTCTCGGCCGGCACGGGCGGCGACTGAATATTAAACGTGTAGTAATAGAGCGTTCCGTCTCCGGGCGCAAAACGCAGTTTTTCGAAATACGCCGCATTGTCCTGGAGATTCAAGCAGTTAAACACGTCGTGGCCCGCGGCGGCCGCGGCGATGACGCAGTTCTCTAGCAGCTCGCCGCGGTCCAGCGATCGGCCGAAGCAGTAGTGCTGGTACGCGATGTGCACCTCGGCCGCGGGCGCGTCGGGCGCGGCAGTGAGCGCCTGCGAGGGCAGCGAGTAGAAGCTGAAGAAGTCGGTGACCGTGCCCGCGGCATCTGTGTTTACGAACGTCTGCACAAAGTCCGCGGCAGGCAGGAAACGGTGCGCGGCGAGCGCAGCGTCGAGCTCTTCGAAGAACGCAGTGCCCGCGCGACGCATGCCTTCCGTGTAGAGCGCGAGCAGAGCGGGCGCGTCTTCGGGCGTTGCGCGGCGGATCGAAGCGCGCGTGAACTGCGCGGGCAGCGCGTTGCGCGCGACCAGCGCGGCGGGTGTCTGCCCGGCCTCGAGCCGTAGGAAGCCGGTCTCGATCAGCTTCGGCACGTTTATCGCGCGGTGGAAGTAGCGACAAGCGCCCAGCGGCTCGGGCAGCTGCGCGCCGGCCGTGAAGAACGCGTGCACCACGCCCGC
This sequence comes from Dermatophagoides pteronyssinus, assembly GCF_001901225.1. Lineage (NCBI taxonomy): Eukaryota > Metazoa > Arthropoda > Arachnida > Sarcoptiformes > Pyroglyphidae > Dermatophagoides > Dermatophagoides pteronyssinus. The sequence goes on along the minus strand of NW_020873525.1, from coordinate 193,241 downwards.
GCGGTGCGCGCGGCGCGTAAGCTCTTTGATCAGCACTGGCGCGAGTCGCCGCTGGCGCAGCATGCGGTGCACACAGAGGAAGTTCACGGCGACTGCGCGCGGGAAGCGCTGCGCATAGAGCGACACGGCCGCTGGCGTGCCCGCGATGAACGCGACCAGCTCTCCGTCCGCCTCGACGCCCAACAACCAGTCCGGATTGAAGCCCGGCACCAGCAGCGCCCAGCGCAGAAACTCGGAGCGGTAGCTGAAGCGGAAGAGCGCATCGCGGTCCTCGACGTAGTGATTCAGCAGCAGCGTGTGCACGCGAGCCACTTGCGCGTCGTCGCCGAAGTCCACCGTCACCCAGCGAAAGCCCGCCGGCAGCGGCAGCGGCGCCTCCGGCGCCGCTGCAGACGGGTTGATGGTGCTCACCGTATCGCGCGCACGCTGATCACCTTTGCCGCGATGCGGCTGCGAGTCCCAAAACTTGTGTACGCCTCCAGTCGACATAGTGTGCGAAACGGCTGGCGAACAAAACGGAGAAAAAACGATATTCTTTTATTTGAAATGACCATAGTAGCAAATCTCAACGTTCCGAGCGGCGTCGTCACCGGCGACCACGTGCGCAAAATTTTCAACCACGCGCGCGAACACGGCTACGCGATCCCCGCGGTGAACTGCACGTCTTCAAGCACGTGCGTCGCGGTGCTCGAGGCAGCGAAAGCCGCCGGGTGTCCCGCAATGATCCAATTCTCACACGGCGGCGCCGCGTTTTTCGCGGGTAAGGCGCAAGACAACACCGCGAACCGCGCCTCGATCGCTGGAGCGGTCGCTGGCGCGCTCTACGTGCGCAGCATCGCGCCGAGCTACGGCGTGCCGGTGATTCTGCACTCGGACCACTGCGCGAAGAAGATCCTCAGCTGGCTGGACGGCATGCTCGAGGCCGACGAACAGTACTTCAAGGCGCACGGCGAGCCGCTGTTCAGCTCGCACATGATCGACCTGTCGGAGTGCTCGAAAGAAGAGAACATTGCGACGTCCTTCAAGTACTTGCAGCGCTGCGCGAAGATCAACTGCTTGCTCGAGATGGAAATCGGAATCACCGGCGGCGAAGAGGACGGCGTGAACAACGAGGGCGTCGACAACGCCGCGCTCTACACGCAGCCGGAGGACATTTTCGACATCTTCTCGAAGTTCTCGACCGTAACCGACCTGTTCAGCATCGCCGCGGGCTTCGGCAACGTGCACGGCGTCTACAAGCCGGGGAACGTCAAGCTGCACCCCGAGCTGCTCAAGAAGCACCAGCAGTTCGTCAAGGCGAAAACCGGCTCGAAACTCGACAAGCCGGTCTACTTCGTGTTCCACGGCGGCAGCGGCTCGACGCCCGCAGAGATCAAGGAAGCCGTGCAGAACGGCGTCGTCAAGATGAACATCGACACCGACACGCAGTGGGCTTACTGCTGCGGGCTGCGCGACTATTTCGAGAGCAAGAAGGAGTACGTCAAGACGCAGGTCGGCAACCCGGAGGGCGCAGACAAGCCCAACAAGAAGTACTACGACCCGCGCGTCTTCATCCGCAAAGCCGAAGAATCGATGGTTGCGCGCGTCATGCAGGCCTACCGCGACCTGCAGGCGCTCAAATAAATCTGCTTTGATTCCGATGTATTTTTAGCCGCGTCGCCGTACGCTGCGCCGCTGATTGCGCTGAACGTAATAGCTGAACTCTTCCTCGCGCTCCAAGTCGATGCGGTGCAGCTTGTTGCCCGAGTCGACATACAGGTAGTCGTACGGCGAACTGTCGCTGTGCGTCATGCCGTAAAACGAGCTGCGCTGGAACGCGTCTGTTGGCGGACTGTCGACTTCGCGGTTCAACGCGCGCGCGAGCTCCGGGGTAATCATACGGTCGCCGATGCCTGCGAGCTGCCGCCGCGGCTCAGTGCCGCTGTGCGCAGTTTGCGCGGCGCCCTCCGCGTTGTCCTCTGCGTCGCCATCCGCGTCGCCCTCCGCGTCGCCCTCCGCGTCGCCCTCCGCGTCGCCCTCCGCGTCGCCCTCCGCGACACTGTCAGCAAAAAGCGCTGCACCGCTAGCCGCGTAGTTGGCTAGAGAAGTCGGTGAGCTTGCCGAGGCTCTTGAATACAGCTCAGAGGTTTGTATCAGCAGTTCCGCGAGCTGGCGGCCGCTGAACTCGTCCGCGCGCTCCATCAACTGTCGCCGCGCACCGCCGTCCGCCGCGCCGCCGTCCTCCGCGTTCCCGCCGTTCAGCGCACCAAGCGCTTTGCTCAGCGCGTCGAGCTGATCCTGACCCTGCAAACTGAGTACCGACACCGGCAGCTCCACGTTCGGCTCCTCGGCGAACTCCTGCACTTTCTTCAAGTGGAAGATCGGCTTGCCGTCCGCAGGGCTAAGGATGTTGATTGAGCGCACGCCGCGATTGATGCGCCCGTACCAGCCAATCTGCACAAACTTTTCCGTTGTGTCAAACTGCCGTTTCTCGAAGTCCAGCGTCTCGTCTAGAAAGATAGCCGTGCTCAGCCGCAGGTGTGGCGCGCCGTGTGAGTCGTCGTTGTACCAGTACGCGAACGGATGCCGCGTGACCGCGGAACTCGCGCCATTATGGAACTTGTGGATCTTGATCCGGCTGCCGTCCAGCTTCTTCCAACCGCCGCGCAGGTCGTCCACACAGTGCAACGGCGCCGTCGGAAACTTCTTGTTGAGCACCACCTCCGCGCCGTGGCTCCGCAGAAACAGCGAGCGCCCCGCTGCGTCGACAAAGCCCTCCGCAGCTTCGAAAATCACCGAGCTGTCGTCGTTTACGTCCACGAACGCGCGCCGTACCGCGCTCGGTTGCCCGCCCGTCAGCGGCGTCACCATGTAAATGGTCCCCGTAATGTACCGCGTCTTCAGCACCGCGTCCGTGCGCTTGATGCTGAACAAATACTTCGAGTTCACCAACCCAGAACTGTACGGCTGAATCGCGTCGCCCTCGAAGTAGTTCAGCTCCCACACGCCGGTGATGTCCCACGAACAGCCGCGATACGGATTGCCCGCGAGCGGTAGCCCATTCGCAGCGTCGCGGATGCAGTGGCAGGTCGGCACGCCGCCGATAATCAAACAAGTGGCCTTCGGCCCGCAGCGCGCCTGCCGACCCTCCGCGACGCTGCAGACCTCGTACGTTTCCGTCAGGAGCGGCCCCACGACTCCTGTGCCGTCGTACGGCGGCGGTACGGGCGCGGTCGCCGCGCCGATAATCGCTAGCACAAAACTTAGCATTTTTTTGCGGGCGCACCGCGCCGCGCGCAAACTAGGGCACGACGCGGTATGCGATACTGCAAGTGCCACAAACTAACGGCGGCAGTGCGTCGTCGTCCTGCGCCTCAGGCACCAGCTGCGCGCAACCGCAGCGGCACACCAGAACACATTGCCCGTCCAGTTGCAGCAACATGTGCCCCCGACTCGCGACGTCGAACTCCTCGGCGCTGACCTGCGAGCGAAGCGACACTTCGACTACATGCGCCGGCTCTGCCGGCGGCAACCCTGGCGGGCCGGCCTTCAGCTGGTTGAACGCCGCATGCAGCTGCGCGAAGCGCTCAAGACGCGCGAGCTGCCGCAGCGCCGTCGGCAGCTCCGACTCTGCGCCGCCGCGCTGTGCGTCCGGGTGGCAAAGCCGAGCAAGCCGCAGGTAACGCGCGCGCAGCTGCGCAGGCTCGCCCGCAGCACGCGCGTCCAGGCCGAGCAGCGCGCGCGCCTGCTCGGGCCGCATATTGCTCTCGAAAATTTCGATTTTCCTTCGAATCAGCAAAATGCTCCACCACAGGTTTTCCGGCTGTGTGACCAATTGTGTGCATATTCAATTCATGAGCAATAACGAAGTCGCGCACAGCGCCTTCGCGTTCCTCGCTGCGCTGCTCTCCGGTGCCAGCGGCACCGGGGGCGGCGCGCTATTCATCCCGCTCGAGTCGATGAAGTACCAGGACCCGCACATCTTTGTGCCCAGCACGAAGTGTGCGACGTTCGGTACTGCGCTCGGCGCATTTGTCGTCAACCTCGCAACCGCGCTCAAAACGCGCGCGTCCGACATTGACTTCATGCTCGTCAGCTACTTACAAGCCGCGATCGTGCTCGGCTGTCTCTGCGGGCTCATGCTCAACATCGCGCTCGAAGCGAACGCGATTCTCGTGCTCATGATTGTCGTGCTGCTGATCGCTTGCGTCAAGACCGCAAATCACAGCCGCAGGCAGTATGAGGACGCGCGCGCCTCACTGTTCTTGCCGAACCTGAGCGACAGCGCGCTGCACAGCTACCAAACCGGACTGCGCCGGAGCTGCTACGAGCTCGCGAACATCGGCGCGCTCTGGGTGGGCAACATCGCGCTGCTCGTACGCTGCGGCGGCGTGCAGAGCCTGTTCTGCGCCTCGGGGCACAAGCAGCTCTTCGCGCTGCTAGACGTCGGTTTCGTCGCGGCGCACCTGCTCTTCAACTACACGCGACTCAGCGGGCGGCTCTTTTTGCGCGCAAGCACCGGCGCGAAGTACATCGCGCTCGCGTTCCTCGCAGGCACCTTTTCTGCGCTCACCGGCGTCGGCGGCGGCATCATCTACGGGCCGCTGCTGCTCTCGCTCGGGATGTCGCCGCTGCGCGTGGTGAGCACCCTGAACCTGCTCGTGCTCTTCACGGTTTCAACCAATACAGTACTCTACTTCCTCGCCGACCGCATCACCAAAGAGATATTTCAAATCTTCTACATAACCTTCGCCGGCGGACTCCTCGGCATACTGTATGTGCGGCTGCGGCTGAAGTCGCGCCACTCACAGTACAAAATCTCGCTGCTCCTTGCGTTCGCAATTCTCGTCGGGCTCGTGTACGTGCTCTACCTCTTTTTCAACCAGCCGCTCGAGAGCATGAAGAAATTCAATTGGCTCGGCTCGCGGGTCTGCCGAAAGGCGCAAGAAATCCGCCTCAGCTCCGTGCGTTGAGCGCCAGCGCTGACGCCGCGCCAGCCGCGTCGCCCCGGGCGAACGCCAACCGCGCAGCCGTAGCACACGCTTCGCACTCGCCGCAATCTCCGAGCGCACGCAGAAGGCACAGCTGCGACGACCACAGACTACCCGCCACGCAGCCGTCGCCGCCGTGGAATATATATTAATAAAATCGAGCGCTCGAAGCGCGCCGCGCACGTCGACCCAGTCATGACTGCCAGCTTTTTCGACTTGCGTAAGTTCACGCCGCACTCCCGCAGTGCAGAGCGGCGCCTCAAAGCCGGACGGCAACCCGTTTGCCATGCCGCCGCAGCTCGCAAACTCGATCCTCAACATATCGAACGCAAACACCAGCTTTTTTCCCGCCGCTGCGACTCCCTCCGCGCTCGCACCCGCGTCCACTCCGGCGCCAGCCGCGCTCGGCACGTTTTTCGCTTCGTCCGCAACGTTTGACGCGACCAGCGCGCTGCCAGACCCCGCGACAATCACTCGGACAATCTTCGCGCTGCGCGCCGCAGGCTGCCTGAGCGAGAGCAACGCGCTACACCTCAGCCTCAACCAGCGCTCGCTCACTCCTGAGCTCTACGCTCAGTACGAAGCCGTTTTGAAAAATAAAACCAACGCTTGTGCAGTTACGCCTTCCACGCTTGCCGCAGGCCCCGCGCGCGCGATCGCCGCCGACCGCGAATTTGACTTCAGCCTCTTTGCACACGCCGAAGGTGAGTTGCGCGCCGCGTCGCCGCGCGTCAAGCCACACGAAGACACCGTCTTCTGCGCGAACGCGCCGCTCAAGGTACGTTTCCCCGCGCCTACCGCAGCTCGGCGCTCTGCCCGAACTCGCTCCTGCTTAGCGGGCGCGCCCGCACACACTAAATATCTAATCTAATTGTACTTAAGCGTTTTCTGCGTAATGTACGTCATCGAAAAAGAACTGGCCCGAGCGCGAATAGACCGGCTCCGATGAGTTGCTCAGCAAACTTGCGCAGATCGCATAGTCGGGCTGCAACTGCGCGCTCGCGGGCATCAAACTGCTCGCCAGCTGCCCAGAGTCGTAGTAGCAGGGCATGTAGTAGCTGAGGTCCGCGTGTGTCGACGCGCTCGCCAGACTGCTGTCGCAGGCGACCGCCTTCGCGTCCGCCGACTGCGGCTCCTCGCGCTGCGCCTTTTTGCCGCCCTCCGCTCGCGGGGGCGCCGTCAACTTCGCCTCGCGCCGCAACACGAACATCACCGCCTTCACGTTCACGTCCCCGAACTCGAACACAATCACCTTCGGCAAACAAATGCTCAGCATGAACGGCGGCAAAATCAAGTCCGTGTCGTAACGCCGGACTGGCTTCGCCAGCATGCCGTTTACTCTCAAGTCCAGCCCCGACACCGCCGTGAAGTGGTCGCGCCGACCACCCAGAATGTTGTACGAGGAAAACTGCTTGTGCGAATTCGACAACAAAAACACGCCGCCCGCATTCAACGCCTCTTCAAACTCTTGCACGGCCAGAATCTCATGCGAGATCTTCATCGCGTCGATAATGTGCTCGCTGAGCCCCGCGTGCATCTTCTTGTTTAGCGCATAGCCGAAGCCGTACGGCTCATTCCGCCAGTAGCCGTACGCGCCCGGTGCGCGACGCTCTTTCGCGTAGTCCGCGGACGGTTGCCGCGCGCGCACAGCGTACCGCTCCGCCATGTGGTCTAGCCAACGTTTCACGTATGAACGCTTGTAGCGCTGCTTGCGCCCGCTCGTCACGTGCTCTGCCCACTGCATGTACACAGCGCCCGAGCTTGCGGACGCCGCCACGTTGTAGCTGACCACGTGTCGCTCGACCCACCTGTTCCACAGCTCGCACGCCGCAGTGATCTCGCGACCTTTCAGTTCGATTTCGCGCGCCATGTTCACCGTGAACTGCACCAAATCTTCGATGTCCTTCTCACTCGCGCGTAGCTCAGAGCTGCCCGTCTGCAGCCGCGCCTTCAAGTACGCGAGAAGTTCTGCGATTCTGCGATGTTTCGCCGCTTGGCCGTGCTGCGCGGCGTACTCGTACGCGCCAAAGTACAGCTCCTCGCGCGCCACTCTCGCCGCGCCGCCCGCTGGCTGCTCGCAGAAGCCGCCGTACTGCCACTCCGCACCGGCGCCCGCATTGTAGCCATAAGTCTTTGGCGGCACCGCGTAGCCGGCGTATGCGCAGCCCAAGTCTTCCGTCAGCGACGGCACCTCTTCCGCGGCCGCCTCCGCCGGCGGAAACTGCGATTGCTTCACAAACTCCAGATCGCCGCAGCCTGCAGCGTACTCCGAGCCGCCGCTGTACGCGTTGCATACCAGCTCCGGCTGCGCCGCGCGCGCTCCGACCGTCCACTCGTGGCTCTGCTTGAAGTTGTTGATTAGCGCGAGAATTTCATCAAACGCCTCGTCGCCGCCCAGCTTCAGCTTCAGGTGGTGCATCTTCTGCCGATGGTAGCTTAACTGCTGCAACTGGCAGTCGAGCAGCCACAGGCCCACGCGCTGGTACTGCGCCGGCACCAACGCCATCAGACTCGCGTACGCCAGCTTGTATTTGTTGCGCACCTGCGCACTGAACGACCTGCTCTCGCCGTCTCTTGCGACCTACATCTCTCTCTGCGCGACGCTCTGCAAAATTCCGGTGATCAGCCCGCGATCAATCTCGATCAATAAGTTTCTAAATAGTAAAATCGATCAAAAAACATTTTTGCTCGGCTGTTGCGACGCGCCGTTAACCGCACTTGCCGATCGCGCGGTAGCGCGCAGAGCCGTCCTCGCGCAACAGAGTCTTCACACTCGACGCCAGCGCCGAGATCTGCTCGTCGTTTAAAAATCCCGTTAACGCTGCGCTCCGCGCAGCCGGCTGCGTCTGCGGACTGCTCCGCTCGTCGCGACAGTTGAAGTACAACTCGGGCAGCGAGTTGCCTCGGCTCAGCTCGCCCTCGCATTGCTGCACCGAATTGGAGCGCCGCAAATCGCTCGCCGATCCGTCGGTATGCTTCCCGAAGTCCAGCCGCGCCAGCGAGCGCGGTGCCGCCGTCGCCTGCTCCTCGGTGAACGCCAAACATTTCTTGCGCGCCGCCGCACGTGGCTGTCCGCTCTCCGCGTCCGCTTCCACAAACGCGCTTGCCAACACGCCCGACTGCAAGCCCGCAAACTCTGATGTGTGCAAGAGCAGGTCGCGCGCCATCGCCAGCGAACTGTACGTGCTGCGCTCGCCCGAACTCTCCGTCCGGCGCTCCTCCGCGCTCGGGTGCTCGCAAAAGTTCACGCCGCGCACAGACTCCAGGCCGCTCGCGCAGTCGCTACTCGCAGAAGGCGAGAGAGGCGCTACGCGCTGTGCCACGCTCGCCCTGTTGTGCGGGAAACTCTCAATCGAGCGAAACTCCAAGGGCTTCTTCGGCACCCAACTGCCCATGTAATGCGACGCGCTGCGAACCTGCGCCGCTGTCGGGCATTGGCCCAGCGATGGTTTAGCGCGCGGACGCCGCGCGCCATCCGAAAGCTCCGCGCCCGTGTCGCGCGCCTCGTCCACCAAACTCAGCTGCAGCACCGCTTCGTCCTCGCTGAGCAGTGCGAGGGAGGTCTCCTCGGAGCCGTCGTTCGACAAGATCCGCTCCAAGTTGCCCCACCGGTTCGTCTGCGCATCGTTCTCGTCGTACGCGCGAGTCTCGTTCTGCTCCTCCGACGCACGCGAATCACGCGCGCCGTTTTGCGAGATGTACTGCCGCGAGTAATACGCGGAGTGCTCCAGCTTGTACTTGTCCAGCTTGCTCTTCGCCACTTTGCAGGCAGACGGCTCCTCGTTCTCGCGGCCCGGCAACGCACGCGTGCTCGCGCCGCTCTTCAGTCGGTCAATCTCCGCCTTCAGCTTTATTATCTTTATGTTGCGCTTCGTCAGTTCGCGGTCGAGCTCCATGCGCGCATTGATTATCTCATTCAGAATAGAATTCGCGCTACAGATTTTGTCCGCCAGCAAACTGTTCTCCATTTGCAGCGCCGCGAACTCGTGTCGCAACTCGTTCTCGCTATACCGCGATAAGTCATCGTCGCTCGAGTGAGCCAACAGCTCGATCAGCTGCCGGGTCTCGTTCGACAGTGAAGTCTTCCCGTTCAAAATCGAAATCAAGTGGTTATACACGTAGCGGTTCCGCCGGCGCAAACTGCTCTCCACGTAAACCAGCTGGTCCACGCGCTCATTTGCGCGGTTGTACATCACCGAAACAGACTGCAACTCGTTCGCCAGATCGCTTTTCTCCAGCATCAGTATGTTGTTCGCTTCGCACGAACGCGACAACTCGTCTTCCAGCGACTTGACAGAGTTAAGCAAGTCGTCGAGCTCCGCTTTCATTGCTTTGACGCCCGTCTCGCTCTTCGTCAACGCAAGCAAAGCTTCCGTGTACTTAGCCTCCGCAGCCTTCTGCGCTTCGTGCAGCCGCACGCCCTCTTCGTAGCGCAACTGCAGCTCGCGCTGCAGCTTCGCCAGCTCGTTTTCAGACGCATCTTGTTGCGCAGCCAATCGAACATTTTCGTTCTTCAGCCTGTTGCACTCGCTGACCACGTCACACAGCTTTTTGTCGCAGTTGAAGTACGTTAGCTGGATCTGCTCGTAGTCCTTTATAAAGTCGTCGTACTGCTGCACCTTCATCCTATAACTCTCCAGCGTGGCAGTCAAGTCTTCGATCCTTCGCGCGCTCTCAAGCTCGCGGACCTCTAACACGTTAAATTCCTCCTCAAACAAGCTGCAGCGCGTATTAATCGCGTTAAGCTCGCTCGTCAAATCTGTAGCTGCGCTCTGCAGTTTCTGCACGGTTTCACGCGCGCCTTGCAGTTCATTCTCTAAGTGCGCGATGTTTGACTTTGCAACCCACAGCTCGTGGTTTCGCTGGCTCAGCAGCGCGCGCATCTTCTTCGACTCGGCAAAGGCGTCTTCCGGAGGCAAGCCAAACGACGTTTCAGCTTGCATGTTACAACAACCCTCGCTGTTGTTTGGGTCTGCGTCGTCGCACGAAGTCGTCAGATTTGATAAATTGCGCTCATTCGACCGCTTCGCGCCGCCTTCCAATGTAATATCAGATCGCGAAGCTTCGGCACGGTCATCGTTGCATACACCTTGCGCCTCCAACTTCGCGAGTCGAGCCGCCAATTCCGCCTTTTCGCGAGTCAGTTGAGAAGCATTCGCCTGCACCTTCTCAATATAAGCCAGCAGTGGCTCCGTGCCAATGCAAAGCTCGTCGCTGCAGATTGCTTTATCCATTTGATTTTTTAGCTGTTCTATCTGCGTAACCACCTTCTTCTCAAGCTCAAAAACTATGCTATCTTCAGTAGTCACAGGAAGAGCTTCATTGCCTACGAGCGACTTTGCTATGAAAATGTCTTTCTCCTTCAACTGCTCGCTAAAAAAATCTCTCTCCTCCATGATCCGCCATTGTTCGGAAATCAAGTTTTCCATGTTCGACTGCTCTGCAGACAGTAAGAGAGACAGCAAGGAGGCGCTGACATTTGTCCACGTGTGCTGTGCGCACTGAGTGACGTCAGACGATTGACTGAGCGTGATAATTCGCGAACAAATGTAAACGCAAGTGCTCGCAAGCCGCAGCAATCTGTAGTAGCGCTTTGCGTCGTCACTCTCGCTCAACTTTTTCGCAACACTCAGTTGTGAGTGCACGTGCGACAACTCCGCTTCCTTCTCTCCAATAATCTCGCGTGCGGTTTTCGCAAAGCGCGCGCCCCTAATTACGTCGTTAAACAGCGAAGCCACGAGCGATGCGCTCTCCGCGCTCACTTCACCAGCATAGCCGGCCTGTTTAAGAGAACCGCGGAGCTCGCCTAGCTCACTTTCAGTCCACCCCATATACCATCCTGATGTCTCTAAGAAGAAACGTAGTTCAAATTCGAAACAGGTCAAACTAGAGCAACAATTATATTAGACTTGTTTCTTAAAATTTCCGTGTTAAATTTATGTTAAGATCGTCATGGATCGTATCGCTGAGCCTTAGATAATGTATTTGTTTATCAACTCTCTAGCTTCATAAAACACTCGCGCTGCTCAAAAGTAAGTCAATTGTTTGATGCATAACAGCAAACTCAGTGGTCCGCATTCGTGAAATGAAGCCAAAGCAATACTGTCTTTTGGTACACGAAATAGATCCGCATGCTAATGCAGAAAAGCCGCGCTCAAATCTAAGCTTCGTTCAGCATCTATTTCTGACGACGTCCCCTAGGCTGTTCATAACGAATCTAAAAAGTTCTTCACCGTACGTACAGTTGGAACCGAACACGCGCTTCTGTTTCGCCTGGGCTCTGTTTTGTTACAACGCTGAGAAACATCGCAGCAGAAGCAAGTCGAAAAACCATTTGCTTATCACCGATGCGTTATTTGATCTCAGCGCAGAATCCATATTTTCAGGCAGTGTTAGCCTATTTGCAGCCGCGACAATGGTCATAGACTGGAAAGCCGAGTACTTGTTTACCACGACGCTTGAAACATACCGACGCATTTACAAGCTGCTTCATCCGGCACCATCAAGGTCATTGGCGCGATGCATCTTATTTTTGGTGAGCTTCATCTGCAATATGTTTTATTCTGACTCTCTACGCAACCTCAGGTATGTTGCGAATGTGTTGCACTGGCCATTTCAGCTGCTGAACGCAGCGCACTGCACTGTGTTGCAATACTTCCGGGCCGTGCGTGTTAAACACAATTTCCGCACACGTGACGCTTTAAGGCGCATCCAGAAAAACATACTACAAAACTTGCAATTACGCAAATCACATAAAAGAGCATTTGAGCTTGTACAATTCAATACACGCCTTGGTAGAAGCGGAAAATCCGTTGGGAAAAGTAGAATGCATTAAAGGATAACGAGAGATCAATATTTTTCTGAGCACGCGTGTCATAGTAGCGGTTTTACAGCCTCAACTCAGTAGCGCAGTTACCCATCGCAACTAGAAACAAACTGTTTAGCTGAACCAAAGCGCGACTGCCTTACTGAGGCTTACGCAACACGTTCAGATATATTGTTTTGTCGTATTTTAATTCAACTTAATCGCTAGGACTATGAGTCATCATCACGCTACCAAGAGTATGCAGGACTTGAAAGGCATGTCAACGGACATGTTGAATGCTGAGCTTGCGGAACTTGGAAGCAATCTCATGATGGCTCGCACAGCCCAAATGAATAAGAAAGACACTACTGACACGAAGAAAATCGCATCGATCCGCAAAGGCATTGCGCGCGTAAAGACCGTCATCACGCTGCGCCTGCGTGAGGAAGCTAAAAAGCATTATGAAGGCAAGAAGTGGGTGCCGAAGGAGCTTAAGCCGAAGCTTACTCGTGCGATGCGCCGCCGCTTGTCGCCCGAACAGTCGCGCAAACAGGTCACTTCAGTGTTCCGACGCACTTCCCAATGGGCTCCCAAGCAGTTTGTCTTGCTGAAAGATATGTAATTGCACACTCGTTTATGTCTACGCCGCTTACGAAGCATTAGGTTTCGCACTTAATTCGAGCGTCTGCAAGCTTTTCACGCCGCAAAACTCTCTGCTTCATTTGTGTCTTAGATATAATTACGCAACGCAGAACGTTCGATCGAAATTTATTTGGGAACTATGCGCACTAAAATATGATAGCCTTGCTTTCGCAGAAGATTAATAATTTCGACTTCGAAACTGCGCCACTCAACAGCCCATTCTATCCAACTGTAAGTGGTTTGCGGCGCAGATAGATTTACCAAATATATTTGGTCTATCTCCGCGTTTGCTGCAATGCGACATTAGATTGCCATTCCGTGCTACCTAAGCGCGGTATATTCGATTGAAGCCTACCGCAGTCGTTATGTCGCGCGGAAAACCACTTTGACGTGGCTGCGCAATCTCCAAGCGTTCCACAACTTAGCAATTTGTTTGTTCTCCGCCTTCATGGTAGGTGTGACAATCGCAATGATGGTGTGGCTCGAGTACAGCGGGGAGAACGCAGAAACGTCTTACATTTTTTGCCCCGTGCGTAAAGGCGCACAAAAAGGAATGTTAGGCTTTATGGTCTACGTTTTTTACTTGACGAAATACTGGGAGCTTGCGGATACCATCATTCAAGCGTTAAAAGGTTCGCGGCCGCCAAGCTTCTACTTTCACCTGTGGCACCACACATGCTACCTCGCTATTTGCTACCTGTACTGTCGGCACAACGTTTCGCTCAGTCCGGCTAGCGTAGTAGTAAACGGAACCATTCACGTGATGATGTACTACTACTACTATCTTCGAAGTCTCAAGAAAGCAACGCCTTGGAAGCATTTGATCACCCGTTCGCAGATCATCCAGTTCATGGCGGGTTATGGATACTTCATGAGTACGCTGAAAAAGCGATTCGTCGATGGACTCGACTGCTCAGGCATGCCGGTCCTATGGCTGCACGCCGTGTTCAACACAACGATGCTCTATGGTTTCTTAAAAATATTGAAACGAATAAAAAGAGAAAAATCTGTTTAGGTTTTCCTTAAAGGATTTTCTACCTAGCTGCACACTGTTTAGTTGGATGCCATGCAGAGAAATCCTTGCGCATAGAAACGATGTCGGACTTACGCGGGGCGCAGAATTTAGAAGAAGCTGCTGTAAAAATGAAATACGAAATTAATTATGAACCGCGCTTCACTACTGCGAACCGCGCAGAGTACTTCAACTACGACTTAGACGAAAAGTCTTTCAAGCAACTAATCTTACAACAGATCGCCGGCGCCCAAAACTTGAACGGTGGAGTGATCAAATTTGAAACTGTGTAGCGGACTGAGCCTGACCTTGGCAAGAACTGCACTGCAATCCGTTAAGCGGTATCAATGAATTCGAACTTAAACGCTGCAAATCGCAAAGCTGAGAAGTCCAACAACGTGGTTGTGACTTTACAGAACATATCGTCCATACGGTCTCAAAAGTATCTATCTCAGATCGCAGATCGAAAAATTTGGATTATGATATTGTCATTTTTGGACATTCGGGGGATTTCAAGCTTTTCTAAAACCTGTCGGCTTGCAGATTTTGTAGTTCATAGCAGTTTCGTTACACTTCTCAAACCTTTGTTTAAAGCATTGGGGCGCGACACGACGTCGGATTTGCAGCTGCTGCGCACGTTGCTAACGTCGCTATCACTGGAAGAGAACGATGTTTGGGGGAACATCGCTCGTGAGTCGTACGCCAGCTTTCGCAGCGTGGTGTTCCCGCGCATGGACGCGTTACGTAGACCAGCGGGCAGCATGACTGCGACGTCGCCCGCTGAGATGTCTGCGGATGCTGCCCCGGTGAGTCCGCGCACATCAGCGAGCGCGCGCTGGATGCCGGTATCACTGGCCTCCGGCAAGTACTACAGCGGACTAGTGATGGAGGAGCTGGATCCGCTGTTCATCGCGTGCTGCAACCGTCAGCGGCCACAGCGGCACACGATCGATCGGAAGAAGCTGTTGAAGGGTGGCGGATTTCGGTGCGAGCAGATCAGTTTGGGGCAACTACTGGAGGAAATGTATCACCGCAAGCTGCGGCAGCAGAAGCTGCACTGCGGGAGCGACTTGATGTGCAACTTCAGCGCGCGCTACAAGCTATACTGCCTGTACCAACTGTTGCGCATTCTGATTTGCGTTTATTGCGGCAAGAGCCACGGCGCAATGCTTTTTCGGCGTGTGGAGTTTTTGTACTACAACGGATTTACAATAGAGAGCCGCATTTGGTTGCAGCTGTTGATCGGATCGGAACTTCGCGAAGAGCGTAAGCGGACGGCGGGCCGGACGCAACTAACAGCTTACGAAGTGGGAGTCGGCGACTACGCTCGCGCGCTGCACGCAACCTTTTACGACCATTTCTACTGGCGCGATTAACATTATTTTATTGGGCTCTGAATAATGGGCGTGGCGAATGAAGACGACGGATGAGACAGTTCTTCCAGCATTCTATTTCGCACCCGCTTCAATAGAGCGGCCGGTTCTTAGCCAATTAGCTGCGTTCAGTCAAGCATGTGCTGTGAAGCACAGTGTGCAGCTGCACTTCGATTTCGGTGTGCTGGCCACGACGAATGGCCAGTCAATCTGCTTACCGCTGAGCACGGACTACGTGCTGCAAAACGACGAGCCGTTTCTACTCGCGAACCGGTTGCAGTTTAGTCAGGAGCTGAGCGGCGTCGAACTGGACAAAATGCTCGCGAACGTGTTGGGGTTTTTGAGCGACCGAGGCATTACGCCGCAGATTCTGCCTGCGCGGCGCATGAGGAAGCCGCGCGACGCACCGGTCGCTCCGAGCGAGTGTCTTTACGTAGTCGTTGCTGAGCCCGCGACACACGTGCGCGTGTCGAGCACGCACTGCCCGACGCCGGCCGACACAAAAGAACCAGAGACTGAGGAATTCAGCGAAGTTATAATCCGTTTCAAATCTGCGGAAGTTGTCTATACTTTGCGGCTACACGCGGACGTGGAAAAATCCGCAGTGCTTCGCACCGTGCGTGTGACGGCGCGCGCGCCACCTTTCGCGGCGAGCGCGTTTTCGGAGGCTGCGCGGCGCGCGCTATTCTGCAGCAGCGAGTGCATCGCAGAGACCGACGAAGTGATCGAGCACCAGTTCGCGCTGCAGCTCGCGCGGGAGCTGCTGGTTATCGTGAAAAGTTTGGCGAGCGCGACCCTGCAGCGCCAGCGCGCCGCCACGCCGGGCTACTTTTACCCCGCGCTGCTGGGAGACGAAGTCGCGAGCATTCGCGAGCACTACGAAGTCAAGCGCACGAACGCGCTGCGCTTCAGCTCGATCAAGGCGGTGCGGCGCGTCAACAACCGCGTGAAGGGCTTGATGATTCGGCAGTTCACGCCGCAGCACAGCGACGTGCTGGACCTAGCGTGCGGTCACGGCCAAGACATTCGCAAGTTTTACGAAGTGCAGCCGCGTACGTACATTGGGATCGACATCAGCAACGCGGAGATCGACGAAGCGCGCCGGCGGTTGAGCGAGTTGCTGCAGTCGGGACTGGATGCACTTAAGTCTTTCCGCTTCCACGTGGGAAACATGTTGCTGCCAGCGTCCTACGAGCGCTTTCTGCTGCAGCGCGAAAACCCGACGGCGGACGCGCAGCTGCCGCAGTTCCAAGTACTGTCGGTGCAGCTGGCAATCCACTACTGTTTGTCAGACTACGGCGCGGCAGCGAGCCTGCTGCAGCGCTTCGCGGCGCTGCTCGCTCCGGGAGGCGTGTTTTACGGCTCGACGGTGTGCTCTTTCGAGGTTGCGCGCCGATGCATGGAGGGTCTGAAGGTTCGAACACTGGCACAAACGGCTGATGAGCGGCTCGAGTTCGGAAACGCGGTGTACCGCGTCTCGTTCCCGAGCGAGACGCTCTCGGATTACTTCGAGCTGCGGCCAATGGCGGATGGCAGAGTGCGGCTCGGCGCGCTGACGCCTGAATGTCGCGAGTTGTTTCCGGATACTGCCTCGGAAGCGACGCTGCACAGCTTGGAATCGGTTGGCTACGCGCCGGCACAAGTGGACGCGATCCGCGAGTCGCCGGTGCAGCGCATGTTCACGACGACGTGGGGGCTGAAATACCGCTACTGGTTGACGGAACACATCGACGAGGCGGAGTACGTGGTGCCCTGGCTGAGCTTCTGCCGGCTCTGTGCAGAGTTTGGGCTGCACTGCGAGTTTCGGCAAAACTTCTTAGAGTACTACGAGGCGGGGGCCGAGGGACGTGCGGAGCTAGCAGAAGCGCTACACGCGAGCGTTGAGCAGCTGCTCCCTCAGCTCGAATGCTCGAGCGTATACCACGCGTTTGTTTTTCGCAAGCGTGCGGACTAGTTTTTCTCGTCTTCCATGTAGATTTGCAGCAGGCAGCGCAGCCGCTGCGAGAAGCCGCTGCCGTTGAGAATCTCGTCGAGCTGCGAGCGAAAAATGTCGCGCAGCTCACCGTCGCGGCGGTGCTTCTTGAGGCAGCGTAGGAAGAGCACTGCCGCCTCGATCTGCGTCTCGAGTCGCTCAGAAAGCATTGTGTGCAGCGCGGTCATCGCCACGCGGCGGTTGATCAGCGAGCGCAAGTACAACTCCGCAATGAATATCATGTTGCCAGTGAGCTTGGTCTTGAACTTCAAAAACTCTTCGTAGCGCTCGTCGTCTACAACAGCATCGTTCGGCGAGAAGATTTTGCGCGCATCCTCGTTGGTCTTCTGCTGCACCTCTTGGAAGAGGATGTGCTTGAAGTCGGTGCCGCTCTTCGCAAAAATTTCGCTGTCCTGGAACTTCTCGTACAGGTGCACCGTCAGGTCCGCGTACACGGGGATGAACTGGTGCTGGTTGCAGGCTTTGTTGAAGATCAAGTTCACGACGGTGGTCATGTCCTCGTAGGTCTTCAGCTGGCGCATGAGCAGCTCGAACATGTCTGCACGGTTGGTGGAGTTGAGCTTATTGAGCAGCGAGCGCATCTGTTTGACCCGGTTCGGTAGCTTGTCGTCGCGCACGGGCGTTGGCACGCGCTCGAAGGCAGTGTCACTGGCACGGTCAGCGCCGAGCGGGAAGCACTTAGCGCGCGGGAGCGGCTTGATGAAGTTCTCGCCGACGACACCGAGCAGCAGCAGGTTCGAGCGCCGGTTGCACTCGGGGTAGTAGCGCACCGCGGCAAGGTCCTCAAGCCGCCAGACGAGCGGCCCGTCGCGCGACGCTACGGGCGAAGGCCAGACGTTCCGCACGCTGCAGCTAAGCAAGTCGCCAAAGTCGTCCAACTCGCCGAGCCGGTCGAAGAGCAGCAGTGCACGCGGGACGGCGTTCGGCATCATGGGAAGCGCGCCGTCTAAGATAGTGTCATTGGCGGCACAGGCGTCCGACCACGGCGCTGTGTTCTCGGGCGACAGACCCGGCGCGGGCGGCCGTTCCGCGTATGCGTCGGCGCTCGAAGGCGCCGTGGATACCGTGCGCTCGTCATACGGCGCGTCCAGAGCAGCCGCCGCGTCTTTCGAAGCGGGCGCCGAAGCCGGTGCCACAGCAGCGTTTGCCTTGCGCTGCTGCGCGCGGGCTGCGCACTTAGGTGCGGCGCGCGGAGCGGCAGGCTTCTCGCGGGACTCGGTCGTGCCGGTCAACTTTTTGCGCGACGGTTTCTCCTCTTTCGGAGGCGCAGCTGCCTTCTTGCGCACGCCGCGCTTCTTCAGCTCTTCGCCGCCTGCAGAGGCGTCACTTGCCGAAACCTTTGTACCAGTTCGCGCGCTCACCTTTCCCGAAGGCCTAGCTTCCTGACTGTCCAGCGGCTTGCCTTCAGTCTTAGCGGCATCATCTGCGCCCTTACACGACTGCGCTCCTTTCGACTTTGCGACAGACTTCAAGCCCTTCGCGCTAACCGCAGACTTCTTCGTGGCCGCGCCCTTCGCGCCGCCGCAGACGTTGCAAAGGCTGCAACCGCCCGCGGCCTTCTGCGCGTACGCTGGGTGCTGCAGACGGTCTTCGCTCGTACGCGCTCGCGAGCGCCTGCGCCCGTCCGCACCGCGCAACTCGCGTCCCGCTTTCTTGCCGTCGCTCTGCACGCGCGACGCGCGCTCCGACAGCTCGCAGTCTTTGCCCTTGCCTTTGCCGTCGCCGTCGCGCGCGCACTTGTTCCGCGACACGTTCTCGCTGATTCGAGCCTCGACAGACGCCCGCGAGTACTCGTCCGCGGCAGCCGCCCGCGCCTTGTCTTCGCGCGCTGACATGACCTTGCCCGAAGCTTTCAAGATCTGCGAGTTTAGCTCACGCCGAATCACAATTGTTTCCGGTCGCGCGTCGCGCGAGCGTTCAGCGGTGGTCAGATCGCGCCGCGCGTTCCCCAGCGCGCGCCCGCGAGCGGCGGGCTCAAACGGCTCGGGAAACCGTGACGCGCCCACTTCGGCACAACTGTCAAACGCACTGGCGCTACCGCAACGGAGTGGGTATTCCACGTCCATGCGCCGCGGGTCGATGTACAGGACTTCGGAGTTGTGGCCCACGCGGCTCTCGAGCCGCGCCGTGGCGTACACCGTGCCGCACTCTTCGTTACGGATGAACGAGGCAAGCGCGGGGTGCTGCTTCACGTACAGCGACGTGCTTCCCACGCCAAACTTCTCGCTGTGCTTCAGCTCCGCCGCGTCCGGCAGTGGCGCGAACGCCGCGCCGCGCAACTCGGTGCCGTCGCCGTCGCGAGCCGAAAAGCTAGTTTGCGATTCTGCGCTGTTCTTCCCTTCCCGCTGCGAGGAGAAACTGGTTACTGGAGTAATGCCGGCATGAGACTTCGGGCAGAACGAGTAACCATTCATAGCGCATCAACTTTCGCGCTAAAAAATGATAATGGGCAAATAATCAATTTTCATTTTGTCCTTGCCGTCACATTCCTCTCTCGACTCCGTAGCGTCTAGCCTGGCGTGCTCCGCTACGCCGAATGTCGTAACTCTCCAGTCTTCATACTCCGGTGCACAGCAGAGGCTGCTATTGCACTCCCTGGGCTCGTTCAATAAGCGCACATCAGCAGCCGAATCCAGCTCGCGTTCGTCACTACGCGCTCGCCGCTGTCCAGCGTCTGCTGGCTAACCACCAAGTCGCGCAACACAAAATAGTAGCTGCCGCAGTAGATCTTGAACGAGTAAATTTCGCCGCGTGCCGCGAGCACGCGCGAAGGCTGGGCGCTGTAAAGCTTGCGCGCCACCGCAAAGTCTGACATCATCACCTTATCGAAACGCGCCAAGATGCTCTCCGCAGACTCCGCAAGAGCGGGCTGCTCACTCATCAGCTCGGCGAGCGTGACCTGCAGAGCAATGCCGAGCGCGGAGTAGCGGTAAATTTTGTCGAACAGCGGAAAGCCGCGGAAAAGCGCGTCGGCGCACTCCGGTAGCGCCGCTCCCCGCGACTCCGTGCAGTCAGCAAGGCAGTCGCCCGTGGTGCCATGCGCCGCGCTCCGCTCCGGCGCGTGCGGCACATAATGCGCGCCTTCGCTCTCGCTCGCCGCAGATCCCTCCGAGTCGTCCGCGACGCGCGCGTGGCGCGTGGAAGAAGCGCGCGCCTTCTCGATGCGTGCGCTCGGGAACAATAACTTCGCCAAAGCAAACGCTGGGTCGCTGCTAAACGACCACACTGCGGCCGCCTCCGCGTCGGTATCCGGGCAAACGGCCGGCGCTTCCGCGCTTTCGAAAGTTTTCCGCAGTCGCTTGAGTAACGGGTTGCTGAGTTTTTTGGCGCCACTCATGTCTGCTACTATGCAGAGAGCGAAACGCACAGAAAATGCGTTCTATGCGCACCGCAGGAAAAGGTGATCATTGAAAAAATTACTGAAACAAAAATTTAAGATCTTCGCCAGTTAGTTTCGAAAAAGCGTTCGTTTCGTTGCCGACCGTTCCATTAAAAATCAGCTGCTTCTTCTCCTGCAACTGCAGAATGCGGTCTTCGATGGTGTTGTTTGTGATGATGCGAACCGCCTTGACCGGTTTGCGCTGACCAATGCGGTGCGCGCGCTGAATCGCTTGCAGCTCCGCGGCGGGATTCCACCAAGGATCCATAATGAAGATGTTGTTCGCGACCTGCAGATTCAGGCCTTCGCCGCCAGCCTTGAGCGAAATGCAAATCACTTTCAAGTCCGCGTCGAAGTTGAACTCGCGCAGAATCGCCTGCCGCCCCTCGATCGTCAGCGCGCCCGTGTAGACGACGCTCCTGATTTTCTCTTTCTTTAGCGCGAAGTCGATGAGCTCGAGGAACGCGGTGTACTGCGAAAACACAATGCACTTGCCTTCCGCTTTGGACACGAGCGAAATGAGCGCGCGAAGCTTGGTGCTGTACTCGAACTTCTCGGTGTTGATTTTGTCGACGATGCTCTTCGGTCGTTTCTTGAGCATGCTTTCGTTCTTCAGCATCGCCGCGTCGTCGTCCAGCAGCGTGAGCGAAGTGCGACAGACTGGGCACTCGATCTTCTCGTCCAGCCCGATCGACTCAATGTACTCTTGAATGCACACCTTGTGGAAGTAGTGCTTGCACGTGGACAACGCAAAGTCTGTGAAATCGAGGAACTGGTAGCAGATCGCGCAATTTGTATCGTGCTCATTGCGCTTCGCGGAAGGTACTTCGAATGCGTTCAAGTTGCTTAAAACGATCAAGTACGGGTGGTTCACCGCTTGGCGCAGCCGGCTGAGCAAGTCGAAGATGTGCGCGAAGTTGTGCAGCAGAATGTCTTTCTCCACAAATGCGTCAAACTTGATCTTGCTCTTTGTGTAAATCGCAGTGTAGAAGTCGAGCTCGGCTTCGTTTAAATCGTACCTGTCGACAACGATCTCCAACGGCGGGAGTGCCACGTCAGCGCTGCATTGGACTTTCGTGCGGCGCAACATCACCACACGCAAAATTTCTTTGCGCAGCCGAAGCAGCGCGTTGTAGCCTTCGCCTACCGCGCCATAGGACACGACCGGCTTTGCGATCACGCGATTGAAGAAAGAGAAGTGCAGCATCTTGGTGTGGCCGCATTCCAAACACTTCGCGTTGGCGTCGAATTTGTACAAAGAGCTGCAGCAGTTGCAGCCTTTCTTATTGCAAAAGTAGTGCGCGAAGGGGTAAAAGTCGAGGAACTTGATCAGCGCGTAGAGCTCGTCTACGCGGTTTTGCAGAGGAGTGCCGGTCAAACACCACTTCGCGCCGCAAGTACGCAGTAACATTGCACTCTTGGAGATGTTCGAGTTCACGTTCTTGATGCGGTGCGCTTCGTCGAGCACGATGCGGCGCCAAGGGAAGCGGTGGAGCGCACTGACAGAGAAGTCGATGCGCGCAGCCGGCTCGGCGCGCACCTTCGAGCTGTCTCCCGCGAGGTACTGCTTTAGCGTGGCGACGAAGTCCGCCTTCACCGGGGCGGCGCGGCGCACGTCTGCAGGAGTCACCTGCAAGCCGAGCTGCACACAATACGCCTTCAGCTTCGGAACGTGCAAGTCGCTGAGATGCTCGGCGTCGCCGACTTCTTCAATTAGCGCTGCAGCAACGGAGGATAAGGCGCTGTGCGAGGTTGCGTCTGAAAAACTGCTGACCGAAGTCGCGCCTGACGAAGCGACAGACTCGGCACGCGAGTGGCTCTTTCGCTTACTGTTTATGCAGCTGCTTTCGTCGCTGTCCGCATCGCTGCGAGAAACGAAACTTTCGCTCGAAACAGAATCGCTTTCAAAGTCGTCGGACTCTTCGCTCGTTGACTCGTAAACGCTGTGCGCGTCGTCTTCAGAAGAGTGCTGTTCTCGCTTAACCGGCCCGCGCCGGTTCGCTGCGGACTCGCGCTTGGTGCGGGGCGCAGAGACGCCTGTAAGCGCCTGCACAAGGGGGTCGCTTACAAGTCGCGAGTTGACGGCTTCTGGACAGCCAAGTTCGGCAAGCGCAGAAAGCTGCTCGTACGAGAGTTCTGTGTCTTCAGCGCCAGCAAGAGTCGGGGCAGCAGTGTTGGCGTCGGTGTTGGCGCTGGTGTTGGCGACGGAACGGTTCTGTTCAATTTGAAGGCTTAACTGCGAGAGGGAGGCGAGCTTTGCGTCTATCGAATCAGACGGGGCGTTGTCTTCGGCCGGCTCAGCGTTGTCGGCTTTCACCTTCTTCGCGCTTCGCAAAGCAGGCCGTGCGCTGCGGCCGGCGCGACGCTTGGTTCTGCAGGGAGCAGCTTCAGCGAAATCCAGTAGCGGCGCGTCAATCGACTTATCGGCAGAGATCATGGAGTTGTCCGACTCGCCGCGCGGCGGCAAGTGCTGAGTGGAAGCGGCGCTGCTGCTGAGCGCGCTTTTTGAGGAGCCCATCCACGGTACTCCGACGTAGCCGCCGAGTTCGTCCTCTCGGCCAGCCTTTACGAGAATCTCTTTGTAGAGATTCGAGACAGTTGGCGGCGCTTTGCTCGGATCGAACTTTTCCTTCGTTTTGCGCAGCTGCTTGTTCTGCGCCTCGGTCTTACGCGCGCTGGCACCGCACATGTACTTAAGGTGAAAGCGGATTTTGTCGGCCTGGAAGAGCTTGCCGCAGTTGGGGCATTCTTTGCGGTGGCGGTTCATGACTTTACGGTACTCAACTTCGAGGCAATTGTAGGTGGTCAGCACAACGTCCGCGTGCAGAAACTGCGGCTCAACTTTCGCGCGATTGGTGCCGTAATAGACAAGAACGTTGAGCGCAGGCGCAAAGGTCGTGAGCTCGCTCTTCCACTGCATCAGCGCAGCAGTCGGGACAACTACGAGTGTGGCACCAGCTGTGGACTGCGGCTTGTAGACGGCGTCGTGCTCAGCGAAATGCTGCTCCTCGAGTTGCAGCGATTCTGCTGCGGCGCTCTGCGCGAAGCCGGAGACGATCAGCGGCGCTTTTTCAATCGAGTTGCGCGCGAGCTCCATTTGCAGCATCAGCGGCGAGCGCGCGGCTCCGTCCCCGCGCGCGGGGCTGACGCGGTTGTTGAGCAGAAGGCCAATCAGCTGCACAGTTTTGCCCATACCCATCTCATCTGCAAGAATTCCGCCTGCGGCGCGGCGGTTGAGCTCTTGCGCGCTGAGCCAAGCGACGCCGATCTTTTGGAAAGGCAGCAACTCGCCATGCAAGCCGGAGACGGAGTCGACGGGCGTAACAGAAACTTCTTCGAGCTCGATGTCGCTTACCTCCCGCGTGGTGAGCGGCTTGGTCATCTCGTGCAGCGCGGAGACGCTGCTCTCGGCGCCGAGTGCGTCGAGGCCGGCGCAGGCGTAGCGCGCAAATGTCTCGAGTGACACAGGTTCAGCATTATCGTCGTCGATGATTTCAAACCGCTCGCCCTGCTCGAAGCGCGCGCAGTAGTCGCCGTACAGACTTTGCACGACGAAGTTGGAGCAAGCGCCATGCACCCAGGCGGCAATCACGCCGAAGGCGCCGCGCGGGTCGCGCAGCGGGTAACAGAGGCGCACGTCGCCTTTCGGAATGGCGGAACCGCAGATCCGGCAGGTCGCGATGCTGCTGGGGCTAAACTGCACTGCGCAGAAGCTCAGCGTGAACACCAATTTGTCCTTCTGCGAGAGCTTCTTGTCCGCGAGCACCCACGCGCGCGCCGCTGCGTTCCAGCGCGCGCCGACTTGTACGGGGAAGAGACGGCCGACGCGGCTCGCGGCGTTGGACATGACTTGAGGCAGCGGAGAAAACAAAATGATAATTTATGCCTGTAGTTAATGGGACATTGAGAAGCGGCTTGCGGCTCCGCTAGCACGCGGCAAGCAGATCTTGGCTCAAACTAGAACGTTGTGCGGAAGCCATGATGCGCTTTCACATCGAAGAAATCGAAGTGTTCTTCCCGCACGATGCGGTGTACCCCGAGCAGTACGCGTACATGCGGCACTTGAAGCGAACGTTAGATGCGAAGGGCAACGCGGTGCTCGAAATGCCCACGGGAACCGGGAAGACTGTTTGCTTGATGGCGCTGTACAGCGCGTACATGCTCGTGTACCCAGAGACTCTTGAGAAATTCTACTTCTGCACGCGCACGGTGGGCGAGATGAATAAGGCGCTGCTCGAGCTGCGGCTAGTGCTACGCTGCCGCATGCAGTGCTTGCTGCAGGACTTCATGGATGCGCTGCAGGCGGGCCGTCCGCTGGACCGGCTGGTGGCTCGCGTGAACGCGGCGAACATCATGGCTTGCGGGCTGTCTGCGCGACGCAACTTGTGCGTGAACCCGTCGGTGAACAAGAGTGCGGGGCGCGGACAGGTTGACGAGCAGTGCCGCTCGCTGATCGTGCCCTGGAACCGGCGCAAGTACTACAGCAGCGAGCTGCCGAACCACGAGCCGAGCAGTCAACTGCCCGGCGCGGTGCCCGCGGCCGCGTCGGCAGCGCCTGCCGGCGAGTTTTTGCTGGACATGGAGGAGGCTTTTCGCGCGGCGGCGGACCACGGCTGCGCGGTGTGTCCGTGGTTCGAGACACTCGAGCAGAACTGGAACTTCAGCGTGCTGCGGCCAGACGCGTACACGCTCGACGACTTGAAGGCGCTCAAGCTGTTTCTGAAGAGCGACGCGAGCCAGCTGCAGAGCTGCAGCCTGATCATGGTGATGCGCGCACTGCAGCTCGACGAAGCGGTCGCGCAGACGTATTTTCCGCAGGCGCTGTTGCAGGAACAAGCGCTGCAAGCGCTGAGTGCGCAGAACCTCGCGTTCTGCCCGTACTACGGCTCGCGCGAGTTGGCCAAGAGCGCGCAGATCGTCGTGCTCAACTACCAGTATGTGCTGGACCCGCGCGTCAGTCAGATCCCGTTCGGGCAGAGCAGCGTGTACGCGCAGGCAAACTCGGAGGTCGCGGTCGCGAACATCGCAAAGCAGCCGTGGGCATTGGTTTTCGACGAAGCGCACAACATCGACAACGTTTGCATTGAAGCGCTGAGCGTGGACATTTACAGTACGAACCTCGAAGAGGCGCGGCTCTCGCTCGAGCAGTTAAAGAAACTGGTGCGCGAGCGCGAGACCGCAGAACTCGAGCGCGTGAAGCTCTCGCTCGTGGAAGGCGTGCACGCGGCGCAACAGCGCGACTACGCGCAACTCGTCGACGAGTTCATGAGCTCGCCGCTGCTGCCCGAAGAGCAGGCGAAGCTCGGCGCGCTGCTGCCCGGCAGCATCCGCAAGAACCGCATCTTTTTGAACAACTTGCTGTTGGTGGTGGTGTTTCTCGACTCGTACGTGAAGCGGCTGGAGGTTTCGATCGAGGGCCCGCTCTCGTTTTTGCGGAACCTTGAGGACGTGCTGAAGTTTGACGCGAGTGCGCTGAAGTTGTTTTACGACCGTCTGAAGACGCTGTTTTTAAACTTGCAGGTCACGCGGCTGCAAGAATTCGCGTCGCTTTCGAAAGTTGCGGACTTCTGCACGCTGCTCGCGAACTACTGGAAGGGCTTCGTAGTGATAGCCGACCCATACCCGGACGCGCCGGGGATTTACGACCCGGTGATCCGGCTCGCGTGTTTGGACTCTTCGATCTGCATGAGATCGGTGACAAAGCGCTTCTCGAGCATCGTGCTGACCAGCGGGACAATCAGTCCGCTGCACCTGTACTCGCGAATCCTCGACTTTTCGCCGATCATTATGCAAAGCTTTCAAATGTCACTGGACCGCGAGTGTATTTGCCCGCTGATCGTCGGAAAGGGCGACAACGGCGTGCACCTCAGCTCGCGTTTCGAGCTGCGCGAAGACGCGAGTGTGATCCAGCAGTATGGAGAGCTGGTCGCGCGGCTGTGCCAAGTGGTTCCGGACGGCGTGGTGCTGTTTTTCACGTCGTACGCGTACATGGCGGTGGTACTGCTGCAGTGGTACAACACGGGCTACACGAAGGAGATCATGAAGTACAAGCTGATTTTCATGGAGACGAAAGACAGCGCGGCCAGTTCCGTCGCGCTCGAAAACTACCGGCGCTGCTGCGACATCGGCCGCGGCGCCGTGTTCATGTCGATCGCGCGTGGGAAGGTCGCAGAAGGCATCGACTTCGACCGACACTACGGGCGCGCAGTGGTGCTGATCGGCGTGCCGTACCAGTACACGCTGAGCCACGTACTCAAAGCGCGGCTGCTGTTTCTCAAGAAGCACTTCCAGCTGGAGGAGGGCGAGTTCTTGTCGTTCGACGCAATGCGACAGGCGAGCCAGTGCCTCGGGCGCGTGATCCGCAACAAGGCAGACTATGGGCTGATGGTGCTCGCGGACTACCGCTACGCCAAGCCCGACAAGCTGAACAAGTTCCCCGAGTGGGTAGTCTCTGCGATCACCTCGAGCCGCAAGAACATCGCGGTGAGCAGCGCGACCGCGCAGGCGTCCGCGTTTCTGCTCGCGATGAGCAAGCCGCCGGTGTTCACGCTGCGCACGCGGCTGGACCAGGCGACACTCGACAAGCTTCACCTTCTCGACCTCGAGTTGAAGGCGCAGACCGCCGCCGCCGCGGCGGAGCCCGCAGCGTCCGGCAAGCTCACGAGCGAGCCCGTGGACGACCTCGACGCCGCGGACGGAGCCGGCGCGCCGGGCGCTACGCCGACGCTAACAGCGCTAGACAAGTGAGTGCCGAGCCACCGAGAAACAAGAACCAGTAAGCGTCGCGCTGCAGCAACAGCTGCGGAGGCATCAGCCGCGCCTCGGAAAGAAAGTTGTCGACGACGGAGCTTTTGACGCCGGCGAGGTGTTGCTGCCGCGCTTTGCAGTGCACAAAAACCGCGACCGCGAGCGCGAGTGCCACGCAGACGAAAAATGGCAGCGCGTTCGAAACTTCCAGCTCGGAAGGGAGCGTAACCTGCGGTCGCGCGCGTGCAACTTACGTTGCGGAAAAACGACTTCGACCTGTTATCGAGCTCGCTGCTAAACGCGTGCGAGTTCAGACGCGTCTTTTCTCTCTCCATCGCGCGGCAGCGTTTACATCTCGCGCGCAGTCTGCGCGCGTCTGCTCATGACTACGTCTCGTTCGCCAGAATTTTTTTAATTTTCGAGCTTAATATGTGATCCACCATTGCCAGCGCGTCGAACTGCGCAAACGCGCTGCGGAACACAGGCGCGCGCTCCGCCGCGCGGCAGACCTCGCGCGCGTTTCGCAGCGGCGCGTCGCGCCCGCTGTGCGCGTCCAACACGCGCGCCAGCGTGCCCAAAAACGCGACCAGCAAACAGGGAAACACCGCGGCCGCGCCAAAGCAGGCGGCGATCGCGCGCGAATGCCCGTAGGCCAGCCGGCCGCCGTAGCGCACGGCGCAGCAGTTTTCCGCGGCGGACACTTCACATTTCATATTTGCTTTTCCTGCCCAGGGCCACCAGCCGCGCGGCGCCGCGCCCGCGGCCGTGATGGCGGCGTTCGCGGCCGCCTCTAGGTTCCGCGCTACGCAGAACGCACGCCACTGCGCGCGGTCGAGAAACAGCACGATCGCGAATTCGCGGCCGTGCAGCGCGAGATGCAGATTGGTGGTGCCGCAGAGCACACCGCCAAGCTCGCCGGCGGCGCGCGCGCCAAAGTCTTCGTCAACCAGCGCGAGCGGGTTGTAGCGCAAAAAGGGCTGGACCAGCTCGAGGTGCCGTACCAGCTCGAGGACAGTATGGCTGACGATCTGCGGCGAGTTGCCGCAGACGCAGACGCTGTCGCCGCTCAGCAGGCTCTCGAACACGGCGGGCAGGTAGTCCCGCACCGGCTCGAGGTAGAGCTCGCTGGCGTCCAGCGAGACCAGGGCGTCGGGCGTCGCGAAACGAAACTCGAACTGCGCGCTGCACAGCGCGTCGCCCCCGGTGCCCGGACGGAACTCGGCGTGCGGCACGGCGAACGCGGACTGGCTCCTGCGGAACAACTGGCGGAGCACCGCGTACGCGTTAACGGTCTCATGGGGGTCGAAAACCTTCGCGAGCGCTGCGCTCATTGGCTGCGCGGCGCCGCGCGGCGCGGTGCACAGCTCGACCTTCAGAATCAGCTCGGCCATGCGCTGCGCTTCAAACGTGGGCGGAACGAGCGTGCAGCGCAGATGCAACTCGCCAGCGGAGTCTTTCGCGAGCAGCAGCGTCGGCTGCTCGCGACTCTCTGCGAGCCCGATTGCCTCGACGTAAAGCTGCAGCGCCTTCTCGAGCTGCGGTTGCGCGACGCGCGGCAAGGCAGAGAGGACCGAGAATAGCGCTGTGCCGACCGCCGCGTTCGGCTCGTCTGTCGCCAGCAGAAAAAAGGACTGCAGCCGCCGCCCGCGGGCCGCATCCACGTCCGGCCGCGCGGAGAAGTACGCGAGCCCGCGCAGCCAGCGCTCGTCTGCGCGCAGCGCGAAGTGCACTACTTGCGCGTCCGCGGTACCAAAGAGCGACTTACAGGCGACAGTTTCCAACGCGGCAGCGCTCAGCGGTTCGCCGATGTACTCTTCGACCTTCGGCCCGAGGCTCGTGTCGAACGCGGCGCGGCCCAGCCAGCAGCTCCGCGGCAGCATGGGACCTTCGCGCCAAAGTTCCGGCGCGCTGCTCGCGTCACCGGTTTTTTAAAAAAATAACATAATCGATGGCGCTGCGCTCTGCCGAGCATGGAAGTTCGCAAGAAGATAGTGCTAGGGACGTACGCGTTCATGCTGCCGCTGGAGCGGCGCAATGCGATGAAGGGCGCAACACACGAGTGGACGTGCGTGCTGCGCGCGCGTAATGCTGCGGAGGACCTGAGCCAGTTGATCCGTCGCGTAGTGTTCATTCTGCACCCCTCTTTTCTCGACAACCACCGCGTCTTCGAGAACACGAAGCACTTCCACTTCACCGAGTACGGCTGGGGCGAGTTCGAAATTGTCTGCCGCATCACCTTCCACGACCCCGAAGAAAAGCAGCTCGAGCTGAAGCACTACTTGAAGCTCTACAACGACAACGTGGTTGACATTTCGAAAATTCCGCCGCCTGCGAAAGACGATTTCCGGCTGCACTGCGTGGTCAACGAGACGCACGACGAAATCTGCTTCTGCACACCGAGTCAGACTACAATTGACGGCGTGCTCGCGAGCACTCGCGAGACGCTAGAGCCGCTGCCGTGCAGCGAGTTCTTCTGCACGGACGTCGAAGCGAGAGAGCAGCAGTACATCCGCATGTGCCACTTGCTGCTGGCTTCCGTGCAAAACAAAAACGAGGCTGTCAAGCAGGCGTTCATCAAGCGCTACTGCATGTTGCAAAACCTCATGAATATCTACCACTG
Source organism: Dermatophagoides pteronyssinus (assembly GCF_001901225.1). Classification (NCBI taxonomy): domain Eukaryota; kingdom Metazoa; phylum Arthropoda; class Arachnida; order Sarcoptiformes; family Pyroglyphidae; genus Dermatophagoides; species Dermatophagoides pteronyssinus. The sequence continues at coordinate 163,700 of NW_020873525.1, read as the reverse complement.
CTGTCGCCCTGACCGCGCCCTACAAATTCTTGGCACGTACCCGCAGATTTTCAGTCTCGCGGCTGGCAACGAAGACAACGCCGCAAAGCAGCAAGAAATCATCGACAAGTTTCGCGGCATCACCAAAGACATCATCCTCAAGAACCGCGACAAGATGCTGCTCAGTAGCGAGAGTATCAAAGAGTGCATCGCTGTCTACGACAGCTTGGTGCAAAACGGGCTGCTCGGCGCTCAGTTCGGTTCGCCGCTCGCGATGAAGCAGGACGCTGATTCTGCGCCCGCGTCCGCGCCGCCGGAGAAAAAGGTGAAGTTGCTGCCGTCAGAAGCCAGTCCGCCGCTGGTCAAACAAGAACAGCCGCAAATGTAGTGGTCGTCGCGTGCCGGCCCCATTTCTAATTCACCCGCGACTGCACCAAAAAAATGAAAGCTGCTGCAGCGCTGCCGATCCTTAGCAGCGCAATAGACAGCGCGAAGCAGCTCGGTGAGCAGTTCATAGTTCGCGCGGACGTGCGCCCGACCGAGGAAAGCGCGGCCGCCGCCACGGAAGACGAGCAGCCGCCGCCAGCCAGCTTCTTTAGCAGCGTCCGCAACGCGATTGGCAGGACCTTCAGCTTTACAAAGCGCGCGCTCCGCGCAACCGTTTCCAACGCGCACCTGCAGGGTTTCTTCTACGTCTTCCGCACAGCGCTGAACTTGCGCTCGCAGAGCTTCACGCACTCACACCTGCCTATTCTGAACGAGGATCAGGCAGCAGAGTTGAAAGCCGTACTGGCCGCGAAGCAAGCAAAGGACGCGGACTGCGCTCCTTACTATTTATTCACCGCCGGAGTCAGCGAAATCGAGGCGACCAACCTCGGACCTCATGCCTTCTACTTCCTCGAGTTTCAGCTCGGCGGCTCTGCGTTCAGCTACTTACAGCCGAAGCGCAGAAAAGACACGTACCGAATCGTGCAGGTCGGACACAAGGGTTGCAGCTACGATACCGAGGTGCACTACGTCGAGTGCAATGCGCAAAAGCGCTTCCACTGCGCGCCTGCATTCGACTGGCGCGGACCGCTGCGCAACCTGCAGCAAGAAAACTTGCGCGTGACGCTGTGGAGCAGCGTCTCCGCGCTGAGCTTTATCAAGACCGCGGAGAGCGCCATCTCGCTGGGCACAGTCGCGGTGGGTCGGTCGAAACTGTCGCTGAACCTTATGAACGCGCTCGGCGAAATTCTGTTCCGCGTGGACTTCAAATTCACGTTTGAGCAGCTCACTTACTTCCGACTGTACGTCTTCGCGTCGCACTTTGTACTCGCGAACAACGCCTCGCTCGAAGCCAATCAAGATCTCGCCGTCGAGCTCTCTTACCGCTGCAACCGCTCGCTCATGTCGCCGCACTTTGCAATCAGCACGGACCGCGTAGCTAACGCGCGGCCCAGCGCCGAAGAGGCAGAGGCACGACTGCTGCCGGAATGCACAGCGCTGCAGCTCGCAGCTGCTGCACCCTACGCGCGCGGCAACCCGCGGCTGCAGCAGTACGCGCCGCGCGACGAAATCGCTGAGCTGCTCGAAGAGCATCGACAGTTCGAGAGGGTTGCGGACGATCGCCAAGGCGTGCTGTTCCCGACGCAACTCAAACACGTCACGATCTACGGCACGATCACCGACTTGTACCGCTGCGGCTTCCGACTGCGGCTGTTGCGGCTTGGGCAGCAGAAACGCGAGCAACTTGCGGACATTCCAGTACGCTTCAACCTACTAAACCAGCGCTGGCTCGAAAGCGTCAAGAACCACGCAGTCGTTTGCAACGGCGAACCGCTTGGCCAGCTGAGCGCTGTGCTCTGCGTCGCTGGCCGGCCTAGCGTGCAGCAAGCCAACGACTGGTCGCACTACGATTCGCTGACTTCCGTGAAGCTGACGCTGCAGCTGATTGACGTGACGGTGGAGAACAGCGACTTCGGCCAGCACAGCGTTAGCTACTGCCTGTTCAACCGCGAGACGAACGAAGAGATTGTCTGCGTGAGCGGCGCAAACGACGGTGCGTGCCACATCACGCTGAACTACCTGTTCGAACGCTTTTTCGTGGATAACGAAAAGCACTGGCAAGACTACAACCTCAAGCTACTCGACCTCTACAAAAAAGGCTACAACGGCGACGAAAAGATCTTGTGCTCACTGGGCGGCCGATCAGTGCAAGAGCTGCACGCGTACCTGGACAAATTCTGTCTGATGATCGACCTCTACAAGCCGCTGAGTTGGCTGGACCTTTCGAAAACGGAGATTCGCGACGCACTACACTTTCCGCTGGCACATATCGGTTTCTGCGTGACGCCGATCAGCAACCTGCTAAGCATTCCGCAAGCGGGCTTGTCGAAGAAGCTCGAGCTGCACAACGCGGCGAGCAAAACGAACGCGCGCGCGACTACGGTCACACTACTGGTCAAAACGGTGAACATGCCGCAATTCGAGGGCGCGTTTAAGCACATGCTGCCGCCGCTCACGGACATCACGCCGAGATTCGAGCGCGACGCTCGCGTAGCTTCGCCGCTGGACGAGCTCCGATTCAAAACGTTGCGCGGCGAACGCGTGCCGCTTCACAAGTTGCTGCACTCGCAGCACCCCGAGCTGCTGCCGCGGCTGCTGCAGCTGCGCCCGGGTGACGCGCCGCTGCAGCTGTACGATGCGGCGCGGCTGGTCAGTCTCCGCATAAACAGCAGCAAGGTTGTGCTGGACGCGGACTCTTGTTTGCGGCTGGGCGCGGCGAACGCGCTGTCGCTCTGTCTACTGTGCGCAACGGCGGCGCTCGCACTCAAGCGGCGCGTGTACGTCGTCGGCGCGCAGCAGTTCCGCAGCGGCAAGACGCTGTGGCTCGCGGTCGAGCAGATCGCGCCGGACGTCACGCTGGTATTCTCTCCTAAACACAACTCGGTGTACTTCGTCGGGCCCGAGCCGCTCGCGCTCGAGGCGGTGCCGACGCTGCAGCTGCGCGTGAAAACGGTCGCGTCGCTGGGCTTCGTGGACCAGGTGACCGTGGTCGTCACGCCGCAGAACACGTATAAGCCGCTGGTGAAGATCTCAACTGACAAGTTTTTCGCAGAGCTGCGAGCGTGCGCAGACGAGCCGTATCCGCCCGTGGCAGCGCTCGATAACTTCGAGTTCTTCGCGGCGGACGCGACGGGTCCAACGCTGCTGACGCTCTTGCTCAGCGAGCTAGACAAAGGTGCAGTTACGGATGCGGCGCTGACTGAGCGCGAGCTGCAGCAGATCAGCGAACACTTGACGAGTCGCGCGCTGAGTCACGTGCTAGCGAAGCTCGGCTGCCGCGTGATCAGCGGCGCGGACAAGCTACTGTTTCACGTGCTGGATTTGCTGCAGCGGCGCGAGAACACGGAGGCGAAGGCGTGTCTCGACGCGTTCGTGCCCTCCGGTATGGAGCGCGCGTCCGCAGAGCCAGCGCGCGACGCGGATAAGCAGGAACTGCTAGCAACCATGAAGTTCTTCTCGGCACGCTTCAGCACCGCGGACGTGAATCACGTCGCGGCGAGCATCTCGCAATTCCTACATAAGCTCGACTGCGTAGCAATCGCGCTAGCTGTGGCGCTTTACCAGCACAACTTTGGCTACTGTCTCGACTGCGCGCTAGTCGTGCAGCAACGCAGCAGTAGCTATACGGAGTACCTCGCGCGACAGCGATTGAAGATGCGCAACTCGTTGCGCACGCTGGACAAGCTGTACAGCGAGCCGGTGCTCGAGGACGTCTCGACAAGCGAAACATTATTGGCGAAAAAGCTAGACCAGTTCGTGGCGTTCGACAGCGATGCAAGCAGCAACTCGGAGACATCGGTCGGCGGCTTCGGCGGCGAGTCCGACGGAGAAACCCCGGCGGACTCTTACTTCAAGGCTGCGCGGCTGGCGCAGCACTTTGCGAAAAAGCGGTAGGCGGCATTTCGCGATTACTATTAATTAATTGCGCGCGATTATCGGCCGCAATGGAAGCTCCGTCGCGCCGCTCCGTGTTCTGGCAACCAGCAGTGGAAGAAGACATCGAGCCGGTGCCGGTGCTGGAGTTTCAGAAGTGTGCGCGCCACGAGCAGTTTAGCGCCGTAGACGAGCAACTGCAGAAGCTCTCGTACGCAGCGCTCGAGCCGCATCCCGGCTGCGACGTGGGCGCAGCTGCAGCCGCGCACGTTGTTCACGAGGAGCACAAGCGCGGGGCGCAGCCCGCGATCCGCGCGCAGTGGGCGGTCTGCGACGATATGGACGTCTCTGGCTTCCCAGAGGCGCTGCTCGACGAAGAGCTCGCGCAGACATTTGCGTACGAGCTCGACACTTTCCAGAAGCAGTCGATCGTGCGGATCCACCGCCGCCAGAACATTTTGGTTTGCGCGCACACCGGCTCCGGAAAGACAACTGTCGCAGAATACGCCGTGAACTATTACAAGCAGCGCGGGCAGCGCGTGATCTACACTTCACCGTTGAAGGCGCTAAGCAACCAGAAGTTCCGCGAGTTTCAGGCGCTCTACGGCGACATCGGAATCATCACGGGCGAAGTCGTCAAGAACCGCGCCGCGCAGTGCATCATCATGACCACCGAGATTCTGCGCAATCTGCTGTACAAAGGCGACGAGTGCTTGAGCCAGGTCGGTTGCATCATTTTCGACGAGGTGCACTATATCAGCAACTACGAGCGCGGGTTCGTCTGGGAAGAGAGTATCATTCTTGCGCCGGCGCACTGCTCGCTGGTGCTGCTCTCGGCGACCGTGGACAACCGCGTGGACTTCGCGAACTGGGTCGGCTGCGTGAAGCAGCGCGAGGTCTTCGTAATAGGCACGGAGACGCGTGCGGTGCCGTTGCAACACTACTTGTTTTACAACAACAAAGAGTATCTGCTGCAGAACGAGCGCGAGGAGTTCACTCTAGACGCATACCGGCAGATCGCGGCGGAGCAGCGTCGCGCGCAAGAAGAGAAGGAGCTGAAGGGCAAGACGAAGACCAACTTTAAGAAGTCACTGAGTGTCAGTTACGCCAAGACCGAGAAGCTGGTGGTGCAGCAGTTCGTGAACTTCCTCGACAAGTCGGACCGGCTGCCGGCAGTGATCTTCTGCTTTAGCCGGCGCAAGGTCGAGAATTTGGCGAAAGACGTGCGCGGGCCGCTGTCCTACCCGCGCGAGAGCAAGGCGAAGGCGCTGCAGCTGTTCAACCAACTGGTGCAAACGCTTTCGCCGGAGGACCAGGCGTTGCCACAGGTCACGCTGCTGCGCGTGACGCTCGAGCAGGGCGTCGCGCTGCACCACAGCGGGATGATTCCGATCTTGAAGGACTGCGTGGAGCTCCTAATCATCAAGAAGCTGATTTTGGTGGTGTTCGCGACGGAGACCTTTGCAGTGGGCATAAACATGCCAGTGCGCGCGGTCGCGCTGAACGGGCTGCAGAAGCCCTCGAACGACTCTATGGGTCTATTGAAGCCGAACGAGTACTTGCAGATCGCAGGTCGTGCAGGCCGGCGCGGAATCGACACGAGGGGCTTCGTGTATATTCTCTGCGTGGATCGGCAGCCGATCGACTCGAATCAGGTGGCCGCAGTGCTAGCGAAACAGAAAAACAGACTGGGCTCGATGTTCCGTATCACGCTGAACATGGTATTGCAAATCCAGGCACGTTGCGGCACAAAGCCGGAAGACTTGCTCACGCGCTCGTACGTGATGTCCGTGCGCCTCGCGGAGCTGCCGTTCACGAAGAAGCGGCTGCGCGAGCTCGCGGAGCAGACCGCGGAGCTGAAGGCACGCCGGCGCCCGGGTAGCAGCTACGCGCACGCGCGCGAACTCGCAGAGATGCTGCTACGCGCGCGCTCAGTAGCGGCCTGTGCCAACGTGGCACTGGAGCAGAGCAAACTCGGCGAGGTCGTGTTCCGGCGCGGACAGCTGCTAGCTCTGCTGCAGCTGCACGAGGCTCTGACGCTGTACTCAACGGTGCTGGTGAGCGAGGCGCCGCGTGCGCCGTACCGCGCGCTACTGCTGCGGACGGCTGCGCAGCCCGCGCCGCGCTTCGACGCGGAGCTCGAGCTATGCGAACATGTGCTTGTGCCGCGAGGGCTAGAGTTGTTTGGCGCCCCCATCGAGCACGCATACCTCGTGCAGCTCGCGACGCTCGCGCCGGTGCTCGCGGTGCTCGACCAGAATGCGATGCGCGGGCCAGACAATTCGGCGAAGTCCGAGAAGCGCGCAAAGGCAGTCGACATCTCCGCGCTGATCTTCAACTTCGAGACGCCCGCCGCAGGCCGCTACCTCGGCGGCGGGCCGGCGCCCGAAAGCGCCGCGCGCTTAGCCGGCAACGACAACGGCTACGACGTGGACTTCGCGGCGATGCTCGAGCGCGCGGCACCGCTGTTCGAGCGCGCGCAGCCGTTTCTGCGGACAAGTTCGCTGCCCGTCCCGCTGCACGTCGCACAGCACGCAACTGAATACGTTCGCTGCTGGTCGGAGCTCGAGGCGAGCGGCGTCTTCGATGACGCGGAACTCGCGACGGACGTGTTCTACGAGCTGCAACTTTGCTTCAAAGAGCAGGAGGCGGAGGCCGTAAGACGCACGCTCTCGCCGCAAGGACTGCAGCTGCTCGCGCACTACACCAACGCGCAAGATGTCCTTGCGCAACTCGGCTACCTCGACGCGGAGGGCATCCCGACGCAGAAGGGCCGCATGGCCATCGAGCTCTGCTCTACCAACGAGATCACGCTCGCGCAGGCCTACTTTGAGAACTGTTTCGAGGGGCTGACGCCCGCCGAGGCCGCGGCGGTGGCCTCGATGTTCTGCGGCGTCGGGAATCGCTGCGCACTCGCGCAGCTCGCCGCCGCGCCGGACACTCTCTACGCAGCCGTCGCGCGAATCTGCGCGCTGCATAGTGAAATCGGCACGCTGCTCGCGACGCGCCACTTCACACTGGACACCGACGAGTGGTCTGCGCTCTGCAACGTGACGCTGGTCGACGCGACCTACATGTGGGCGCGCGGCGCGCAGTTCATCGAGTTGCTTGCGTACTCCGAGCTCGACGAGGGCACGATCATTCGTTACCTGCTGATGACCATCGAGGTTTGTAAAAAGCTGCAGCTTGTAGCGACCGCGCTGCAGAATGCGGAGCAGCAGCAGCTGTTTGAGGCCGCACTTGCGCTGATTGAGCGCGGCATCGTCTGCATCGAGTCCGTGCACCTTGCTAAAGGCTAGTCGGCCGTATCCTGTCTCGTGAGATCTTGTAAGACATCCTATTGTGTCTCGCGAGATCTTTCGCCGCACTCGCTCGTTTGGTACATCTTTTTCAACTTTGCACCGCAAGTGCTGGCCGCACCGCACTTTTTCTCGCCACAAACAGGTCGCATGCTTCGCGGATAAATGCGCGCCGCCGTACTCGCGTTGCTTTGCAAAATTTCGCGAAGTAGCTGGAGCAGTGCAGAGCGATATTGCATCCACATTCGCTGGCCCGAGCGCGAAGCGACCGTATTTGCGCGGTTGCGCTTCGGCCCTCGCTGATGCGCCGAGCCGTGGTAAGTCTACGCGAGCTACTGTTCAAACCGCGATAGATGGTTCGCGAAAATTGACCATTCTGCCGGGCAGCTCGCCGAGCGAGACCTAGCCATTTTTTTTATATAACGGTTTCAGCTGATCACATTATTCAAAGGAGGATCGCAAATCGGCTTCGGCTCGCCGGTCGGTAAAGGCGGAAACCAAAATAATTTGCTTTTGGAAAACTAAACTCGCAGGAACTGTGCCGCGCGGACTTTCGCGGAGCCGAGAAGTTGGCGCGGCAATAGACTGTTGCGGAAAGTGCAGCGGCCAGCGCTTTTACTAAAGAAGTGGAACTGCACGAGGACCGTTTTGAAAAAGCGGTTTCTGCTTGAGCTCATGCTGGGACGTATTCTTTCCGTTTGGAAAAAAACCTAAGCGAACAGCAGAGTGAAAGAAGACGGGAGCGGGAGAGTTTCGTGAGAGTAAGGCAGCACGTATGAGTCGCTGCTATTAAGCGGTTCCGCGTCGGTTTAGACTGGGCGAGCGGTTTTTGCTTGGAGAGCGCGACAGCGAGTAGCAAGACAAAAAAAAAGATTTGACGATCTCGCGAGAGCGGAGGAACACGTGCGAGGTTCTGTTTTCAAATAGTTTCGCGTTGGGTTAGACTGGGCAAGCGGTTTTTGCTTGGAGAGCGCGACAGCGAGTAGCAAAAAAAAAGATCCGCGGTCTTGCGAGAACATGCGCGGACTTTGCCACACAAAAGTTCATATTTTCCGATCTCGCGAGAACGACGGATTCACGCGCTGGTCGCTGCGCTACAGCGGTTTCGCTTGGGCTCAGGTTGGGGCGTGTGAAGTCCGCACGGAAAAGGCGGCGCCGAGGAGCGGGACGGCAAAACTCGGACCAATGATGTTGCGAGAGCGAACGCAGTGGGCGTGTGCGCGGCTATGTCCAGACTCGGTTGTAGCGGTCCAGCTGCTGCACGCCGATCGGGGCACGCAGGCGCACTGCGGGGGTCGAGGCTTTGTCGACGAGCTTTACTTTGTAGTCTTGTAGCAGGAGGGTACGGTTTGACGTGGGCGACTCGGTTGGCGCTGAAACGTCATCGGTGCAGTCCCTGGCTGCGCAGAGCTGCGAAGTGACCGACTCGGAGCGGTTGGGCGAAGGCACGGCAGCGCTCGAGTTCAAAATCGGGCTGTGGAGCGATAAACTACGCATCCGCTTTTCCGCCCAAGTCCACGAAATTCGCGGCTCGAGCGACTCGATCGGCCGCACGGGAGTACCGCCAATGCCGGGTACTGCCACGCAAACGCACTGCTCGAGCGACTCAGGTGGCGGTGCGGAAACGCTCGGGTTCGGACTCAGCGCGCTCGGCGGCTCCGAAGCATCGGCGACGCTGGCTTTGGCCGCAGTGGCAATTACCGCACTGGCGTCGGCGGCGCTGGAATTGGTTGCACTAGCGCTGACCACACTGGAATTGACCGCACTGCCGTTGGACGCGCTGGCGTTGGACGCGCTGGCGTTGGACGCGCTGGCGTTGGACGCGCTGGCGTTGGCCGCGCTGGCGTTGGACGCGCTGGCGTTGGCTGCGGAGAGCTGCGCTTCGCGCGACTCCGTCGGTGGCGCGGAGGCGTCAACGTAGTCGGCCTTCGAAGCGCAGAATTGAGCTGCGAGCGAGAGACTGACGTACGCGCTCTCGGCGCTCGGCGAGCCGTCAGCTGCCTTCGTAACAGAGAAGTCCTCCCCGGCGTCTTCTGCGGCGAGCTTGGCCTGCGCGTCCGCGGAGTCGGGCATGTCGTCCGCTGGCGCCGCGGCGCTCTCGCTGCGCTCTTCGAGCGTGTCGACGAGCTGCTCGAGCTGTGCGCCGCCCGCCGGCAGCAGCGCGATTTCGGACGCGCCGTGCTCGACACTGCTGAGATAGAGCTCTTCGACGAACGCGTTGAGTCTGCGCCGCCAGAGCTGCTCGAGGTCCGCCTCGACCGACGAGAGCACCACGTCCGTCCAGGCCCACGAGAGAATCGCCGTCGCCTCGACGGTCGCGCCGCTCTCGTAGAAGCGCATCTGCGTGACGGTCTTCACGTTGTACGGCGCTTTCATGGCGTAGGAGCAGACCTTGCGGTCCGTGAAGAACACGATGCGTTTTTCCGCACGGTCGAGCACCAGCAGCTGCTCGTCGTGCTCGAGCACGTAGGACTCATTGGTCTGCAGCACCTTTAGCAACGTGGAGGTAAGCTCGGTCGGGTAGGTGAGTTCGCGTGCGAAAATATCAGCGTTGAGCATCTTGAAGGGCGCGAAGCGCACGTCGGCGCAGGTGAAGCGCGCGGCGTGGCGGTCGAGCAGCGAGGCGCGAAGGTCGGGTGTGTCGCGGCTGCCGGGCAGCAGCGCGTCCGCGACCGTGCGGAAGTTCAGCGGCAGTTGCAGTTGCACCGCGAGGTTGCTCGTGCCCGCGCACTGCGCGCGCGCGGCCTCTGGCGCAGCACGGCGCAGCGCAGTTTCGAAGTCGGCAAGCTCGAACTGGAAGATCGCGAGCGTCGAGGTCGCGTCGCCGGGCTGCGCGAGCGCGTCGCACAGGCTGCAGTTCAGGAACTGCTCGATGCCGCTGCCCGGCGCGGAGCTCGCGCGCGCGCTCTGCGCGAAGAAGGCGCGTGGCGGCCGTGGCTGACGCAGCTGTCGCTCGAAGACCGTCCAGCGCACGTAACGCGTGAAGTGCGCGAGCAACTTCTGCAGCGAGAAGAGCGGCTTGAAGAGGTAGCTTTGCGCGTCGCGCGTTTCGAAGCGCAGCAGCGGCCTCCCGTGCGCGCTCGCGCGGATCAGCTGCACCCGCGTGACATCCGCGAGGTCGAAGCAGAGCGGCGCGGCGCGCGCGCCGCAGAAGCCGCGACGCGGCGCGAAGTCGAGGGTTTCGCGCGAGAGCAGCAACTTGCCTTTGCGCGGGCGATCGGCGATCAGCGTGCCGTAGCAAACGACGCGCGCGGGCGCGGCGCTCGGCGGCTTGCGCGCGGGCTGCGCGGCGAGCAGATCGGAGCGCATCGCGAGCTGATCAAATTTCGAAAATAATAAGAAATTGGCAGGCGAATTTCGCGGCGCTCGCCGAAAATTGCGATTTCCGCTTTTTATTTGCGATGGCGCTCGTCTCCATCATCAACGTGGAACTGAAGAACGCGAACCCGGCGCCGCTGGACACGCCGTTCGTGTTCGAGGTCACCTTCCGCGCGCACGAGGACGTGCCCGCGCCGCTGCAGTGGCAGCTGCTGTACGTGGGCTCGCCGGACAGCAAAGAGTTTGACGTGTCGCTGGAGAGTTTCGAACTGGGCCCGCTGCAGCGCGGCACGATGAAGTTCACGTTCGAGGCCGCGGCGCCGGACTTCGCGCGCGTGGATCGCGAGTACGTGCACGGCTGTACGGTGGTGCTGCTCGAAGTGAGTTACCGCGGGCAAGAGTTCACGCGCGTGGGCTGGTTCGTGCACAACTCGTACTTGGACGCGGCGCTGGAGAACGACCCGCCAGATGAACCGCAGCTCGACGCAATGCAGCGCTTCGTGGTCGTCGACCAGCCGCGCGTGACCAAGTTCCAAATCGACTGGGCGGCGCTGCCGGCGGCCGCCGCTTCGGCCGCGGCTGCAGAAGCGTCGCTGGACGAGCCAATGGGAGAGCCGATGGGCCAGCCGATGGGCCAGCCGATGGGCCAGCCGATGGGCCAGCCGATGAACGAGCCGCTCGGCGCGCCGCTGGGCCCACGCTGCGCGCACTGATGAATGAGCTGATAAGCGAACTGATAAGCGAACTGATAAGCGAGCCACGAGTTGCGCGTCGAGCACGCAACGCGGGCAGAGCAGCTAGCGGAACAGGTCGTCTAGGCTCGGTGCGCGCGCCGCAGTTGTCGGCGGGAGCGGCGGCGCGGCGCTTTCCGTTAAAGGCTCCGGCTCGGGCGCCGCCGCGTCGAGGAACTCGAGCCGACAACTGTCGTAGCCAATGCGCGCGGGCGCCGTCGCGGTCGCGGACGCGCTCGCAGGCGCTGCCGCCGCCGCGCTCGGCAAGAAGTCGCGCGTGTTCTGCGTGTACGGCGCCGCGCTGCGCGGCCGCGCCGCGATCTCCAGCAGCTGGTGCGGCAAAATTTGCGTGAACTCGTTCGTTTGGTACTGCTGAGGGTCCAGCCGCACGATCCGCGCGAGCCGCTCTTGCTCCTCGGCCAGCGCCGCCGGCGACGCCAAAAAATCCAACAGCTTCTGCGCCGTCGCGCGAATCTCCGCGCCGACCTCGCGGCCTTCGTGCTCGCGCCGGAACGCCGTGAAGTTCCGTAGCGTCAGCACGTTGTGCTCGCACTCCGCGCGCGCCTGCGGCGGACCCAGCAGAAACAGGTAGTACAGCATTTTCATTGCCTTCCCCGCGCGCATCCACTGGTGCGCGTTCGCCGTCAGCGACTTCCACACGGCCTTCGACACGTACTGGTACACTGCGCTGCGCCGGCCGCCTCGCCACTTACTCTTCGTTGCACGCGATCGCCAGCCGGCGCACCTTCGCCGTGCTGATCGACGCCGAGTACGGGTTCGCGAGTTCGTGCACGAACGCGGCAACCGGGTTGCTCGAGCCCGCGCTGCGTGCCTCCGTCGCGCACTTACTGCGTCGCCTGCCACTTCTGCACGCGGTCCACCACACTCTTGTACAGCGAGTTGAGCATCGGCGCTGCGGCGAGATCGCGAAAATTAATTAATTGCGCCGTAATTCGAGCCGCCGGCGCGCCAACGCCGCTCGTGTGCAGAGGCAAAACCGCCGTAAATTGCTATATAAAAAAAAGCACTGCTTTAAAGGAAAATCGCCTTGCACATGTTCAATCCGGGGACCGACTCGCTAAGCGCCGCGGACGTTGCGGACGCGCCGCTGCCCGAGGTGACCGAAGACCCGCGCGAGTCGCGCAAGTTGCGCAAGCTGCTCAAGAAGCAGATGCGCAAGCAGCTGAAGGAGGCCGGAGCGAGCGCGGGCGCCGAGACGCCGCGCAAAAAGCCGAAGTTCGAAAGCGGCGCGCTCTCCGACGCGCTCTCCGACGCGCTCGCGAGCGAGGTCGGCGAGCTCGACCTGCTGTTCAACAAGGACAACGTCGCGGCGACGAGCAGCTACATTGCGCTCTGCATGCAGCTCGCCGTGCTCGAGGAACAGAAACAGGTGCTGATGCCCTTTGTCGCACCGCGCGTGGTCGAGCTGATGGCGCGACGCATGAAGAAGTTCCGCGCGCAGTCGCTCGGCCCGCCGCGGCGCAAGCGGCTCACCGCGTACCTCGTCTTCTTCCGCGAGGCCAAAAAGGAGCAACCGCTGCTGAGCATGAGGGAGGCCGGCGCGAAGTGGAAGAGCTTCAGCGACGCTGAGAAACTCGAGTTCGCGCGGCGCGCCGAACAAGAGAACGCTGCGGGCTAGCTTAATGTATTTTTGCTTTTTTTGATGAGTAATAAGCGACTGGAGTTGCTGCGCGGGCTCGAACGCGAGGCGCAGGCGCGCTGGGCGAGTGCCCGCTGCTTCGAGGCGGAGTGCGACGCCGCGCGCGCGAAGTTCTTCATCACGTTCCCCTACCCCTACATGAACGGCCGGCTGCACCTCGGCCACGCCTTCAGCCTCTCGAAGTGCGAGTTCGCCACGCGCTTCCACCGGCTGCTCGGCGAGAACGTGCTGTTCCCCTTCGCGTTCCACTGCACCGGCATGCCGATCGCCGCGAGCGCAGACAAGATCCGCAATGAGCTTGCGGACGGCGTGCTGCGCGTCGAGGACGGCGCGGTCCAGCTCTGCGCTGCGCCGGCTGCGGCGCCGCGCGAAGGCAAGGCCGCGAAGAGCAAGGTCGCCGCGAAAACCGGCGCCGCGCGACACCAGAGCGAGATTCTGCTGCAACTCGGCGTGCCGCTCGACGAGGTCCCGCGCTTCGCAGACCCGCTGCACTGGCTGCGCTACTTCCCGCCCTTCGGCCGGCAAGATTTGCAGCTGCTCGGGCTCGCGGTCGACTGGCGCCGCTCGTTCATCACCACCGAGTACAACCCGTACTACGACCGCTTCGTCAAGTGGCAGTTCTACGTGCTGCGCAAGCGCAACCGTATCAAGTTTGGCCAGCGGCCCGCGGTCTTCTCGCGCGTCGAGCACCAGCCCTGCGCGGACCACGACCGAGCCGCCGGCGAGGGCGTCACGCCGCAGCTCAGCGTGCTCGGACGCTTCCCGCTGCGCGATGGGCTGCTTTTCGACGCGCTGCGCAAGCTCTGCGCCGCGCAGAAGCTACCGCTGCCGCCCGTCTTCTTGCTGGCGCCGCTGCCCGCCGACTGCGCAGACCTCGCGGCGCCGCTGCCGGCGAACGTTTTCGAGTGCGACCCGCTCGGCGCGTACTTCGGCTTCGCGACGCCACTCGCGCCGGGCGCGCCGGAGGTCGACGCGTTCGTCGCCTACGCGCGCGTCTCCGTCGCGCGCGCGGCAGAGATTTGCGACTGCGTCTACGTCTGCTCCCGCCGCTGCGCCGAGAACCTGCGCTACCAGGGCTACCTGCCTGACGCGCGCGACGAAGCCGGCGAGCCATTCTGCCTCGGCGAGTTCGACGCCGCCGCGCTCGACGGGCTGCGCTGCGCGCTGCCCGCCGCGCAGCCTGGCGCGCCGCCGGTGACGCTCGCGCTGCGCCGCGTCGCGAACGAGAAGACCAACTGCGACGGCTCGGGCGTGTTCCCCGTCTACGCCGCCGAGGAGCTCAGTGCGTTCGAGCTGCCCGCGCGGCAAACCGCGCTGCTCGAGCGCTACGACAGCTTCGCGTTCTACGACACGCCGAAGCCCGTGCTCAGCCGCTCCGGCGACTTTTGCGTGGTCGCCAGCTGCAACCAATGGTACATCGACTACGGCGCGCCCGACTGGAAGGCCGCCGTGCTCGCGCACGTGCTCGACCCGCAGCGTTTCGACGCGCACGGGCAGCGCGCGGGCTATGCGCGCGTCGTCAACTGGCTCGGCGGCTGGGCCTGCAGCCGCACCTACGGGCTGGGCACCGTGCTGCCGTGGGAGGAGGCGGCGGGCCGCAAGATTTACATCGAATCGCTCAGCGACTCCACGATCTACTACGCGTTCTACACCGTCGCGCACCTGCTGCAGGGCGACATGTTCGGCCAGCAGCCCGGCGCGCTCGGCCTCGCGCCGGAGGCGTTTGACAACGCCGTGTTCGACTACGTGTTCCTGCAGACGGACGAGCTGCCGCGCGCGCGCGTCGCCCCCGAGCAGCTGCGCGAGCTGCGCCGCACCTTCGAGTACTGGTACCCGATGAACCTGCGCTGCTCCGGCAAAGACTTGATGAACAACCACCTCGTGATGTCCTTGTACAACCACGCCGCCGTCTGGCCGGAGCGGCCCGACCTGTGGCCGAGCTCGTTCTTCGTGAACGGGCACGTCATGCTGGACTCTGCGAAAATGTCCAAGCAGACCGGCAACTTCTTGAGCCTCGAGGCCTCCGTCTGCGAGTTCGGCGCGGACGCGACGCGTGTCGCGCTCGCGGACGCGGGCGACTCCTGCGAGGACGCGAACTTCGAGCGGCAAACCGCCGTAAGCGCGATCATGAAACTCTACAACCTATTGCTCGCGGCGCAAGAGCTGCAGCATGCGCCGCACACGCCGGCTGCGGAGCTGTCCACCTTCGACAAAATCTTTGTCGCGCAGGTCGACTACCTCGCCGAGCGCGCGCGCTGCGCGTACGCCGCGCTCGCATACCGCGACGCGCTGAAGAACGCTTTCTACGCCATGCTGAACCTGCGCGACCGCTTCAAGCTCGCCGGCAACGACGTCTGTGGCGTCAGCGCCGCCGCGCTGCGCTACTGGCTGCGCACGCTCTGCGTGATACTGAGCCCGATCTGTCCGCATCTGCTTTCGCACATTTGGATCGAGTGCTTGCACGAGCCGGCCCCGCTGGAAGCCGCGCGCTGGCCGACGCCGACCTTCGGCGGCGGCGCGCGCGACGAGTTCCTGATCAAGGCGAATCTGCTCACAGAGTTTGTGCAGGACGCGAAGAAGCAGCTGCAGAAGGCGAAGAAGTCGCGCGGCGCGCAGCCCATTGAAGCCGTCGTTGTGCACGTCGCGGAACGCTTCGAAGGCAACCACGCCGCGCTACTCGCGAAGCTGCGTGAGGTGCACTGCGCCGCGCCCGAGCAACTGGTGGACGCCAAGAGCGCGCTGAAGAGCTTACCGGACTTCGGCTCCTTCTTGCAGTTCGGCGCAGGCGAGTCGGTGAAAACCATGATGGCCTTCTTCTCCTTCGTCCTGAAGCGCTTCGCTGCGGAGGGCCCGAGCGCGCTAGACGCGCAGCTGCCGTTCAGCGAGGCCGCGTACTACCGCGAACTGCAGAACTATTTCGGCAACCAGCTAGGGCTGCGGATCGAGGTCGTGCAGGACGCGCATCCGGGCGCCTGCCCGCGCGCGCCGTATCTGGAGTTTGTGTAGCCGCGCGCCCATAGTGACTGTGTTTTCTGCTCCGCACCCATAGATACAGCGTTTTTCCGCGCGCACTAGTGAATGCATTCTTTTCGCGCCCGTCAGCGGACGCCGAGCGCCGCAGCTGACGCCGGAGCCGGAGACGGAGCCGTAGCCGCCCTGAGAGTGTCATCCGGCATCTGCAGTAGCAGCTGGCGGCGGTGCCGTTCCTTCGCAAAACTAAACCGGCGCAGCTCTTCCTCGAGCGCTGCGCGCACGCCCGACTCCTGTAGAAACGCGCTAGCAGCTTTGCCCGCGCAACAGCGCACCGCGTAGCCTATAGCGAAACTCGCGCCACTTACACCCGTCGTCGCAACTGCTGAGCAACGCTTGAAACATCAGCTTCTGCGCCGGCGCGCTGTCGCCGACCAGGCTGCGCAGTCGGCGAGCCAGGTGCGTAGCCCAGCAGCGGCTGCGCCAGCGCGCAACTTCGACCGGGCTACAGCCGGGGATGCGCAACAGCACCGACGCCTTGCCGAGTTGCGTCAGCTTTTTGCCGACCGCCGCAAAGTCAAAGTACTGCGCGCGGCGCTGCAGCAGCCACGAGCGCTCGACCTGGCGCGCGACCGCTGGCGGCAGCAGCCGCCGTGCGAAGTCGGCGTCCGCGAACTTGCAGAGCAACACCGCCAGGCTTACGGTGACGTCCGCGGAGTTCGACTCGAAGAACGCCTGCACGGTTTTCACGTACTCCTCGAACGCCGCGCACGGCGCGCTGAAAAAAAGCGCGATGACTAGCACGGCGCAGCTAAGTAACACTGCGTAGCGCGCACGCCCACTTACCGTTGATCTGCAAGTCGCCGCTGAGCAGCGAGAGGCAGTACGCGAGCGCGGCGCGGTGGAAAGCGACCGCCTCGTCGTACGCGCCGCGGCCGCGCGCGGCAGCCGTGCAGCCGTGCTGGAGCGCGTCGAACTGCTGTGCCTCGGGACTACTCGCGAGCGCGAGCACGCACACCGGCAGCTTCGTGATGAGCCCGCGCAACTTGTCGAGCCGGCCCGTCACGCTCGCAGCGTCGCACATCGAGGCCTCGACGGGCTTGAAAAAGGCCGCCGTGATCGCGTGCGCTCGCTCGGGCGCGACGAACGGCAAGTAAAGCTCCGCCAGCAGCGGCAGCGCCGCGCTCAAGAACGTCCGGCGCCGGCAGCATTGGTGCTTGTTGCTCACCACGAACACGTGGCTCCACTGCGCGAAGTGCTCGCTGTACTGCGTAAAGTTCGGTTGCGCGATCCGCGCCGCGCTGCACGGCGGTCGACACAGCTCGAACAGCGCGCCGTAGTCCGCGAAGCGCGGCAACGGCGCCCAGTCCTCCCAGCTCATCTGGCAGACATCGCACTTTTCGGGCTCGCGCGCGGGCGCTGCGGCGCGCTGCTGCAGCAGCGCCTCGAAAACGGGGCAGCTGCGCCCCTGAGCGACCATTGCGTCGTACAGCCCACGCATGAACAGCTTGACTGCAAGCTTCAGCACGACCGCCGAGAGCTGCGCGTCCGTGTCGTCTGGCGCGACGCGCAGCAGCCGGCCGATGAGTTCGACGCAAAGGTCGTCCACCCAGTGGAAGAGCCGCGGCGGCGCGTCGGAGAGCAGCAGCAGCCGCGGCGCGCCGCCCGCGGTGCGGAAGAACGCCGCGTTCGCGTAGAGCGCGTCAACCAGCTCGCTCAAGAACTCCGCGTAGCGCGCCAGCCAGGCGGGCCGCGAAACCAAGGCCATCTGCTGCAGCAGCAGCACTGCTAAAAATTCGAACGGGAGCGCACAGAGCGCGTCGCGCCGACCGCTGCGCGCGTCCTGCAGCAAGCGCGTGAGCTGTGGCGCCGGCCGCGGCGGCGACTCGAGCTGCGCCAGCGCGACCAGCGTCTTGAAAAGCGCCGCGGTTTGCGCGGCGTCCTGCGCAGCGACCTCAACCGCGAGCCGCGCCTTCAACCGAACTTGCAGCGCGAACTCGCCGCGCGCTGCTGCGCGCGCCAGCGCAGCCAACGTTCGCGAGAGCTCTGCACCGAGTTCTGCGCCGACAAACTGCGGGGCGCGGCCGAGCAAAAACTCGAAAAGTCTCAGCGCGCGCGCCGGCGCCGGCGTCGCCGCGGCCTGCAGTCCGCGCAAAAACTGCAGCGCGTGCGCGACCCAGTGCGTTTGGCTGTCCTGCACGTTCTTGTAGACGGCGTACAGCCGCGGGTCGCGCAGCAGCGCCGCGCAGCTGCTCGGCTGCAGCGCGCCGCGGCCCGCGAAGGCAAACAAATTGAGCTCCAGCGCGCGCGCGCAGCTCGCCGCGTCAGCCTCCGCTGGCGCCGGCGTGCCGGCCGCCGCGCTGTCGCCCGCGGCGCCGTCTGTCAGCGCCGCAGCAGCGCTCACTGGCGCGAGGTTCAGCGGTTGCAGGAAGAAGTACTGCAGCAAGTGCAGCACTTCCGCGCAGCGCCATTGCGCCGAAGCGCTGAAAGCTGCAAGCTGCGCAACCAGCCGTTGCTGCGTGCTAAGCGGTTGCAGGCTGAACACGGTGAACGCTTCGCAGAAGCGCTCCGACTCGTCCGCGAAGCTCTGCCCCATGGCCGGGTGCTGGATCGCGCCGAACGTTTCGCAGACGCCTTCCGGCTCGTCCACGCGCATCTGCCCGCGGCCGCTTGTCTGATCGCGGCGAATTTTGATTTGTATTAATTTTAAAGAATGGAAAAGTCTAGCGCAGCGGGGCGGCGCAAAACCGTGCGCTGGGACGAAGCCGCGATCGCGGAGCAGGACCCGCAACGCGCCACGCGCAAAAAAGTGCTCGAGCCGCCCACGCCGTTCGCGCCGGACGCGCAGTTCGACATCTGCGCCGCCGACGACTCCGCTAGCGAGTGCGCCGAATACTAGTGAATTGAGTCGCTGAAAGTATTGTCGGCCCGCAATTTATTAATTCTACAATTTAACATGCGAATCGCGGTTCCGCGCCCGTCCGCTGCTTCAAAGGAAGTTCTACTTCCCGCCGAGCTGTATGCGATGTTCGCGGCGCCCTCCACTTCGAATTCCGGCGGGAACACGGTTATGGTGCCGAGCTCGCTGCCGAGCGAGCGCGTGTCCGCGAAAGTTATCACCGAAATCTTAGACGACCGCGCGCAGACCTGGACGGACTCGCGGTCTATCTGGCAGCAGCTGGACGACAACTTGAAGGCGGCGAACCCCAAAAAGGAGTTGAAGACCGCGAAGAAGCTGATGAAGTACGAAGACAAGGCGCGCCAAGCGGCAGAGCAGGAGCGGTACCGTCGCGTGGCTGGCGAGCTGGCGCGCGACTACATGCTGGAAACGCTGTGTGCGTCGAGGTCGGCCTCGGGCAAAGCGCATCTGTTGGTTGACAACAAGCGGCGCATCAATGACAAGTCACGCGCGAAGTTTATGAAGGCGCGCGCGAAGCTGATTGCGCGGCAGGGCGATCCAGTTAAGGCCTTGAAGTACGTCAAGAAGGCCGAGACCGCGGCGACCAAAAGCTTTTTGTCGGACTGCGCGAAGCGCAACGTGCTGGACTGCATCAGCGGGCCGCAACGCGTCAGCGACATATCTGTAGACCCTGCGTCGAACACCGTTTTAGCGGTCCCGTCCCCGACTGACGACTCGGACGATTTTGGAGGCATGATCAACTTCATCATGCTCACGCGCGAGCTGTTCCCCGAGAGCTTCGAAGCGGCGCCCGCCTACCGGATGTAGCTCATTTTTTAGTAGCGAGTGAGAATAAACAGAGTTTATCTCGCTTTGCGCGAGCGCCGCCGATCCCGGAAGCACAGCGCGACGGCACACCTCGAAACATGCAGCGCACACGGAAAATACAAGAAAAGAGTTTTAATTTTTTGAGATTGGCAAATGAAGATTGCAAGGACTGCGAAAGTTTCTCGTTCAGCCGGTGCGCAAGTTTTGCAGTTTGCATTAATCGCTGGGCTAACGTCGGATGGCGTCAAAAAGTTTAAATCTGATGGTTCCGATTCCAAATGGTGCTCGAAATCCGAGGTCGCGTGGAAAGAGCGTGTGGACAACACGAATGCTAATGCTAAATATCACGAGAAAGATGATGATAAATCCAGAAAAGTTACTGTTTCTTTTACTCTTCCTATTTCTCTTTCAAACGTTGAATTTAGTAAACGCGCACCTAAATAGTAATTCATGAAAAAAAAGGTTAATCGCGATTTCTAGCACAACTCGGAGGCAAACTTTGATAGAGTCAGGCGAGTGACGAAGCCTGAGCAGCCCAAAACGCGCTGGACTCTAATCCTACAGCATGAGCGAATTTAAAGTGATAATTTTTGCCCAAAACCGCAGCGGGTTTTGCGCTCGTGATGCAGTAGCTGCAGAGAAGCCGAACCCGCTTGTTCTCGCGCACTGCAACTTGGATAAGCCTGTCGCATAGAGCGAAGTTTGCTCAGCGGACGGCTGGCTCAGCGGTTCGAGAGAGTTTGCGTCGCCCTCTTCGCTACTCGCACGGTCAGCCATTGGATTTGCACAGACGCAAAAAATTGGAATACGGCAGTGCGCTTTGCTTACGGGGCATATAACTGGGAGCGTTGAAAGCAAAAAAAAATTTTGCGTGTAAACAAGAGCTCCGCCAGCAAGGACTTTGCGTCCGTATGCCTAACGGGCAGCAAAGAGTAAAAAAATTCGTTCTTTCGCAACGCATATTTCTTTTTACTTTTTTTTTGATAATGAAGTTGAGACTACAAACTTGCCGCACAACTGATGCGCACTTTGTGGCTATCGTCGCTATGGGCCTGTCTATCTCCAGTGACGAAGGAGATGCTGCTGAGCTGCGCTCGGAGATTCTGCAGTATAGCAAGAATCGCAATTACAACGCCCCCGCAGGGATTTGGCCGGCTCGTGACTACTGGCTCAAGCTTGAGGCTGAGGCAAATGAAAAGCCGGAGCCAAGCGCGAAGCCTCGCACTTTGCCGGACGCGCCCCCCGCGGGGCGAGTGAAGGAATTAATCAAACAGATGCAATCGTTTCCGGCCCGAGTGCCGAAACGTGGCGGCGTTGCACAGCCTCTCGCGGGGCGAGGAGTGAAGGAATTAATCAAACAGATGGAATCGTTCTCGGCCCGAGTGCCGGAACATGGCGGCGTTGCACAGCCTCTCGCGGGGCGAATGTCGCCCCCCAGGGAATTCGTCGCCTTCGTCGTGCCGCCGCCGAGCCTCGCATCGGATGACGCCCGT
Organism: Dermatophagoides pteronyssinus; assembly: GCF_001901225.1. Taxonomy (NCBI): domain Eukaryota; kingdom Metazoa; phylum Arthropoda; class Arachnida; order Sarcoptiformes; family Pyroglyphidae; genus Dermatophagoides; species Dermatophagoides pteronyssinus. The sequence goes on along the minus strand of NW_020873525.1, from coordinate 142,602 downwards.
ATGCTGCAGTTGGCGCTGCTCGACACCTTCGAAGACGTCTCCGAGCATGAAATCATTCTCAGAAATAATCCGTACTATGACCAGAAGGTTCCGGTCGCGTACTCACCAAATGCGGTGATGATAAGTCCCAACAGCCGAACGTTATACTAGGCCTTGCACTCGGGTTCAGAGTTCAGTGACGCGCGAACGGCTTTGCGGCGGCGCATAAATGCATAGAAAATATTGAGATAGCAATGAGTAGACACGCGCTGCGCAGCCGCCGCTAGGACGCGGCCGCTTCTGCGCTACGCGCTTCGAATGCACTCACCATGGCTCCTGCTGCCGGCGGAAACGCGATGTGCCAGCGCGCTAAGTGCTGCAGCAGTGCGAGAAAGTCGCGCAGCCCGAGTTCCGCTGCCCGCTTCCCGGCGTAAGAGACGGGGCTCGCCGCGCCCGGCGCGGAGTCGAGGTCGCGGGCGAGCTGTTCGCTGCTGAGGTAGGTCAGCTGTTCGAGCGCGTCGGAAAGGTACTGCTTGAACGCGGCGAGGTCGCCGGCGCGCGCGCGCGCCTCCGGCGGCGCGCGCAGCTCGAAGAGCGCGAAGAGCGCGCTCGCGACGCTGTTCGTGGTCAGCGCTGCGTGCAGCGTGCGGTGCTTCCGATTGAAGAGCACGCGCAGCATCGCGTCCCACTGCGCGAAGTCCACTCCGCGCTGTGCGCCGAGGGGCTGCAGCTTAACGACCACGGAGTCGACTTTCGGCGGCGGGTTGAACGAGCCGCGCGCGACGTTGCAGACGCGGCTGACTTTGCAGAAGAACTGCGCGTTCACGGAGAGCCGACAGTAGTGAGGCTCGCCCGGCTGCGCGAGCAGCCGCTCGCCGAATTCCTTCTGGAACATCAGCACGGCGCAGCGAAAACGGACCTGCAGCGCGAAGAGTTTCGCGAGGAAGGGCGAGCTGATTTGGTAGGGCAAGTTCGCGGCACAGACGTGGAACTGGCCGAAGTCCGCCTTCAGCGCATCGGCGGTGACGACCTCCAGGTTAGAGTAGCCTTCGCGGAACGCGCGGCGCTGCACTTCGAGCGCCATGCGCTTGTCGATCTCCACCGCGCGCACCTTGGCGGCCGCGGCGCAGAGCCGCATCGTCAAGTTGCCCGTGCCCGGCCCGATTTCGAGCACCACGTCTGCGGGCGAAATTTGCGCGGCTTCGAAAATCTTCGTCACGATGCCCTGGTTCTTGAGCAGATGTTGCCCGAGCTGCTTCTTCAGCGGCATCGGCGGCGCGGCGCGCGGCCGCGCGGCAGCCTTCGTGCTTCGGTTGAGCACCGCGCAGCCGTCGCGCAGCGAGCCGCCGACCGGGAAGCGCGCGGTGCCGCGCCGCGAATTGGCGTGGCGGGGCATAACAATAATTGCCGCGCTGCGCGAGCGTTGCAATATTTTATAACTCTCTTTTTACGGCTTTTCTCGCCGACGCGCATGGGCAAGAAGGGCAAGGTCGGCAAGGCCCGCAAGGACCACTTCTACTTTTTGGCCAAGGCGCAGGGCCTGCGCGCGCGCTCGGCTTTCAAGCTGCTGCACCTCGCGCAGAAGCTCGACCTGTTTCGTGACGTCGCGTACGTGCTCGACCTCTGCGCCGCGCCCGGCGGCTGGATGCAGGTCGCGCGCAAAGCGCTGCCGATGACGGGACACGTCTTCGGCGTCGACTTGAGTCCCATCAAGCCCATTCCGGGCTGCACGAGCCTGCAGGCGGACATCACCACGCCGCAGTGCCGCAAGCTGCTCGACGGAGCGCTCGCGGAGCACGGCGTGCCGCGGCGCGGCGTGGAGCTCGTGCTGCACGATGGCGCGCCGAACGTCGGCTCTTCCTGGGCGCGCGACGCGTACCTTCAGAACGAGTTGGTGCTGAAAGCGCTCGAGCTCGCCGTCCGCTACCTGCGGCCGAGTGGCACCTTCGTCACCAAGATTTTTCGCTCGCAAGACTTCCTGGCGCTCGTGCAGCTGCTGCGCGAGCTGTTCGAGACGGTGCACGTAGTGAAGCCGAGCTCGTCGCGCGACGTCTCGGCCGAAACGTTCGCCGTCTGTCTGCGCTACCGCGGCGCGCAAAAGTTCGCAGCCGACTTCTTTGCGCCGCAGCGCATCTTCGGCAGCGGCGGAGCCGCGCAGCCCGGCGCGATCGCGGACTGTCTGCTGCCGCTCTCCGTGCGCGAAGCGCTCGCGGCGCACTCGCTCAAGCAGCTGCGCTCGCGCAAGTCGGGGCGCCACGGCGACGCGGAGGACGACGGCGCGACCTACCGCGTCTGCTCCGTGCAGCAGTTTTTGCTCTCGCCGCGGCCCGCCGAGATTCTGACGAACTTCAACAAGATCGAGCTGCGCGACGAGTCGCAGCTCGCGTGCGACGCGCTCGCCTGTCCCGAGACCACCGAGGAACTCCGCGAGTTCTGCGCAGACTTGAAGCTGCTGTCGTTCGCGGAGCACAAGGCGCTGATGAACTGGCGGCGCGCCGTGCTCGCGCGACTGCTCGAGAAGTACCCCGCTGCCGCAGAAAGCGCGGCGGCGGCGGAGCCGCCCGCCGCGCCTAGCGCGGAGGCCATCGCAGAGGCGGAGCTCGAGCTCGACGACGCGCAGCTCGACTGCGACATCAAACGCGAGCTGCGGCAGGCGCTGCGCGCGCTACGCAAGAAACGACTCGCGTTCGCAAAGCTCTCGCGCAAGTACAAGGAGTCTTCGGCGGTGTTCGACGCGCGGAACGCCGACGTGAACATAGTGTTCGACGCGGCGCTGCTCGACGCGCTGCGCGAGAGCGGCGCGGAGGACAGCGACGCAGACAGCAGCTCCGGCTCCTCGAGCTGCGAGAGCGACGACAGCGCGGGCAGCTACACCGAGCGACTCGCGCGCGAAATGGAGAAGTTCGAGGAGCAGCAGCGCGACCTGCGCGCGGCGCGGCCCGGCACCGCGAGCAAGCTGCAGCCCACGCGACGCGCGCGCGCGCTGGCGGAATGGGCCGACGAGATGCGCAACTTTGTGCACGACCTGGACCAAAAAGCCACCGCGCGCGCCGCAAAGCAGCTGCAGCTGTCGGACGACTCGGACAACTCAGGCGCTGCCTCTGCCGACGAGGCTGCCGACGAGGCTGCCGACGCGGCTGCCAAAGCGCCCGTCAGCCAGGCGGCCGCGGAGCCGGACTCCGACGCGCCGCTACCCGCCGAGCCGAGCGACAGCGAGCTGCAGACGTTGCCGCTGAACGAAAAGAAGCTGCGGCATCTGCAGAACCAGAAGCGGCTCGCGAAGGAGACGCTGAAAGGCGAGCGGCTCGCGCGCAGCAACGCGCGACTGCTCGAGAAAGCCGGCGGCGCGCCGGAGCAGGCTGCCGCGGGCGACGCGCGCGGCGCGCCGATCGAGTTCGCGCCGCCGAGCGTGCTCGCGCCCGCGCCGGACAACGACGCGCTCGCTGATGTGCAGACGAAAGCGTTTTTGTTGAGCAAGCCGGCTACGCGCTTCGACACGATCGACCGGCTGTACACGCGCTGGAACTTCGTGGACGAGCAAGAGCTGCCCGACTGGTTCGCGGCGGACGACGCCGCGGCGCGCAAGCCGTGCGTCGAGTACGACAGCGAGCTCTACGCGCAGTTCCGCACCCGGCTGCAGGAAATCGACGGCCGCTCGATCCGCAAAGTCGCGGAGGCGCGCGCGCGCCGCAAGCGCCGCGCGCAAGCCGCGACCGAGTCGATTAAGAAAGAAATCAGCCGCGTCGCGGACAACGCGGACTACGACGAGCGCTCGAAGCGCAAGGCGATTCTGGCGCTGCAGCGCAAGCGGCTGCGCGCGGAGAAGCCGAAGACCGAGAAGGCGTACGTGGTCGTGCGCAAGGGCGGCGGTACGCACAGCGCGCACAAGACGGGCAAGGGCGCGTCCGCGCGCGCGAAGACCGTCGACCGTCGCATGAAGGCGGACAAGCGCACGCGGCGCCCGCTGACAAGCAAGGCGCGCAAGCGCCGCTAGACGCGGTAAAGCCGCTCGGCACGCTCGATGTCCTCAAACACGTCTTCAATGAACTGCGACTCGCGCTTGCGCCGGTGCAAGTCTGCGGACAGGAAGCATGTCGCGCTGACCGTAATTGCCGCCGCGATGCACGCGATCACGTACGAGGCGCTGATGTTCGGAATCGGGTAGTACGAGGCTTGGTTCGCCGAAAGAAACGCGACGTTCATGGCGCCGAGGTACACCACCAGGTTCATGACTTGCACGCTGCTGCTGAAGAGGAACATGTAGAGCGCGGTGCGTTTGAAGTTCGTTCGGTTCAAGCACTGCAGCAGCGCGCCGGATACCACCGTCACGATGCAGAGCGCCAGCACGGCCGCGACGAAGTAGCTCACGTACATGATGATTTGCGTCGCCTGGCACTTCGACTTGAGGTAGCGACAGTAGGGACTGATGCACATGCCAGCTTCGGCCGCCTCTTTCTCAGCCGCCTCGCACACCAAGCGGTAGGTCTTCTCGTGCGAACGGCGCTGCTCGGACGACACGGTCAGCAACCCCCAGTAGCGGTAGAACTGCCGCGGCGTTTGCATCGTGGTTACCTAGCGCGTGGCGCGCGGTACTTACCGTCAGCCAGCTTTCGGAGATCAAACAGAACATCTGCAGCCCGATGCAGACCACGCTGCAGAAAATGACGGTCCAGCTGGGGTAGTAAGACTCCATGTTAAAGAGAAATGTATTTTCGGCCGCGGAACATGCACGCAGAAAATTGGCCGCTGCCTCGGCAGCGCCGCACGCGCGGCAGCGCCGGGTCGCAATGCGCTGCCCCGTCGTGCCGCGCCGGGCGGGCTTTTTTTTCCGATAATTAGATTTTCAATGATGGACGCAGCAGACGTCGTAGTCAAGCCGCTTGCGCTCTCGGTCATCATGCACGCGGCGTACCTCGTCGACAGCGGCGAGCCGAACTGCACGACTCTCCTCGGCAGCTTCAGCGACGAAGGCTCGCTGGTCGTCTCGGACGGGTTCATCAACTTCATCCATCCAGACTGCCAAACGAACCCGGCGGGCTTCGACCTCCCGCACTACGAGGCGATGCTCAGCGTGATGCTCAAGAACACGCCGCGCATGTTCATCGTCGGCTGGGGAAGCACCACGCTCAAGCCCGAGGCGCTGCCCGAGTTCGCCTCGTGGGCGGTCTCGCAGCGCGCCTCGCGCTTCATCAAGCAGAAGCGGCTGCGCGCGCCGATCTTTCTCTGCGTCGCGCCGCTGACAAAGACGCAGAAGCTTTCCGTCCGCGCGTTCACCGTGGTGGACGAGGCGCCGGTCGAGTGCCGCATGCGCTTCAGCCCCTTCACGCCCTACAGCACCAACAAGCGCATGGACTCCTCCTGCATCCTCGAGACCTGCAAGCAGAACCTTGCGGAAGCCATCGAGATCGTGCAGCAGCTCGACCTCTCGAAACCCGCGGACCGCGCCGCGCTTCGCGACCTGCGCAAAGCCATCAGCATCAACATCGACGCAGATCTGCCGAACGTCTCCGCCGCACACGAAGAAGAAGAGACGCTCTACCAGTGCATGCGCTCGCTCGTCGACATCGAGAAACTGCTCTACGAGCGCTTCATGGCGCGCGACTCGACCCGCAAGCCGGGCGTAAATTGCGCCGCTTAATAAATTGCTGCCTTCTAATTTCGTCACGCATGTCCGAGCTCGCCACGTTGCGCGCCGTGGCGCAGCGCTGCGAAACGCTCAGCGCCGCGCTGCGCGCGCACTTCGCGCCCGCCGCTCTCGCCGCGTACGTAGACGAGTGTGAGCGTTGCATCGCAGAGCTGTTTCCCCTCCGCGGCCTCGCGGCCAGCGCTGCGCTGCGCGACTTTGTCGAAGCGCAGGCGCTCTCCGTCGTGAAGCTCGCACTCCGCGAATTGGCGCACGCCTCACCGGCCACCTACGCCGCGTCCAGCGCTGATCCGCTTGACTCAGCAACGTCCGAAGCGCGCGGTACAGCGGACGCTGAACCCACAGGCGCCGCACCCGCGGTAGCCGAACCCGCGGTAGCCGAACCCGCGGTAGCCGAACCCGCGGTAGCCGAACCCGCGGTCAACGCCGACTTCTCCGAGCCGGAGGCCGACGAGCGAAGTGCTTTGCGCAGCTGCAGCAGCGCGGAGTTCGCAACGTCAGACGGAGAACGCGACAGCGACAGCGACTGCAGTAATTCTGCGGCTGAGTCGGAACCGCGCGTCGGGAGCAGTTGCGCCGAAAGCGAGAGCAACTCCACGTGCAGCAATTCGCAATCGGAGGAGAGCGTGGGCACGCGCGCCTTCAAACTCGCTCTCGCAAGCGTTGCGCGACTGATTGTTCTTCTCTCAGAAGACGCAGCCGCCGAGGCCATCGACATAATTCTGCAGCTTCCAGACGATACTCGCGACTGCTGTTTGTCGCGCCTCGCACGCCTGCTGCCTTCCGCCCTCGTGCTCTGCTACGCGCGCTTCAACGCGGCCATCGCATCGCTGTCTTCTGCTTCGAGCACGCGCTTACTAGTGCTGTTTAGCGACCTTGCGTACGAGCTGCGCGCCGAACTTCCGGAGCCGTTTGTCGAACGCACACTGCTCGCGCTACTTGCCGCGGAGGACGCCGACCAGGCGCTCGAACTTGCAGAGAACTTCGACGAGGCGTTTCTCGACGCGCTGCCACGCGTTAGCGCGCTTGCGGAGTGCGCGCTCAAAGAGATTCGTGCGCAGACTTCGCTGCGCGGGCAACTGGCCTACTTCCGGCTTCTGCATTTTCTGCACACCGACAACAAGCTCGCCGACGGCGTCTTCGACTTTGCTGAAGCCACGTACAAACTGCTGCGCCCCGAGCTCTTCGAAGAGCCGCTGCGGTGCTGCGTGTTCGACCAGCTGCTGTTCATGCTCGACCGGCTCGAGCCGACCGAGCTCGTACTTTTCTTCCGCAAGCTGATCTTTTTCGCGACACTCGTCACGCCCAATGCCGCCGCCTTTTTGCTTGCTATCGGCAGCAAGATGGTTGCCTGCGCGCCGCTCACACTGCTTCCCAGCATCTCGGTGGCTGACGAGCTGCAACTCCGGGTCACTTGGCAACCACCGCCACCCAGCTTGCGAACCACTGCTGCGCAACAAACTCCTCTGCTCCCGGCGCACGACTTCAACGTGAATTTCGCTGTGCAGCACATGGCGCTAGAACTGCAACTACTGCAGAGCCACTCGCACTTGGCAGTGCGCCAAGCGGTCGACCGGTTGGTTCAAGCGCTGCAGTTGCCTCCGACGCACCCCACGCTCGCGTCCTTTCTCGCGGCGAAGTGCTGCGCCTCGCAAACTGCAGCAGCGCTGCAATCAATTCGAAAAGCTCAGCGCCACATCGAGGTGGCTCTCGCGCCAGCGCCCTGTGAGAGCGAGCAATTTAATGCACCCCAAATGGCGCAGTTCCTATGATCGCGCTAATCTCATGAGCGTCAAAGGTTCTACCGCTTCGCCGTCTTCAGAGTCGCTGACATCTTACCACGGCGCAGACGCGCCGCAACAGAAGGCGCTCTCCGCCGCGGCCGTCTACATTCTTCTGCGTCCACAGTGTGCGCCGCGCGAGATCGAGCTCGACAACCTCGTCGCAAACGAAGAGTTGCTCGCGCCGCTCGCTGAGGAAAACTGCGTTATCGCTTCCAACACTACTTCGAGCGAGTTGTTCAATCGATTTCGCCACTTGGCCGCGGCGCTCGTCGACCGGCGCACCTCCGTCGTTTTGCCGCTCATCAGCACCGGCAACTCCCCGCTCGTCAACACCGTGCTCGGCACCGAACACGTGCCTGGACTGCTGCAGCACTTTTTCGTGGAAATCTTCAAACGCGTTGCGGCAATAACTGAACAGGGATTTCAGCCGTTAGCGCCAGTGCGTTCCCGTTTTTTAATCAAGCTGGCGGCGCACGAGTTCAGCGGCGCGAACGCCGCGATCGACATACTGAAGCGTGTTGACTTCCGGCGCGCTGCCGCCACCAAGGCTGTGAGCAGCGACGTGGACGAAACAGACGTTGAGCGCTCCATTACCTCGCACTTCCACGCTGAAGCCATGCACGTCGAAGACTTCCGCAGCAACAAGTTCCGCTCTAAGCTCGCCGCTCTGTACGACCAGACCGCACTTGCTTCGACAGGCAGCCAGGAACGCGGCGCGCACGATTTACGCAGCACGGTCGAGTACGACAGTGTGCTCGACGCATTCGCCTTCGTTCCGTCCGCCGACGTGGCTCTGCAGCTTTGCGACGCTTTGCGATACTACGTCAGTAGTCAACGCGGCGGTTCTACCGCACTCGACGCGATCGCCGCGGGCGCCGCGAAAAAGAGCGTGCGCAAAATACTGCAGGCGCAGTGCGCGAAAAACTACAAATTTTCACTTTCCGTTGAGCGCTGCTACTCGCTGCTTTCGGCTGCGCCGGACGGCGCGCAACGAGCCGTCGGAACGGATCACGGCAACCGATACGTCCCGTTCCGCATCGACGTTTCGACGCTCGACTTCGTTATTGCGGGCGGTGCGGACGCGCTGTTGCGCTCTGCGAACAGTGCTCTGTGCCCTAACGTGTTCGCGCTGCTTGACTTTGCCGCTTTGCGCCACGCGGCGACGGAGCAACGCCACGAGCGGCTGGTCGCGTTGAAGCGTTCCCCTTTACTGAGCCACCTCATTTTGAGCTACGTTCGACGCGGCATCGAAGCCCGCGTTTTTGCACGCAACTTTTGCGTCGTGACTACTTTCGGCGTTGACCTCTCGCGCACGTCGCCAGCCCTGCTTCGAGGCTACATCGAGTTCTACAAGCTAGTTAAAACGCGCGAAATAACCGCTCAGTACTCGTCGCTCGTGTTGCAGAAGAGCAGCTCATTCGACTGCACACTTGCGCGTGAACTTGGGATGGAGCTGGACCAGTTTGCATCTCGCGAAGCTGCCCGAGTTGAACCTTTCATCATCGGCGCGACGCAGCTGCAAACCAGGCTTCAACTGTCGAACCTCGACTCGGCGCTCAAGCGGCACTACAGAGTTGCCGAAACACTCGAGCAAATCCAGCGGCAAAACCTGTCTTACAGCGTTTTCAGTCCAGCTGCAGGCTCGTTCAAGGGACGCTCGGCGGACAGCGCTTTTGCCCTGAGCTCCGTAAACTTGCAGGAATTCGTGCGCGCGATGGTTAGTCGAAACAGCTTCCTGCGGAAGCTGAACACAGTGCAAACGCAGCTCGAGCAGTCTCCTCAGAAACACTCCGGCGTAGCTGTTCCTTCACCTTCCGGGTCAGCCGCAGCAGATGCTCTCGCAGCACTCGGCAATCGCGCCAGACAGGAAACGAGCGCGGAGTCCGTTAAGTTGCAAGAGAGTGGTTCGCAGCGCGTTTCTCGCGCCAGTGCTTCGGACGAATCGCTTCAAGAACGTTATGGCGCAGTTGACGACGGGACGCAAGGAATTGGCCATGACTTCTTTTCGGATTCAGGCTTCCATTCCTTTCGCGACGGCTACGTTTACATTGATCCGGTCGGAACCCACCGTGCTTCCGCCAGGGTTTCGTTCAGTCGCGTACATGCGCGGAGCGTTTCTCAGCCGCAGAATGCGATCGCTCACCCTGAATTAGGTTACAGTTGTGATGCAGAAATGCAGTTCGACGCAGCTATCGATTTAAGAGCGCTCGGGACGCGCAGCGAGCGCTTCGCGGCTGATGCGCGAGATTTCGGGAGTGATGTGGGAGAGAGCGCGCAAGTTTCTAACGGGATCGCGCGAGCGCAGCGTGCGGCGCAGCTTCGCGGCTCGCCGACCTGCCAGGGTGCTCGCGGCAAATATTTTAATATAGGCCGCATGCATCGCCGCACAGAAGCGGATGGACAGCGAAGAGATCTGACACAGGGTGCCGAGAACTTTGACGTCGTGGGCCGTCACGCGAAGTCGAGTGCGTCGTTTGCGGCCAGCGCAGGCTTCGCGCGCGGCGCGGCGCTAGACAGCTTAACTCCGTCGGAGTCGGCGCGGCTCGGCGCGAAGTTCGACGCCATCAACGCACGGCTCGCAAACGCGAGCGGACGCCGCGCTTCAAATACTGCGGGGCCCAGCCGTTCGCTAAACGAGGGTGCGAGCGCGCCCTCGAGAGACTCGCTCGGCGCGAGGGCTGCGCAGCAGCTCCGCGCGCCTTTTTTGAGCGCGGCGCTGCCGCGCGGCTGCGCGCGCAGGTACTCCGAAGCGTGCACGCCGTCGAACTCGGGCTCGTTTTTCGACGACTTGATGAGCTACGCAAGCTCAGTCGCTTCAGAGCACGACTCGCTGAGCGAGGACGAAGAATTGCCGCAAGAGCGCCCGATTACAGTCGCAGTGACGAAGCCGCAAGAGTTGCACGACCCCGTCAACGTTATGGTCGGCATCCGGCTGGACGCGATCGCGGCGGAGCTCGCTGCGAAGCTTGCAGAGCAGCGGTTGCTCGAAGTCGGTGCGCCCGCAGCGGGCGCGCAGCCGTCGTGGCTGCGGAGACTGAAGGGCTTCTTTGGTTGCGCTTCGTTCAGCGCGGCCGAGAGCAAGACGCAAATTGCAGCGCACGGCGCTCCGTCCGGCCTGGAAGCTGCGCCGCAGCAACAGCCGGCGTCCGCAAACGCGCGCGAGTCACCGCAGGTCGCAGCAGAGCCCGCCGCGCCGGCGGCCGCGGAGCTGGCTGCGAAGCCGGGCGCGGAGCCGGGTGCGAAGCCAGGCAGTGCTGCGTGGATGGGCCACTTGATCAACATGGACGTGGACCGCCGCGTAAAGCCCTGCTGCGCGGAGTGCAACTGCGTGGCGTGCCGCCGGCGCGTCGCGAGCGCAGTAGAACCGAGCCCGCCCGCAGTGCAGCGCTTCCTGCAGTTCGCGGAGCGCGCGCAACTGATCCGCCCGCATCCGCTGTACGCAAATAAAGAGAGCCGCAAAATTCTAATTTCGAAAGGCGTTTAAGCGGCGGCGGTGCAGAGCCTTCGCAGCGAGAATGAAGCTATGGGTCGACGAGTACGCGCCGCAGCTGTTCGCGGAGCTGGACCTGCACACGCAACAGAACTTCACGCTGCAGCGACTCTTGGAGCAGCAGCTCCCGAGCCACGTGATCTTGAGCGGTAGTCGCGGGAGCGGAAAGTTGCTACGCTGCCGCTTGTTGCTGCAGCAGCTCTTCGGCGGCGCGAACTTGCAGTTGCGGATGGAGAGTTTCGTCACGCAGAAGAAGCAGACGATCGAGCTGCTGAACAGCGCGCACACGACCGAACTGTTCGCGAGCGCGTTGGGCGTCGACGACAAAAACATCGTGCAGGACGTGTTGCGGCAGTACAGCGCAGAGGCGAACAGCCGCGCGTTTTTCGGCGCGGCGCGCGGCCCGCGCTTCCGCGTGTTCGTGATCCACGACGCGGACCGGCTCTCGCTCAGTGCGCAAGCTTCGCTGCGCCGCACGTTTGAGAAGGCCGCGCCCACCTGTCGCTTCGTGCTGCTAGTCGAGAACACCAGCGACTTGATCGACGCGCTTTGCAGCCGCTGCGTGTGCGTGCGCTTCCCGCGGCTCGGCGCGGCGGAGGTCGCCGCACACCTCGCGCGGCTCGCGGCGCGCGCCGCATTCACGGTGAGCCCGACCCAGCTCGCGCAGATCGCGGCGCTCGTGCACGGCGACCTGCGCGCGGCGGGCGTGATGCTGCAGAGCCTCGCGCTCTCGGGCGCCGTGCAGCCGCCGAGCTGGCTCGCGCTGCTGCTGCAGATCAAAGACTTGGTCGTCGAGCGGCCCGGCGTCGACGCGCTGCTGCAGTGCAAGTCGCTGCTCTACGAGCTCTACGCGCACGGCGTGGATATGCAAGACGTGATGGGCCGGTTGTTGCGCGAACTGCTGGCAGATCCGCGCGTGCCCGAAGCGCAGCACGCGCGAATTCTCAAAGTGGTCCGGAACTACTCGGATCAGCTGGTCGGCGTCTCGCGGCAAATCGTCCCCGTTTTGGCGAGTTTGGCGTATTTATGCTTAATTTGCTCCTAATTATAAATATTAATTTTGCGATTGAAAAGCGAAACTTTCACCCATGTGGATTTCGAAACTGCTGTTCGGCGCGGGCTTCCTCGGCCTCAGCGCCTTGGCCGACTCTAGTAAGTTCGCGCGCGCGCAACGCAGCCGAGAAAGAGCACATTATCGGCATTGACCTCGGCACCACCTACTCGTGCGTGGGCGCGTACAAGGGGGGCAAAATCGAGATTTTTCAGAACGACCTGGGCAACCGCATCACGCCCTCGTACGTAGCTTTCATGGAGGGCAACGAGCGCGTGGTCGGCGAGAAGGCGAAGCTGCTGCAGCCGATGAACCCGAAGAACACGATCTACGACGCGAAGCGCCTGATTGGCCGCCCGTTCGACGTGAACATCGAGGAGGAGAAGCGCCGGCTGCCGTTCGACATCATCAACCAGAACAACCGCCCGATGATCCGGCTCGAGGTCGACGGTGAAGAGAAGACGCTGACGCCCGAAGAGATCAGCGCGCTGGTGCTCGCGCGCATGAAAACGATCGCGGAGAGCAAGCTCGGCGTAAAGGTGAAGAAGGCGGTGATCACGGTCCCCGCGTACTTCTCGGACGCGCAGCGTCAAGCGACGAAGGACGCCGGCGCAATCGCCGGGCTCGACGTGATCCGCATTATCAACGAGCCGACCGCCGCGGCGATCGCGTACGGGCTCGACAAGAAGAGCGACAAAGAGACCAACATTCTCGTGTACGACCTCGGCGGCGGCACCTTCGACGTTAGCGTGCTGACCATCGACAACGGGATCTTCGAGGTGCTCTCGACCGGCGGCAACGCGCGCCTCGGTGGCGAGGACTTTGACGAAAATGTGCTGCAGGACATGCTGAGCAGCTTCCGCAAGACGCAGGGCACGGACATCTCGAAGAACATGTTGGCGCGCCAGCGGCTGCGCCAGGAGGCCGAGAAGGCGAAGCGCACGGTCTCCTCGCTGCCGAAGACGACCGTGTCGGTCGAGAACTTGGTCGACGGCGCGGACTTCGAGTACGAGCTGACGCGCGCGCGTTTCGAGGAGCTGAACCGCGAGCTCTTTGAGCAGACCGTCCGCGAAGTGCTGAAGGTACTCGACGCCGCCGGACTCAAGAAGGACCAGATCGACGAGGTCATCCTGGTCGGCGGCTCGACGCGCATCCCGAAGATCCGCCAGCGCTTGGCAGAGGTGTTCGGCAAGGACAAGATCAACGACAACATCAACCAGGACGAGGCCGTCGCGTACGGCGCCGCGGTGCAGGCGGGCATTCTGTCGGGCGAGGCGACCGAGAACGACATCGTGCTGCTGGACGTCGCACCGCTCACGCTCGGCATTGAGACCGTCGGCGGCGTGATGACGCCGCTGATCAAGCGCAACACCGTGATTCCGACGACCAAGAGCCAAACCTTCAGCACCTACACGGACAACCAGCCGGCCGTGCTGATCCAGGTCTACGAAGGCGAGCGCGCGATGACGAAGGACAACAACTTGCTTGGCACGTTTGAGCTGAAAGACATCGCGCCCGCGCCGCGCGGCGTGCCGCAGATCGAGGTCACGTTCTCGATCGACGCGAACGGCATTCTTGACGTCTCCGCGGTCGACAAAGGCAGCGGCAAGGAGAAGAAGATCACGATCAACAACGACAAAGGCCGCCTGAGCCCCGAAGAGATCGAAGAGCTCGTCAAGCAGGCCGAGAAGTACGCGGAGGAGGACGAGTTGCTGCGCAAGACGGCTGCTGCGCGCTCGCAGCTCGACAGCTACGTGTACAGCCTTAAGAAACAGGTCGAAGCGCCGGGCGAGAAGCTCGGCGAGGAAGACGTCGCGCAGCTGAAGGCGGTCGTCGAAGAGGGCGAGGCGTGGCTGCAAGCGAACCCGAGCGCGTCGTTCGACGAGCTCGAGGCGAAGCGCAAGGAGATCGAAAGCAAGTTTGCGCCGTTCCTCGACAAAATGTACGACCTCTCGGGCGCGAACATCGAGGAGGACGACGAGGACGTCGACGACGAGCTCTAGGCGGCGCGTCGCGTGCGTCCGCCGAAATGGTGTAGCCTCGCCAGCCTATTTTTGAATTTCGATATTATATATGCAGGTGCGGACTACTCGCGCGAAGCCGCTCTCCGCCGGCGCGGCGCGCGCGCGCGGCCTTTGCTGAGCGCGCCGCCCGTGGACTCGCTGCCGAAGGCGTACGTCACCGCGGCGTGCGTGGGCACGTCCGCCGCTCTCTCGCTGCTGACGTACAGCCGACTCGTCGCGCGCACGGCACCGCTGTGGTCGAACCAGCTGCTGCTGCGCCGCGGGCAGCTCTGGCGCGCCGTGTCTGCGCAGCTGTACCAGGGCGAGCTCGGCTTCAACAGCCTTTGGGCGCTCTACCAGCTCGCCTCGTACATGCACGAGCTGGAGACCGCGCACTACGCGAACAGCCGCAAGTTTTTGCGGCGTCTGCTGCTGCTCGGCGGCGCCATCGCGCTGCTCAACTTCTTCGTGCTGCAGGCGCCGACGGTCTCGACGGTGTTCCACACCGCGTGCTCATACATCTGGTCGCGCGTGTCCGCCGCGGAGTTCAGCATCGCGCTGTTCCGCTTCCGCGCGACCTACTTGCCTTGGATCCAGTTGCTGCTGCGCCTGCGCTCGCGCGGCTTCGCGCTGCAGGTGCTGCTCGGAATTCTGCTTGGCCACCTAGTCTACTTCTTCGACTTTGTGACGCCCAAACTGTAGCGCAGCGCCGCCAGCGGATGTCAGCGGCTGCAGCGCTAGCCTATGCGCTTCCCAATTTTTTGCATAATTTTTGCTGCATCAGGCCGCGAGACTCGAGTGAGCGAGCCCGATCAGATGAACAGCCTGCTTCTCAATTGCAGTCTCAGTCGCGGTTTTCTCGACAGGCTAAAAAAAAAGTGTTCAAAAAAACAAACCAGATCGCTGCGCAGCCTGACGGATTTATTTTATCTATAGTGCTGCTGCAGGATTATAAGAAGGCATATCTGATAAATTTTTGCGAAACTTTTTGGAACGCTTGCAGGCAGATCTCGCAGAGGAATGCGCGGTTTTTTCGCAAAACGCAAGACACGCTGTTTGCGCTGGTAATTCGGCGCGCGCGCTGCTGTCTGCGTTGCGCTAAACTCGAGCTGCAGCCGTGCACCGGCAAATGCGCAACTGCAAATCGGCAACCGCTGGAGCGGCTGCGCGCCGCTAAATCTTGGTGAGCCGCTGGTGCTGTTTCCAGCTCGACTTCCGCTGAATCGACTCTTGCGAAAGCCGCGCCTTCTTCTGCCCGTACTTGAGTTGGTCGACCTGTTTTTTCTTCTGCTGCCGCACCTCCAGCGAGTCGTTTGGGCGCACCAACAGCCGCTTCGGGATCTTGTAGCCCGCGCTGGTCGTGATGGTGTCCTCCTCGTCGAGGCTCTGCGCGCGCGCGCGCTCCGGCCGCTTCGGCAGCCGAATGCGGTCGAGTCGCACGCTTTCGTTGGCGTCGTAGCCGGTGTACGCGATTTCCGCGCCGTCCGGCTCGCACTTCACCACGCGCGCTGGGTACCACTCGCCGTCTTCCTGGAACAGACACTCGACTTCGAGCCCCGGAAACAACTTCTTTTCGTCGAATCGCGGCAGCAGCTTCAGCGCGGCAAACTCGACTTCCTCCGCCGCGCCGTCCACGCCGTACGGCCGCACGCTGACGCGCGCGACTCGTTTCTTCGCGTCGTCCCACTGCAGCAAGCGCAAGATTTCGCCCAGTCGCTTCGCGTCCGGCAGTGCGCAGCTCGCGCCGACGAGCTGCAGCGGGTCCTTGCTCAAGTAGAACTGGTAGACGTCCTGCGCGTCGGCGCACATCTGCTTCGACTCGGCGTCTTCGAGCTGCGACAACACCGCGACGTACTCGCCGTACGTCACCAGGTTGCTGTACAGCTCGCTGTCCGATAAGTCGTCGGCTGCGCCGCTCGTTGCGCCGCTCATTGCGCCGGGGGCTGCGCCGTGGATCTAGTCTATTTTTTAAAGGATATTTGAATTCTCGGGCGCGGCGCTCGCGGCAAGCAATGAACTCTGACTGGGGGCCTGCGGATGGTCTGGCCGCGCAAATGCGCGGCTTTGACCTAGATCGGCTTCTGAAGCTCGGCGTGCTGCATTGCTACGTGATCGAAGGCGAGAACTTGCTGCGCTCGCGCGGCGCGCGCGAACGCTGGTTCAAGCGGCTCTACCGACGCCTGCTCCACCCGAACATCTCGCAGCACAAGCCGAACGGGCTCTGCATCGTCGAGGCAGACTTCCCGAACGTGCGCTACCGGCTCGGCCGCACCCGCGCCGTCAAGCGCGACTGCTACCCGAAGTGGAACCACGAGTTCACCGTGCCGCTGCTGCTAGACTTTACCGAGTCGCTGGACAGGGAAGGCGCGGCACACCGGTTGCTGTTCAAGGTCGTCGACAGCAGTCGGCGCAACTGGAAGGCCAGCGAGCTCGATGAGCTCAGCTCGGAGCTGGGGCCCACGTTGGCGACTGGCTCCGTCGACTTGCGGCACTTGCTGGAGCTCGGACATTTGCGCATTTGGCTCTACATGGCGACCGCCGGCGCAGAACACGAGGCGGGCGCCGAGCAGAGTTGCGAAAGCTCGCGCACCGAGCCACTGCCCAGCGCAAAGTCCGCGGGCAGCAAGTCGTTTTCCGGACTGAAGCCTTGGACCAAGTTGCAGTGGAACACCTACCTGAACTACATCAAGGGTATTACCGCCGCGAAAACCGCCTGCAGCCGCATCAAAGTCGAGCTGCGCTTCTACAACGTGAATGTGCGGCCCGGCAGCGTCAGTTTGCGCAACACGTACTTCTCCGCGACGCACGGCAACCGCCTGCAGTTGTTCGGCGACGCGGGGCTTTCGCGGCAGCTGCGCGACAAGGCGCGCGATTTGACAGCGTACGAGCCCGCCGGCGCGTTCGACGCGCTGTACGACGCGATCGACGACGCGAAGTACTTCGTCTTTCTGTGTGGCTGGAGCATCCACCCGGGCCTCAAGCTCTGTCGGCGCACCGCGGACGAGCCGCCCTCCACGGAACGCCGCTACAATGAGACGCTCGGCGAGCTACTGCTGCGCAAGTCGCAGGAGGACGTGCGCGTAGTGCTGCTGATCTGGGAAGACATCACCGTGCTCAGCAACGTCGGCTTTCTGAAGGAGGGTTTGATGTCCACCTACTATCGGCTCACGAAAGCGTACTTCCGGAACAGCGCAGTGCAGGTGGAGGCAAGCCGGCGCATTGCGTCCGATGACGTCGGCGACCTGCGCAAGCTGATCCGGCACATTGGTTTCACTCACCACCAGAAGCTGGTGATCACCGACGCGCGCGTGGACCCGCTCGCGCAGAACAGCCGCCGCGCGCTCTCCGTCTTCTTTGGCGGGCTCGACCTGACGATCGGCCGCTTCGACACCGCGGAACACGAGGCCTACGCGACGCTGAACTCGCTGCACGCGGGCGACTACTACAACAAATGTCTGCTTGCTGCGTGCTCCGTGCCGCCGCGGCAACCCTGGCACGACGTGCACGCGCGAATCTGCGGCCCCGCGTCGTGGGACCTGTACCAGACCTTCCTCGAGCGCGTGCTGAAACAGGCGTGGCACCTCAAGTTTGTTGTCAAGGACTACGTTGACCGGCTCGTCGAGCACGGGCTGCTCGAGGGCCGCGACTTCATGTGGGCGGCGCAGCACGACGCCGCGCGTTTCGACGCGCAAGTTTTCCGCTCGATGGACTGCATGGCCGCCACGTTCCAGAACGCCAACTGGCAGCGGCTCTTCAGCAGCTCCTCGAACTACTGCGACAAAGGCTTGCAGCTTGCGCTTTGCTACTACATCCTGCACGCGAACGCGTTTCTGTACATCGAGAACCAGTATTTCATCGGCTCTTCGCAGTTTTGGGACATCCCCTTCGCGCCGCCGGCGCGCTCATTGGTGCCGTACTGCATCGCGGTGCGCATCAAGGCGGCGATCCACTCGAGCTCGCCCTTCAAGGTGTACGTGGTGTTGCCGCTGTATCCGGAGGGCTTTCCGGGCGGCGTCGCAGTCAGCGAGATTTTATGCTGGCAGTACCTCACGATGAAGTTCATCTTCGACCAGATCAACGGCGCGCTGCGCAGCTGCGGCAGCTCCGCGACCGCGGGCGACTACATTCGCTTCTTTTTTCTCGGCAAGCGCTGCTCGCTCGCCGGGCTCAGCGCTAAGCCCTGCGCGGCGACGCACGCCAGTCACCAGATCTACGTGCACAGCAAAGCGATGATCGTCGACGACACGTACCTGTTGCTGGGCAGCGCTAACATCAACGAGCGCTCGCTCGCGGGTTGTCGCGACACGGAGCTGCTCGTCTGCCTTTCGCAGCCGCACTGCCGCGCGGACCCGTACGCCAGCGCGCGGCTCAACGTCTCCGACGGCTACGTCAAAGAGTTTCGACGCTACCTGTGGCTCGAACACCTCGGCGAGTTGCTGCCCGAGTTCGCGGATCCCGGCTCCGCGCTGTGCTGGGAACGCGTGCGGCAGCGCGCGGACCGCAACCTGGCGCACTACCTAAGCGCAGTCGAGTTCGCGCCGGGCACCGCGCACCTGTGCAGCTACCCGGTGAACCCGGAAAATTACGTCGACGCACAGCGCATCAACATCCCGCATTTTGCACACCCGATGATTGGCGCGCGCAACTACTTGATGCCGCGCGGCATGACTTCCTAGTTTTCCGTGAGTTTTCCGAAAGATGCAATTACTCAGCTGCGTGGCGGCGCTCGGCGCGATGCTCGCGCCGCGCGGCGTGCACGCCGGCTCCGCGCTGCTCGACCTGCTGAACTTGCACAAGGACCTGCTGTTGGTGCCAGAGGCTGACGAGGCGGCGCGGCAGCAAATCCAAGCGGCGATCGCGTCCGCCTGGTTCAACTACTACGAAGACCACGGGGGTCTTTGGTTTCTCAACGACCGGCCGGTGCTCATGAACCAGCCGCAGCCCGCGAGCGCAAATGAACCTGCGGCCAAGACGATTACGCAGCTCGCGCTCTCCGTGGTGCTGTTTAATCTGTTCTATGCAGTTTGTTATTTTATTTTCACAACCGCGTCGGTAATTCGTCCGGTGCAAGACCGCAGCGAGCTCAAAAACACCGAGCTGTTGGAAAACCTCTGATTCTGTTGCCGCGGCCGTGGTCGCCAACCGACTTCCGTCCAAGGCCGCGGCGCCGCAGCTGCCTGCGCTCGCGCTTAGCGGCAGCGCGCCTTGCGAAAGCGCCGCGGTTCGCACCGCGCGCTGGGCGCGGCAGCTGAATATGGGCGCGCCCCCCGATTTCGCGGCGGGGCCCGAACTGCCGCAGCAACCCGCCGCTTGCGCCGCCGCCGACCGCGCCCAGATCGCGCGCGACTGCAAGCGACTCAACTTCCACACCGGCGATGTGCGCGGCACCGCCGCGCTGCAGGCTCTGACCGCCGACACGCTCGAGCGGCTCGCGAGCAAGATCAGCTCCGTCGGCTACGTGCAAGGCATGCACGAACTGGCAGCCGCCTGCTTGCGCGAGCATCTGTGCGCGAGCTTCGGCGACGGTTGCGAAAACTGGCCTGCCGAGCAGCTGCGTCGCCGTGCAGAAGCGGCGCTGTTGCCCGAGAAGCTCAGCGAGTTTCTCTTCCAACTGACCTACCGCGGCCTCTCCTTCTACATTCCGCTGATGCCCGGCGTGCGGCAAACCGCCGAGCTTGTCGAGTCGCTGCTCTGCCGCATGACGCGTAAGTTCCTCCGCGCCCGCTGCAGCGCAGCTGCACGCTGCGCTCGCCGCGCAAGAGTTCGACTACCTCGCGCTCGTGGCGCGCTGGGCCGGCACGCTCTTCGCCAAAGACTTTCACCACGCGGAGTTCGTGCGAGTGCTCGACTTTTTGCTAGAGACCGCAGCGCTGCCCTTCCGCGTGGCGTTCGTAGGTTCCGCGATGATTCTAGAGCGCTGCGCCGAGCTCAAACACTGCGCAGCTGGAGAGGTAAGTTCGCCCCGAGCAGCCGCAGCTTTTCCTGCACATCATCCAAGTGAACCCCGACGCGTGGCCGCCCGCGAAAGTCGGCAAAATGCTCTCCGTCGCCTCCTGTCTCGCAACGCTGTTTGAAGACAGCCCTCGACACCTGCAGAATTAGCAAGCCTTTTCCGCTTTTTCCAATATATTTAAATTTATAAACTTATCTATGATTACCGCAGTAGACAACGCAGAACAACTTAAGCGCTTTGACGCGCATTTGCGCGTGCACACCTACGTGTGCGGCTATGAAGTCAGCAAGTGTGACGTCGAGCTCTTCAAACTCTTCAAAACAAAGCCCGATGTCGCTACTTACCCCTCAGTCGCGCGCTGGTTCTACACCATCTCGCGCCTGAGCTGCCTGCAGCAGCGCATTCTTTACTGCTGTCCTGAAACGCTCAACGCAGGTTGCGACTCCTGCTGTCCCTCCGGCTCCGGCGTGTCCTGCTGCGCGAAAGACTGCTCTTCCGCTTCGGCCTGCGAGAGCAAGTGCTCCGCGCCTTCCGGCAGCTCCTGCTGCGCGAAGGACTGCTCCTCAGCCAGCAAAAGCAAGTGCCCCGCGACTTCCAGCGCTTCATGCTGCCAGAAGGACTGCTCCTCAGCCTGCAAGAGCAAGTGCCCCGCGACTTCCAGCGCTTCATGCTGCCAGAAGGACTGCTCCACAGCCTGCAAGAGCAAGTGCCCCGCGACTTCCAGCGCTTCATGCTGCCAGAAAGACTGCTCCTCAGCTTCGGCCTGCAAGAGCAAGTGCCCCTCGACTTCTGGAAACTCCTGCTGTGCGAAGGACTCTTCTACCGCTTCGGTCTGCAAGAGCAAGTGCTCTGCGAAGGCGCAGAAGGTTATGCAGCCGGCTGACGATTTCGACGACTTCGACATGAACACCCAAACCGAGAAACTCGACGTCAAGGCGAAGAAGGCTGAGATTGCGAGCACCAAGAAGAAGGCCGTCGCGAAGTCTACTGCCGCCTTCGAGGCTATGCCCTACAGTGGCGACACGGACATCACGCAGCTGTACGACTCCTTGGTGAAGACTATCATCATCGACGGCCTTGTGTGGAGCGAGTCTTCGAAGATCGAGAACGGCCCCTATGGCCTCAAGAAGCTCGTTTTCGGCGTCGTGCTTGAGGACGATAAAGTCAACCTCGACCAGATTGAGGAGGCGGTCGAGACCATTGGCATGAAAGCGAAGGACGCCGAGAAGTACCTCGAAATGCGCCGCACCGGCGACCTCGACGACTACGAAGAGGAGTGGCCCGGCAAGCTGATTGGCAGCGTCAAGGTGCTCTCTTTCCAGAAGATCTAAATTAATACACTACATATTGCCCCGTGAATCCGCTGGCGTGCAATACGGCGCTGAATTTTTTGTGGTAGTCGAAGTGGCTGTTCACGATTGCTGACGCGTCGAAATTTTTAATTCCCGGCACGTTCACGGGCGCGAGCCCCGCGACCGAGAACCCCCACTCCATCCAGCGGAACATCAGCGCGAGCACCCAGTCCTCCGTTGAGTACACGTTGATGAACTGATGTCTGACCACGCTGCGGCACGAACTGAACAGCTCGGCGTCCGACTGGTGCGGCAAGCCCATCAAGACTACGTTCAGCACGATGTTGCTATAGCGATTGTTGTGCAAGTGCTCCAAGCAGTGTAAAATCACGCGGCTGCCCATCGAGTAGCCGACCAGCGACACCGAATAGTTATCCGTGGTCGCTTTCCTAATGAGCGCGCACGCGAGCGCTCCGCCCGCTTTCTTGGCGCGCTCGCGCGCCATCATCCACGTGTTGTCCAGCTGCGCCGCATATTGCAGCATCCACACAGGCCAGAGCACCGCGCTCAGCGCGCTGTAGACACTTAGCGTAAAGCCGATGTAGGCGAGGTTCGAAATTGCGTTCTCGCTGACGGTCCGAGTAATGCATGCGCCCAAATTGGCTAATAGTTCCGGGTCCCACTCCAGTTGCAGCACGCCCACACCGAGCATTCGCGAGAGCAGCGCGACGCTTTTGCCGCTGTTGCCGCTGGCCTTCGACAAAGAGAAGCCTTCGACGTAAATCAGATTAGAGGCGTTCAACAACTGGATGCCAGCGAACAACTCAGTCAGTAGCTGCTCCGCATTACCGTGCTTCCCTGCAGCAGTTTCGAGCGTAAGCGCGGAATCCTTAGCGCCGTCTGCGGCTTCGCGCGTGGTTGTGTCGACAGCAGCTGAAGCGCTGCTGACGATAGAGCCAGGACTCGCGTCGCTTGCCGCGCGCTCGCTAGCAGAGTGAGCAGTCACCGAGAGATGCGCTTCGTCTGACAGATGAAACTCTGGCTGCAGCAAGTGTTTTTGCAGTCCGAAGTTGTCTGAGTCCTCTTTGACGTTTCCAGCTTGCGTGCGAGCTGCAGACTTCTGCGTTTCTTGCAAATTCGCGGCTTTGCCGCTTGCCTGGTCGTTTGACTCAGCGTCTTCGGAGTTTTGTGCGCAGCCAGCGTCTGCATTTGGCAGCTCGAGTGCATCGGTAATGCGTGCGTTTGCTACGTTTTCTTGCGCGTTTCCGGAGTTTTCCGCGCTGGTTGTGTGCGCAGCAAAGCGCCTTTCGCCATGCAACGAAGATGCAATTTCGTCGGGCCGGTCGACAGCTGGACCGTCGATGTCTGCGTCCGACGCCGCGTTCGAAACGATCTGGTCACTGTCAGTAGAGCTACCGTCTGACAAAACCTGCAGCTCCTTGGCGCGCTGGATGCGCAGCAGCTGCGAGGTGAAGTCTTCCTGCTGCACCCACAGCAAGTTTAGCTGCTCGAGGTGGCCGTAGCGGGTCGAGCTCTTCCAGGTCGCAAGTGCCGCGCCGCCAGCGCCCAGGGCAGACGCAAAGGTGACTGAGCCGCCAGTGGTTGCCAGCGTTGCCGCTGCGGTCGAGAAGCCTATGGTAGTGCAGAACGTTGCGAGTAACGGAGCGGCCAGCCCGGCCGTGAGCGCCGTCGCTACGCCAACGCCCGAAGCTATCGCACCGATCTTGACTGCGTTGCTGTTCAGCCACCGCTTGGACTCGTAGAAGTCGAGCGACCGGAAGTTGTGGATCACCGGAATGTTTCGCGCGAAAAGCCGCAGCGGCTGCTTGCGTTGAACATGGCGAGCTTTGCTATGAGCGTACGCGGCACTGATCAAAAGTGAGCTCTCAGCGGGCAACAGACCGAGAGCGGCGCCGACTTTGTGCAGCGACGCTTCGAAATACGAGTTCCAAATAGACTGCCGTGCGACGTCCGCTGAAAGGCTGAAGAGCAGCAGTTGCTCCGACGCGTTGTTCACATTGAAACTCTCGCGTGCGGACAGCCGGGCGCAGCACTCAGCCAGCGGCTCTGTGTGTACCGCGTCTTCGAACACGCATTTGAGAAAGTTGGCGTAGTACTCCGGCTTTGAGCTGTAGAACCGCTTCGATCTGTAAGCGTTCCACTTCTGCGACTCGTCGGGCACGAGGCGAGCAAAGTCGAACGCCGGGTCCTGCGCGGTGCCGCGAATCAAGCGGTTCGTGGTGTAGCAGAAGGACTGCAGCAGCGCTTTGGCGTAGTTAACTGTGTCGATGCTCAACAGCGTGCCGAGCTCTTTGCGCAGCTGTTGCAGCGCTTTCTTGAGAACTTCGAAGATCTCGTCGCCGGGCTCGTACGCGTTGAGCAGCAACCGCGTAATCTGTTCCCAAAACTGTCCGGAGGCGAGAATGCTGGTTTCTGCGGCGTCTGCGATCAAGACCGAGAACCACAAGAGAAACAGCGCGTCGCGCACCGGCACGGGCACCTTCAGTATGTTCGTCTCGTAGAAACCTGCGAGCTGGAGTTCGAGAAACTGGTCGATCAGCGCTTTAGAACTGCTTCTGCAGGCGCGGTAGACATCTTTATCCTCCTGGACAGACATGTCCGGCGATCAGACAACCACTTCGCTGTGATCGGAGTGCGCAGCGCGAAAAGGATTGATATTAAATTAAAAGAAGAAAACGATTGGCGCCTGGAAAGCGGGGTGCAGCGCGGCGCTTATCGGTTCACCTTAGCCACGCGCTCGATTTCGTCCTTCTTTTTGATGGTGTAAGAGTTGGACGACTCGCGAGAGCACGCGACAATCTCGTCAGCGAGGCATTCGGATAGCGTCTTGCCGGAGCGGAATGCGGAGACGCGCGCGCCTTGCGTCATGTGGTAAAGCGATTGGCCCACGCGGCGGTAGGGACTCACGTCGACCGCCTGGCGACGCACGATGCCTCCGGCGCCGATGCGCGTGGAGTCTTCGCGCGCGCCGCCCTTGGCGACGGCGTCGACCAAGACTTGGATCGGGTTTTTGTTCGTGGTGAGTTCGATGATGTCGAAGGCTTCGCGCACTGCGCGGATCGCCTTGAGCTTCTTGCCCGTGTTGCGGCCGTGCATCATCACGGAGTTGACCAGACGTTCCACGATCGGACAGTTCGCCTTGCTGAAGCGCTTGCGGTTGCGCGTGGAGGTGTGCGGCGTGAAGCAAGCGCCGGCGTTCCGCACGCTGATGTAGTCGACCAGCGCGAGGTCGCTGCAGCTGATGCGCTCGTAACTGTGCTTCCCGAACAGCTTAACCTTCTGAATTTCTACAGCGCTCATTGCTGACGGCTCAGGCAAATTTGAAGTTTTCGCAAATAAATTGTGTTTTGTCGTTAATTGTTGCTGCGCCGCTAGGGTTTAGGGCGTTTGCGCGACGCAGCGCGATTGTGGGCGCGCGCGGATTTGTGGTTGTGTGTACATGAGAGTCGAAAGCGCTGCGGCTTTGGCGGCCGCGCGGCGCGGTGCAACCGTTTTGCGAGGCGTAAATTTCGCTATTTTGCTGCGGTACACGTATGGTGCAGATATGTCTACAGAAATCAGACCGCTAGTCTTCGAAGTCAAGGGACTGCTGGAGGTTGTCAAGCCCCTAGATGGTAGGTTGCTTGCCGGCTTGGCGGAGCAGACGCAGATGAGCAAGACGACACGGTCAGAGCGCAAATTAAGGCACTGAGCTCGCCGCAGTTCGATTTGAGCCCGCTGCAGGAAGTGTTCGAGCAACGCGCAAAGGACTACGAGGACCGCGCCGCGGCGCTGAGCAAGATTACGGACGAACAGAAGGCGCTGATAGAGACGCAGAAAGCCGAGCTAGAGCGCAGCCGCACGGAGATCGAGGCCGCGCTGAAAAACCTGAAGGAGTCGCAAATCGCTGAGCGGAAGCTGCGGCTCGAAATGTCAAAGGAAAGGTCGAGGCTGGAACAGTTCAAGAGCGAGGCGCAGCGCACAGCTTCTGACGCGCTGGGTGCCATTGAGTTGCTGAAGGCGCGCAAGAATTCGCTGGAACAGGAGCTCGAGCAGTCGGCAGCGAAGCTGCAGCAGACGGAGCAGCTGAAGTCGGCCGTCTTGGGCGAGGCGGCGGACAGGGCGGCGGACGTGCCGGAGCCGCGCACCGAAGCCGCCGCGCCGCGAGCCCAGCGTTCGAGCGGCCTGATGCCGTGCCACTCGAACTCGCTTTCTCACGCAACGACGCGCGGCTCTAGCGAAGCGCGACGCACAGTGTCGCGCAGAGAGCCTGCGCGGCGCGGCGTAGCGCAGCCCTCGGGCGTAGTTACGCCCGCCGCAGCGCGCTCGGACCAGCCGCAGAATTATTTTTCGCGAGAGCGCTCGCAAGGCAGCGCTGATCCGACGTCAGTGGACATGGTAGACGTGCAGTCGTTCAGCGCGGCGGCGCGCCGCAGTAACTCCGGCGTCAGCGAGCAAGTGATGCCGCCGATCGTCGAGCGCAGCGCGAGTGCGCAGTTCGCGCAGGGTCGCAGCATGTCGGAGCGGGAGCCGCAGGGCAGTTTCAAATGCGAGAAGTCCGCTGCAATTGGCGCGAACTTGGCCCAGTGCTTGAGCCGACTGGAGGAAACGCGGCCATCGCGTTGTGCGAGTTGCGCGCGCCAGCGCGAAACTGCCTCCGAGTCGGAAGAGGAGCAGCCGCAGCAGTCGCTGAGTCACTCCGTGGCGCACAGTCCGCGAGCTGCGCTGCGAGCGAGCGGCAGTTTCGGCTCTGCGCCGTACGTGGCAGCGCGAGAACGCGAGCTGAGCGGCGCTGAGTCTAAGGGCAACGTGGTCAAAGCGTTTTCGCGCTCGCTCTCGATCGAGCTGGGCGAGATTGCTAAGCAAAACCGCCGCGACAGCGCGCTGGCCGAGGACCACGAGCAGCAGTTGCTGGACAACACGCTCGGGTCAAATCTGAGCGCGTCTGGCCGCAGCAGCAGCGGCAGCGGCGCGGAGGCCAGCGCGTTCGGCTCGACGTTGAGTGCGGGTGTGCGCGGTTCGCGGTCGAGAGGTCGCGTGGGCGCGGTGCGCGGCGACCCGCAACTGATGCGGAAAAAGCAAAAGCAGAAACGCATCGTGGAAGCTTACGGTCGGGCGCTGCAACGCGACGCAGACGAGGGCGACGCGGAGGCGCGAATTCCGCTAGGCCGAAAGCTGACGTTTGTGAAAGAGGCGGCGCACAGCGCAGACGACGAAGCGCTGCTGCCGCGTGCAGACTCTGTGTCGCCGCTCGATGAAACCCTGCGCAACATCGTGATGTCGTCGCTGAGCGGCGGTGCCGCGCTGATGGCGCAAGAAGAGGAAAATGCGGCGGCGGACGCGCCAGAGCGCGCACTCTCTGGCGCGTCGCAGTCGACGCGCGCAGAATCTGGTTTGATGGCGGCTCTTGTGCGAGAAGCGCGGTCGGCGAGCAGCCGTCCGGCTGCGCCTTGCTGCTTGCCCGAAACCGATCCGGCTGTCGCGCCGTCGCGCCGGTCGCACTCTTCGTACGCTTGCTGGTCGCATTCGGACTCAGGCCAACTTGGCGCAGCGTACTCTGACTTACGGCGCGCTGGCTCGCCGCATTCCGGCTCGCCGCATTCCGGCTCCCCGCCTTCTGGCTCGCTGCATTCTGGCTCGCCACCTTCTGGCTCGCCGCTCTCCACTGCGCGCTGCAACCACATTGCCGTGCGCTCGCGCACGCTGAGCAGCGCTACTCAGAGCTTCGGTGGCTCGAGCGGCTGCGGCGTTAGCCCGGAGTTGCAGCAGAGCCGCGTGGGTGTGCCATCACGCGAAGGAGCGAGTGGCGGCGGCCGAGGCGCGAATCTGCAGCAGCGGTGCGAATGCGCAAACGCCAGCGCAAACGCCAGCGCAAACGCAAGCGGAAACGCCAGCGGAAACGCCAGCGGAAACGGCGGTGGAAACGGCGGCGGAAACGCGAGTGTCAGTCGCCCGGAGCCTGGCCGCGCGCACTCGGGCGAGCCGCGCACGGTGTACCTGCCGCCGTACATGCGCGAGCAGCGCCGCGCCGCGTTCGTGCCGCCGTTGCGCGGCTCGGCGCTGCGCGACACGCCTCAGCAGGCGGTTGCCGCGAGCTGCGGCAAAAAAGTCCAGCTCTTCTGCTCGTGCGGCTGCAAACGGCCGGACGCGCACTAAGTTTTTATTTTGATGAGCGAGTCGGGGAACGAGTACTGCGTCTTTAGGTATTTCGCGCTTTGCTCTACGAAGTCGCCCTGGATGATGACGGCGTATTTGCCGTTGCCTTTGACGCTGAGGTCCTCGTACGTCGTGGCGCCTGCGCTGAACGCCTTCTGCAGCTCGCTCGCGAACTGCCGCGTGTCGGTCAGCCCGAAGTTGTGTACGCCGCTGATCACGGTTTTCACGAAGCGCTGCACCTTGAGCAGCTTGATGTACACAAACGTGCCCTGCTGCACGATCGTGAACTTCTGCGGCGCCTCGAGCACCGTCGCCAAGTCGATCTTCGCGGGCACCAGTACGTGGTACACGGAGAAGCCGTTCTCCAAGTAGTTGGCGATGAGCTCGCGCGCGTGCAGGTTCGCGAGCGCGCGGCCCTCCTTGAGTCCGCGGCGCTGCTCAATCGACAGAAACAGACTGAATTCGTTCGCGCGCTGCGAGAGCGCGGGGCCGAAGTCGTAGCTCTGCAGGTCGGCCTCTGCGTCGTGCATCAGCGCGCGCAGCGCGCCGGCGATGCGCAGCGACTCGAGCGCCTCGGTGGTCCAGCTGCCCAGCGCCTTGCGGTCGAAGAACGCGTTGGACTTGATCGCCTTCAGAATCGTCCAGCATCGCAGCTTGCCGTCGCTGTGCTCCTCGGGGCGCTCGCTCCGGCCTCTCGCTTTGCGCGACTCGAGCTGCGCGCAGCTCGGCAGCGTCTTCACTAGCTTCAGCGAGCTGTGGTTCAAGTTCACCGCGACAATGCAGCTCTGGTTCTTGATCTCCTTGAGCGTCGCGACGCGCGACGCCTTCATGAACTGCGCGAAGCGGCTGAGCGTCTTCCACTTGGTGTCCTGTAGCTCCAGCGCGCTGAGCCGCGCCGGGTCGCTGCTACGCTCCAGCCCGTCGTCGGTCGCGGAACTGCTCGAGTCCGCGGCGCTTTCCGCCGCGAGCGCTTCGCGTAGCCACGTCTTGTGCTGCGCCGCGGCGTCCAGCGCGAGCGCGCGCACGATTTCCCAGAAGGCGGCGACGCTCAGCGGCAGCTGCGCCTCCGCGACTTTGTAGAGCAGTGCGTTGCTGCAGCAGAGCTCGCAGAGCGCAGTCACAACGCGCACGCTCACCTTCACCGCGGGCGCGGCGCGCTCCGCGGGCGCCTCTGCGGGCGCGTCCGGCGCGTCGAGCTGCTTCGCCGCGGACGCGCTCTCCGCGGCTGCCGCGTGCTCGGGTGCGCGAGCCAGCGGCTGCACGCTGTCGACGCCAAAGCCCGCCGGCAGGAACGGCTCTATGTCGAACGACTGACACAGCAAGTCGTGCAGGTAGTGCACCGTTTCGAGCAGCTTCCCGGTTCGCGCGCCCGCCGCGATCTGCGCCTGCGACTGCAACACCACGCCGACGGCGAAGGGCTGCGGGTTGTCTAGCAAGCGCAGCGCCCACACCTGTCCGCGGTCAATGCCTTGCGCCAGCAGCTGCTCAGTCGTGTCGACCACGCCCGGAAACATCAAGTCCGCGCCGTTCAGAATGAAGCGCCAGACGTTGTTGTCCACGCGCAGACAGGGCAGCAGCGCGGGAAAGCGCCACAGCGTCAGCAGCGTCGGGACCACCACTTCGCTCTTGAGCCCCAGCGTGAAGAACAGCGGCGCGCCGTCGAACAAGTGAACTTTCGAGTCCAGCGCCTTCAGCGCCAGCTGCGAGAACACTTTGTGCTCGCCCAAGTGCTGCTTCAGCAGCTCGATGTCTGCGTGCGCGTAGGTCGCGGCCAACTGCCGCACCAACAGCTTCTTGTCGCGGTCGCCCACGCGACAGTCGCGCTCCACGATCCGCTTGATTCCGCCCTTGGGCTTAAACATCTCGCGAAAAATCAAAAAGTTAAATGCCCGAGGCTTAATCATTTTGCGAATTCTCTCTCTAACACCTCGAGTTTCGCCTTCGTGTACGCAGCGAGGTCCTCGAGCGACAACGCGCTGCGGTGCGTATGCTGCACCGCTGCCGCCAGCACGCTGCGCGCCGTCGCCAACTCGCAGACCGCCTTCAGCTGCAGCAGCTCGCTCCAGCAGCGCTGCGGCTCCGCCGTCGCCAGCGCCAGCAGTCGCGCCGCCAGCTGCAACTCGCCCGTCGCAAATTCGAAGCAGTGCTGCACGTCTTGCAGCTCCGCGGCGCTCGCCACGGCGCCCACGATTTCGAAACGCGCCGGCACGAAGTACGCGAAGCGCGTGCGCCGCGGCATCCCGTTCACGCGCTTCTCCAGCGCCTGCGGCGCGCTGCGCAGCCCTTCGCGCGCGAGCG
>NW_020873525.1:73713-93220 GCF_001901225.1 Dermatophagoides pteronyssinus | reverse complement strand
TAGCGCTGCCAGCCAGCACGCCTCTTCCAGAATCGTGGCTCTAGCGTCAGCGCTACTCGGCGTCAAGGCGCACGTTGAGCTTTTTGATGAAAAACAGTACGCCGCAGCGCTCGATAGCTTGCTGAGCGTCGCAGTTGGAGACGCGTGCCACGAAGTATTGAGGAGTGCGTTAGTCTTCTTTGCAAACCGCGTGTTCGCTTCCGTGCACTTCTCAGCTTTAGACAGTGCCGATGAGGTCGTTAACAGCGACTTTTTCGGCTTGCGGTTGCGGCAACGTTTGCTGCAGTTGAGTGTCTCGCCGGGTTTACTGAAGTTTGCGGAAGCATCTGGCGTTTTTTCGCATTTCAAACTTACGTCGGGCGTACAGCCGGAACTCGTTGAGGCGCACGCTTGCGACATCAAGCGCAACTTGTTTGACGAGATCCACAGCTTATACAACTCCCAGTCGTCGTGCGCAGGAGCAGGTCCGCTGGTGGCGGTGCGCAGGCGACTGACTGCCGCGCTAGAAAGCGCCGAGTTTGGGGAAATGTGCGACGCGGCTGTGGCTGCTAATGCGCTGCAAGCGGAGGAAGTGGCGCCCGAGCCGGTGTGTCGCGCCGCTGCTCGCGCATTCGAGCCCATTCTCAATGCGCTGCAAGAGCTGAGCAGTTCCGCGAAGAATTTGCTCGCGGCCGACTACCGCGCTCTGAAGCTAGTATGCTCGGCCGTTTCCAACTGCTTGCGCGAGTGCGAAAACTGGATTCAACGCAGTCTATTGGTCGCTGCGCGGCGCCGTAAAGGCGCTGCAGAGCAGCGATTTGTTATTCTTTTCTTGGAAACGCAGCGCAGATGTTGCGACGAACTGTTTTGGGCCGTCGCGTCTTTGTTCTCGGGCGCACGGCTAGCAGCACTAGACGCGCTCGAGCCAGGCGCAGATTCGCTCGTGATGCTCTCACTCAACGCACTGAACAGTTACGTTTCTTTCTGCTACAAGCGCGTGCCGCCCGACCTGTTCGCTGCTTGGTCGGACGCGGTGCTGCCCACTGCGGTGCTGCGTTTGCTATCCCTGGCTACGAAGTGCCTGCACTTTGCGCTAGACTCGAGCAAAATGTTGTGGAAACTGCACTGCGTGACTTTTGTTCACCGCGTTGTGATGCGTTTGGAAAGAAAAGTTCGCGATAAGGCAGTTTGCTTTGCCGCAGCGGAGCAGTTCGAGTGCTTGAGTAAGCTACTTAAAAACGTCATGGACAGCGTCCGGTCCGTTACACTAGTGTCGAGACTCGGAAACTTGCGAAGTTCAGAAACGGAGTTTGCGTTAGCTGTCGAAAAAATGTGTAACGTGGCGCGAAAGAAACTAAAAATTTTGTTACCATAAATTGCCGTGCTCATGAAGCTAGCTCTCCCGTTAACACTCTCTCTCTGTGCTGCTGTAGTTTTGGACGACTCCCAAGACTATGAGCCACCGTTTACTGGCATTGAGTCAGAGATTAAACTGTACGGAGCGCTAGATCGAAGAGATTCGCGGACATTGCGTAGCATCCTTGATAGCTTCACAGGAAATCTGGAGTACCAAGAAGTTTTACATACGACGACCATCAACTTAGTTGATCGACCGTTTTTTAGGAATGACCACGTAACTGTAGTCTACAAGAATCGACTGTTATGTCTGAGGATGGACCAGGTTCCTTACGGCAATGTGCGAGAACTTGCCCGCTACATATCGGAGTTTATTGTGACACTACAAAACGTATACGCAATCCAAACGTTTCCTGTGGAGTTAACTGATGTGTATTCGAGGCCCAACTGCGTGAGTAACTCTGCTTTTGTGTCACATGTTTGCAGCGCGCACAGCTTGTACCTGATCGTACCGGAGAAGTTTAAAACTGGTCCCATTCTAGACCGCCCAACGTGCTTTAAAGACTATATGCTTAGTATGGTGTACACGAATAGCGAAGACAGCGATGTCATTAAGGTTTGCTCGCGATATTCCCCGAATGAGTGCGTCGAACGGAGAGCAACGCTAGACGATATGTGCTACATTATGAAAGAGATTGTTGCAATCTCGAAATTCCGCGATGTGAGACTTTGTGACCCTCATGATAGATAAAAGCTCGTTCGGACTGGGAGTTCATTTGTGGAATGACGGTTCCGCGGTCGTCGCATGTGCGCACACCCTACGCTGCGGTGCGTTGTTTATTTGCTCCTCCACAGGTGCCGATAAATGGTAAGCGTAAACCCGTCGACTGTGCACTTGGGGCTCGACCCCGAGAGCAATCCTGAGTACTTGCCGTTCAGCCAACTGAAGAATCTCATGCATAAGAAACTTGTGCATCAGTTTCACGGCACGTCAGCTCTGACGGAGCTGCAGAAGCCGGAATTTGAGGCGGCAAGAGCGGTTTTTTCGCAGAAGAACATCGCGCTGGCAGCTTCGGCCGCTGCAACCGCCGATCCGACGTCTGTGGCGCCAGCACGCGCAGTTGCGCCTCACGCCGCGGCAGGTTTCGCCACGAAAGCAAATGCCAGCGAGAGCGAAACCTCGGACGCGTCGCGCGCAGCGGAGGAAAGCAATTGCTCTGTTAAATTGCTGCGCGAGAAGTACAATGGACGGATTGCCGCTGCGTCGCAGGGCAGCAAGGAGGCCGAGTCTCGCAGCGCTTCTGCCTCTTTTACGAAAAAGCGAGCGCTCTTTGCTGTGGAGCGCTTCGACGGCGCGCGCAGCCGCGCGGCGGCTGCACGGTTGGGCGTTTGCAGCGGACGACATCAGTTCCCGACGAACGGTTCGCGCGGCGAGGCCCTGGTGCAGTCGCGCGAAAACGGCGTGCCGCCCGGCAGCGTCGGCGCGGCGCTCAAAAAGATTGACTCAGAGATTTACGCGCGGCAACGCGGTCTGGCGCGCAGAGAGCTTTCGTTCGAAGATCTGGACGCAGTCGCTACCGCAGCGCCTGCCGAGCGCGCTGAACGAGCCGCGCAGTCTGCGTCTGCGGCGAATGCGTCGCGCGCGGACGAGTCTGCGGCGGCAGCGAGCCCAGCGGTTGCACAGCTCGAGTTGTGCGCGGAGCCGGAAAGCACTGCGCTGTTGCCGCAGCGCGCGGAGCAGTCAGCGGGCGCGCCCGCGCCCGCAACAGCGCAACCGCAGGCGTGGACGGAAGCGCAAGAATTTCTGCTGCTGCGGCGCAGCGTGCCAGGCAATCTGTTCATCGCGTCGGAGCTCGAGCCGGCGCCCGGGCTGCTCGCGGACTTCCGCGCGCGCCGCGGGAGCCTGGTGCAGTTCGCCAACAACTGCGTCGCCGCGCTGCGCGACTTTGAGGCGCGCGGCCAAGAGATGTTGCGCGTCTCGCTCTTCGTGTACGAGGCGCTACTCGCGACGGCCGGAGGGCATGTGGTAGGCGACGTCGACCTCGCGACGCTCGGCGTCTCGCGCGACGACGTGAACCGCTGGCTCGTGGACTTCAGCTGCGAAACCAACTTGACGCGCAAGATAGTTGGTGCACTGCCATCGATCCAGGCGGACATGCTCGCACTGCGCAGCAAGCTGAGCAACCAAGTGCTGATGTGCGAAGGGCTGCTGCGACAGCTTGAGCAGGTTTCGCTGCAGGGCTCTGCGGCGTTCGTGAAGTCGTGGTACGAGCGCGCGCGCGCGCAGTACCGCAACACGTTCCTGCTGGAGGCGCGCGAGCTGCGCATGCTTGAAATCTGCAGCGGGCTGCTGACGCTGATGCGGCGGACCGACTTTGTGTCGGCGCTCAAGAAGTTTTTCCGCGACCGCCAGATTCAGCTGGATCTGGTAATCGCGGCGAACCGCTACACGTTCAAGTTGCAGCGCGCGGCGGCGCGCTAGAAGCGCTCAATGATTTTTTCAGTTTTTTCCGCGCGTTTTTCGAGGCGTGCCGACAGATTCGCTTGAACGCGCGCGCCTCCTGCTTGGCCTCGAGAGCTCCTTGCGCATTCTTTTGCTGCGCGGCGCGCAGCGAGTCGAGTTTCGTTTTGCGAAACATGGGCGCGACGTTCAGCGCGGGCTCCGCAGTCTGCTTCTTGAACGCGGCGACGGCGAGCCGCGCGGCGACCTTGTTGTAGAAGTAGACGTAGCCGAACTTCTTGCTCGCGTGCGTCGCAGGGTCGCGGACCACGCGAATATTCTGCACCTCGCCGAACTGCTTGAACGTCTCGAAGAGGAAGTTCTCCGTTTGGCTGGCCGAGAGGCGCCCGACAAAGACGCACTTCTGCGGGTCGTAGAGCGCAGTTTTGCCGGCGGCGTAGACTTTGTCCACGAAGATGACGTTGCCGTCGAAGTAGGTCGCGTTGTGCGGCAGCAGGCGTTGCAGGAGCGCCGGCGACTCGCCGACTAGGTAGCAGTTCATGCCGACGTTCTCGACGAAGCGTTTGCGCACGAGCCCGGCCAGCTTGTTCGCGCAGAACTGCGGCTCGAGCGGCAGCGAGCGGAAGCGCACCGAGCGCACGTCGGCCTTCTGCAAGCTGAAGAACTGCAGAAGTCGCGCCCGCGTCGTTTGCACCGGCACGTTTTTGATGAGCACGGTGTGCGCGAGCTCGTCGGCCTCGTGCTTGTCGCTGCGTTGTGCGGCTGGCGCGGCCGAGCGCTCGGCGTTTCCGCATGCTGCTGCGGGCGCAGCAGCGACTGCGGATTTGACGTCGCAGATGCGGTCGGCGGACTCGGCGCTACGCGGGGCGGCGCGGTGGTCGCGCGAAACTTCTGTGGCGGCTCGCTGTGCGGATGCGTTCTGTTCTGCGGCAGCGCGCAAGCGCTTCAATGCATTCTTACGCTCAGATTTGCTGACTTTTGGCGCAGAACGGCTGACTTCTGTGAAGCTGCGCTTCGAAGTCGAAGCTTGCGCAGCAACATCCTCTACCGCGGCAGTTTTTGCAGCAACAGCTTTAGTTGCGGCAGCCGGTATGGGAGCCGCACAAGATTGCGCGGATTCGCTTCTGGCATCAGCTGGCTCAACGGCGGAATTCGTTGCCGCTTCGGCGCGTAGCGGGGGAGTTCGCGAGTCTTTTGCTGTTTTGGGAGACTCAACACGCAGTTTGGTAGCTTCAGCCGCGCCGGGGGAACGCTGACGCTTCGGCAGCGCTGCCGCGGCGCGCTTGCTCTTGCTGATTTTCGACACCGCTTTGCTCGTTCCCGCGTTACTGTGTGCAACATTGCGAGAAGGCTGCTTTGTTCGAACAAGAACACTGGTGCATTCTGAAGATTTGTCGTGGCTTACGGCGTCTGCGCTCTCCAACGGTTGAGCTCTGGTAGTTGGAGCGTTGCTCTCGGCTGTTTCACCGTGACTGGCGGTCTTCATGCTCTTGGAAAACTTAACATCGCGAGCTTCGTTCTCACTCTTCGCTGGTTTAGCACCGTGAACTTCTTTTCCGCTCTTTGACAATTTGGCGCCGCTAGCTTCGTTCTCACTCTTCGCTGGCTTGGCGCTGCGAGCTTCTTTCTCGCTCTTCGCTGGCTTGGCGCTGCGAGCTTCGTTCTCACTCTTCGAATGTTTAGCACCGCTAGCGCCATTATCGCCATTCTGGTCAGATTTGACGTTCAGCGAGCCGACGTTTGTCGGAGCTAAGTCAGGCGCAGTAGTCGCTGCGGGTGAGACGCGGGACGTGGCGTCGCCGCCGGGGTGCTCAGTGGAGTTGGGCGCGCGTGCCGCGAGTCGCGACTTTTGCTTAGCCATATGCGGCGCGAAACTGCTGCAGCAGCGCAGATTCTGTCTTGAAAAACTGCGCGAGTGCTCGCGGCCTTCGAGCTCACTAATCTCTAGAGACGCTGAGCGAGCCTGCTAGGCGACTAAAAAATATGAGAAAATATTGTCAATTTTTTGCTTCGGTCCTCGACTATCTGGCGCGGGTGAGCGCGGCTCGAGTCAGCGATTGTTTTCGACCGCAGACCTTTACTGCGCGTAGATCGAGCTAGTCATGCAGTGGACACTAGAGGCGCATATACTGCTGTTGCGCGCGGCGAACCTGCTGAGTAAGTGGCTTTGACTTGAACGCAGGTGTGGGCACGCTGCTGGGCACCGTACTGCAGCAATTGCTGGCGCCCGCGGAGCCACGGCGCACAGCTCACGCGTCGTCAAACTGCTCGTCATCCGACTCTTCCGCGAGCTCGTAGGAGCGGATGCCGTGCACAACGTTCACCACGATGACGGTGAGTACCACGAAGGCGATGATAGTGATGAGGAAGATCATCTGCAAGTTGTTGCCGAGAATGTGCAGCGCGGCGGGCCACCCGAGCGCCAACATGCCAATTTGGCCGGCGACGCCCGCGGTGGCCATGCCGACGGTGAGCCAATTGTCCAACTTGCTTCCGGCGGTCAGCACGACGGGGCCGACGCCGACGCAGTCTTTTCTCTTCTGGTTTTGGAAGTACCTCCGCATCTGACGACGTGGACGGCGGCAGCGAAATTTGAAATAATAAATCAAATTTAGCTACAACATTTCCTAAACGCCGCCGCGGCGCTACCAGAAGGCGGGCACTGCGTTCAACGGAAAGTTCACGACGCGGTCGAAGATGTCGGCGACCGCATCGAAGTGCGCCTCGAGGTTTTGCCCCCGCAACTGCAGGTGCCGGTTCTTGTAGCTGATGAGCAGGCGCAGCCCGAGCGAGCAAACCTCCTTGCGCAGTTCTTCGGCGTGCTCGCGCGGGATGAGCGCTTCCATTTCGTCTTTGTAGAACTTGCGGTCTAGCCGCGTGCACGCCTGGTTGAGCAGCGTGAACGCGTAGACCGAGCGACGGATGATGTACGGACGCTGTGACGCGGCGGTTTCGGAGTTCTCGGCGCGCGAGGCGTGTGCGGCGACGGCCGCTGCGCGGCTGCGTGAGAACATCGGGTGCGTGCGCGTGGTGGCCGTGGGCCGCGGACGCGCGCCGCTCGCGGCGCGCGGCGCACATAGCGCCGCGTGGCTGGCGGCGATCTGCGCGACGAACGCGCCGGGCGCGCCGCGGACCGCGGCGAGCGGCGAGTCTCCGAACGCTTCAGACGAGGAGTCGCTGTTGCTCGCGACCGCTTTGTCCAGCTCGCAGTCTTCCGCGGGCAGCGGGATAAAGCGCGGCGCCGCTGCGCGCAGCAGGTCGGCGGCGTTCGTCTCGTCTGCCGACCCCGCGCTTGCGGCGGCACGCGGCTCGACGCCGGGTTTGGCGAAGACGGAATTGGCGGACATCTCTTGCAAGATGCGGCGCTCTCGGTCTGACATCTGCGACGCGGGGCGCCGGCAAGCGGATTTCAGTGCGCGGTAATTCATTCTCTCTTAGAGCAGCGGCACGTCACTTCAACAAATCTCACGCGAGCAGAAGCTGCATGCGGCCGCTGCGTAGATCGGCGAGTAGATCGTGCAACTGCACAGCCGGGCCGTCTAGGGGAACGGTTTAAACTCGTAGTCGTCTCGGACTGGCTCCGTCAACACCACCGGGAGTTCGGGCGGCAGCGGCACGTCTGCATTGTGCCAGTAGTAAGAAATTCGTTTGTCGACAAACGGGTGTTGCTCCGTCAAGTGCATTCCGTTGAACACGCCGAACGGGTCGTAGTCGAAGCGCGCAAACTCCGGCACGTTCTCCGGCCGAAACGCGCTCGCCACCAGCTCTTCTTTTGTGTAGCCGAAACCGACGTTCGGGTTGTGCAAACTGCGGTAGAGGCCCTCGTCCCTGACGAGGTACTCCGCGGCTTCGCGGAAGATGCAGCTGAAGTAGGCGAACTGCTTGCTGTTGTGCTTCTCGCAGCTCGAACTGTAGTCTCGCTCTTTCAGAATGAAGTACGAAGGGAACTGCACGTCGGTCACGCCAAAGATGTTCGCACTGCAGACTGCGAACGCGCTGGCGACGGACAATGTGCGCGTCATCGGCTTCGACGGCGCGCTGCGAATAATGTGTCGCTATTTTACTGGCGAAATTATAATTGGCACGAGTCTCGTCTTCTTCTGTAACTTCACGCGCGTGCTGCGCTCAACGCGCGGCGTCGCTCTCGGCGGCGCCGCCGCGCACCGAGAACAGCCGCTTCGCGCAGAGCGCCGCGGCGCACTGGAACTGCTCGCGCTCGGCGCGCGCGCAGAACGCCGCGAGCTTCGCAACGGCGGCAGCCGAAGTCTTGCCGCGGTAGCAGTAGAATGCGCAATGCTTGGCGCTGCCGAGCCGCGCGAGCAGCGGCGAGCAGTCGCGCTGCGACGCCGCGGAGGCGATCAGCGCGTCGAGATCTGCGACTGGCAGTCGCGCGTGCGAACTGGCTAGCGGCGGCGCGTCGCGGCGCAGGTCGAACAGCTGCGTCCCGGGCAGCGCGCGCAGCGCCGCCCAGCTCAGCTCGGGCACGTTGGCGCTGGCGAGCGCGTAATCTGAATGCTGCAGTGCGGTGGTCGCGGACTCGCCGGGCCGCAGCTTCAGCGCGACGAACCGGAAAGGCTGTTGCGCGTCGCACAGGTCGAAGGTGACGAAGTTGAACGCCGGAGGCGCTAGCCGCAGCAGCCTTGCGCAGGCCAAATTTGCCATGAAGCTGCCGACGAACGCGGGCAGCGGCCCGAGCACGCCCTGCTCCGCGCATGCAGCGGTTGTGCAGGTGTCCACGCGGTCGCGCTGCGAGCCCAGCAAGCTGCGGTAACTGCCGCGCTGTGGGCCGTAGAGCAGAATCTGTCCCTGCATGCGGATGCTGCTGCCCGAAATCACCGGCTTAGCTGCGAGCTCTGCGCCGTCGCTAACGAGCAGCCGCGCGGGCAGATTGTCCGTGCAGTCTAGCACCAAATCTGCGTCGCGAAACAGCGCGAGCACGTTGTCTGCAGTGAGCATCTCGCGCACGGCGACGACTGCTGCAAGCGGGTTGATGCGTCGCACGAGCTGCGCAGCGCACTCGACCTTGTGGCAGCCGAGCTGCGCCGCATCGTAGATTGTTTGCCGGTGCAAGTTGCTGCGCTCGACAGTGTCGCCGTCGACAAGCGTAAAGCGCCCGACGCCGGCGCCCGCGAGCGCGGGCAGCACTCCAGCCGCCAGCCCGCCGGCGCCCACGACGACCACGTGCGCCGCGCGCAGCGCGCTTTGCCCTGCGCGCCCCACCTGCGGCAGCGCGAGCTGGCTCGAATAATATTCAAAGTATGCAGCGGAGTCGCCGTGCGCGCCGCTCATGAAACGGCCGCTGCAGCGAGAATACGGGCGTAACGTAACGCTGCGCAGCTCGCGTAATTATATTTTGCACCTTATTTTCCATGCAACAATTTGATGCATGTGTTTCGGGAGACTAAGGAGTAAAGCCGGGTTGGCAAGCAAGCTCGATTGATCAGTCCAGGACATTTTTAGTTAGTTAGATAGGAGTCCATGACTATTCTGTCTATGTTGTCTATGGCTTTCCTCGACGTTTCCGACAATGCTTCTGAGCTAGACACGAGCGCGATGGTTGCGGCAGTGCTGGGCTGCACTTTGCTCTTCACGATAATGTTCTCCAACAAGAAGTAAGCACATCCGCGTGCGAGGCGGCGACCGCTGCGCCCCTCGTCGCAATTTGTTCATCAATAATCGCTGCCTAGAAACTCGACTTCTGAGTCGTCAGCTTCCGAGCCGTCCTCAGCGTCCCGCTCGGGTGCAGGCATCGACTTTTGCAGCGTCACCCAGTGCGCAGACAGCGCAAGCGTAAGGTGCTCTCCCGGCTGCAGCTTGCTGAGCTGTGCCTCCATGTCCGCCGGGAGTGCGGCACCGGCGCCCAATAATTGCATTTCGTTCAGTGTGTTGAGCAAGCTGGCGACGGTGGTTTTATTGTCGACGGCGATTGGCGAGCAGCGCTTTGCGTCCAAAGAAGCTGCGCTCACAGCAAGCGGTTCTGGCAGCTGCTGCGGCGCTGCCGCAGCTGCGCGACGTGCGGACAGGCGGTCGAGTTCAGGACAGCCTGAAAAATTTATGGGTTGCGTGCTCGGCGACTCTGCCAGCAGCTGCGCCAAGTAGCTACGTCCGGCGCGGTACAGTGGAGCGAGTTCGCGCAAATCGAACTGGCCGGCGCACAGGGCGAGCATGTTAAAACACATATGCACGCCGCAGTCGTAGCAATTCGCTTGCTGTGGAACTCCCAGGGAGAACAGCGAGTCGAGCGGTAGCGTCGGGTCCGCGCTAAAAATCGGATTACCGCCAGCATAGCGCAAGCGCGCGCCTGGCGGAACGCGCTTTATTGCGCTCAGTTGCGCATACACAAATCGTGCGAGGTTTTCCAAAATATTGAGTGTTTCGCCACGCAGCCGCTTGCTGTAGTCGAACTTACTGTCCACATAGTAGATCAGTAGATTCGGCACATCCACGACGCATAGCGCCCAGTGGCAGTTGTGCACGTGCAGTGGAAACAGCAGCAGCTCGACTGCGTCCCACGGCACTCGAGCGCGCTTGGCCCAGCGCTCTGCAGCCGCCAAGTCCGGCGCGGCGCTTTGGCAAAGCTTCGGCAGAAAGAAGGAGTTGAATGCGTGGCGCTTTCCGACGCAGGAGCCGCTGTTTACCACGTCGACGATCGCATTCACGACTTCGTCGCACAACCAAGCAGCCGGCCTCAGCGAAGCGAACGGCCGCGGGAGCAACTTGTGCGCAAACTCAGCGCAGTCCGCACGTGCATCGCTGGCCGAAGCAAGCTGGCAGCCAGCTGCGGCGCAGCCGCGGTGCGGCTGCAGGTCGAAGCTGCGCGGCGTCTCGAAAAACGTAATGTCTAGTGCGCAGTCAGCCTCTGTCCCACCCACGGCTTCGTCGGTCTTCTTCGTCACAAGCCTGCCGGCCGAGCTGCTTCGCATGAGCGCCTTGAAAAAATCAGCAAACAGCCGGCTTGCCATTGAAGAGCGCACAAAAAGGTTGCGAAACAAGCCAGCCTTTCAGATCGCCGCGAATCCCGAAACTCTTGTGCGAAACATGAGTATTTTGGCAAGACCCAAATATCTAATAAGAATTATTGTTCGGTGCAATGGGTCGGTTCTATCTATGATCAAACGAGCTCATAAAGAATACAAAAACGCTAACAGTTGCGCGCTCTGCGTGCAGCTGTTTAGCAGCACAAACTAACTGTCATGATCGACAGCGTCGATTTCTTCGCAGATTTTCGATCGCACGAAGTTCTCACGTTGTATGCTGGTGTCGAACGTCAAGAACCTTTCGTAGAGTTGCTCCTTGTCTTCCCGCGGATTTAGGCGCATGCGCTTGTTTTGCGCTTCAGACATCAAGCGTTCTTGGATTCCGACGTACTCGTCAAATTTTTTCCGGGACATCTTCACTGCGTCTTCCAGCTCGACTTCAATGGGTCCTCGCGTACGTATTCTTAAGCCTGCGACTGGTTGCAGCCCCGGACCCTCTCGAGTCTTTTTGTCACTGTCGTAGCGGAACTCGTCGGCTACCAAGCTGTAAGCTTTGCTTGCTCCACCGGACGCGGTGTTGTAAATCTTGCTGAACATAGCCCCGAGAGCTTTACGCGCGGATCGGCCAATCGACTGTGCGATCGATTTCTTTTCGATAGGGAACTCAACGCTCGCGGAGTTGTAGGAAGAAGGATCGTCTTCGTAATCGTATTGCTCATCACTCGACGATTGCTTGGCTGCAGCGCGCCTCTCTTTCCTAAGAGCTTCGTTGACACCTCGGTCGATGTTAAATTTCGCGTCCTCGTCGAACTGACTGACCCTGAAACGGCGAATTTTCTTCGGGGTTAACTTCTTGCTTTTCCTAGGCCGAGTATGCATTTTAGCGTGTCTTGTGAACGAGTCATTGAATTCGCCTGCGTCGCCGTCATCGTCGTCGTGGTCCGAGTAAGAACGCGTGGAAGGCGGAAACTGGTTTCTGTACGAATCGGGTACGGGGGACCAGGTGGACGAACGGGTGCGAGTAGACGCGGAGTGAAGCGCTTCAATTTCTCTCGAACTTTGGATTTCATTCAAATCGCTAGCTCTCTGAGAATTCTTATTGTTCAAAGCACTCATCTGAGTGTTTGC
Source organism: Dermatophagoides pteronyssinus (assembly GCF_001901225.1). Classification (NCBI taxonomy): domain Eukaryota; kingdom Metazoa; phylum Arthropoda; class Arachnida; order Sarcoptiformes; family Pyroglyphidae; genus Dermatophagoides; species Dermatophagoides pteronyssinus. Next base: position 81,319 of record NW_020873525.1, on the reverse strand, counting down.
GCTCAACAACCTTCTGAGCGGTGCATGTTTTCGGGGGGCGGAAACAGGTTTGCGTACAGCAGAGTCGTGAATTGGCGGAAGGAAATTGTCTTCTTCCTCGCTACTAGACGAGTCATAAGGAATCACTTCGATTTCATTGCTTCGGAAGGCGGGAACAGGTTTGCGTACAGCAGAGTCGTAAATTGGCAGAAGGAAATTGTCTTCTTCCTCGCTATCCGACGGGACATAAGGAATCTCTTCGATTTCATCACTGAAACGGAGTTCCTTTTTGCGAACGGCACGTGAAGTAGGAGTTTGCGCATCAGCAGACCCAGAAGTCTCGCCAGAAGTGACCTCTTCAGCAGACGTCACGACATCGTAACTAGGTTCGCGCTTTATGCCGACTCCTCGCTTTAGCCTCGGTGATGACGGATTCCTCAATTCGCTGAAATCTAATTCTTCGTTAGAGGTGTTCGCTGAAGAGTTGTCGCTGGAATGGTGCAGGTTGCCTAGGCGTAGCGCGGCGTAAGGATCGGTAGCGTTTTTGTCTGATGGGATTGATGAAGACGTTGCCGTTACTTCGCCAGGAATGAATTCCCAGTCGGTGTCAATGAAATCCACGCTTGAATCGTACGTGTCTTGGTTGACACTCGTTCTGGCAGCGCGCGAAACCCCATCGTCTTCTGAAACGCTTTGAGTGGGGCTTTTCGTAGAGGAGGAGTCTTCAAGTGGCTGGTTAATGTTCATAGTGAAAGGTTGTGCTTTGGGCACTGCAGCAACAATAGACGGGGATTTTCCGCGCTTCTCATGAGTTCTAGATTGCGCGGCAGCCCCATTCTGGTCTGTCGGCATGAATCGGTAAGGGTTGTAGCCCGAAAAATCGACCGACAGCGGTCTAACGTTGAGCACCTTGATGTTGTTGTGTTCTCCGTCAGACGCGTTGTAAAACAGCGAATCCGGTTCAGACTCAGAGCTAGCGTCCGAAGCGGAGGAATGAGTTTCGGAGTCTAGCGAGTTCTCAGACATGTGGTCGGCGAGTGCAGAGCGTTTCGACTCTTGGGCGCGAGGTGTCGGCTTTTGGTTCGCAGTGAGATGTATCGGCGGCGAGCTACCGCGCAGCGTGACGCGCGAACTTGAATCGAAATCAGTGATGTTACTCAAATCATCGTCACTCACGGTTGACTGCGACAGCGGAGCCTTCGGTAAGGCGGTGTCGGGCAGTGCGTCGGTCTGCAGTTGAGAATGCGGCAGCTGCTCTCTCGGCGCTCCGTCCTGCACTGTCTTGTAGCTCAAAAGTTGAACAGACGCCGGTGCGGGCTTCGATTTGAAGATGCTAAGCAAACGAGAAGCGAAGTGTTTCTTATCAAATTTAATGGCGCTCGCCGGCTCGTGCGCGCTCACCTTCTCATTGCTCGACATAGCAGGAGCGGAGAGCGCCTTCGACACCTGGAACTTCCCCTGCGAGTAAAACCTCTCTTCCTTCGACAGATTGCTACGGCTCGTTTGTCCGACAGGGGATACGCTTTCGTCTAAGTCTTGGCCGTTGGAGGAGACCGCGTCTGCAGCGTGCGTGTCGTGAAGCTGAAGCGATGCCCCCGGACTGCCGCCCGTTGCCCTGAAGGGCTCTGTAGCAAGACGGTTCTCCGGTTTGTGATGCGAGCTGTTGTCGAGGTTGCGGCCGTTTGCGTCGGAAGACGCGGCCGTCAACGTCGGCTCGCCTGAACGGCTGGACGCTGCCAGGTTGAATTCCTTCGCCTCCTCCACTTCAATCGGGGCACTAATTTCGTTCACAGTGTGAAATTCCTTGAAACGCTTTGTTTTAGGCGAGTCTGACAAAAAGTTGCGCCTGTCTGGGTGGTTCGTGTTGCCAAAGTGCTGCTTCTTCGCAAAAGTTTGCTTTTTCGGAGAATTGAGTTGCGAGTAGTAAAGCTTGATAAATGCGTCCAACCTCGAGTTCCACAAACTAGATACCAACGGGGAGTTCTTCGGGTTGACGAGGTAGTCGCGTAGTAGTTTCATTTCGGTAATGCGATAGGAGTTCTCACCCAGCTGTGAGCTGAACTCGTCGCATATGCGATTAATTTGGGCATAGATCTTCGGCAAGGCAAGATGCAGCGGATTGTTGCTGTTCTCAAGCGCGTCGGCCGATTCGTGTAAGATGCGGTCTAAATACCGAAGCTCGGATTCGATTTCGTGATTGAGAGGATGCGGGTAGCTGTAGCTGCCTCGCACTGCGTCGCGGTGTTTCGGCAAAATTTCGACATTAGCGTATACGTGTGCGGGGGAGTTTTCGAAATGCTCCTCGAGCGCTGCAATTTCGTCTTCATCGTCTGCATCGTTCGCATCGTCTGCATCAGCAGAACCAGTTGTAAATCGCGCTTTTTCAAAGTTCGACGGCTCGTCGTGCGCTGTCGTGAGAATCTGCTCGCGGTGATTTGGATGGGACTCGCTGAAGTACTCGCTGGATCCGGGGCCGAGGTAGAAATCAACCATTTCGCTTGTGTACAGTTGATCCGGATTGCGGGAGATGTTTGCGACGCGGTGAAGAGCTGTTTTCTCGCGCCAGGAATCGCTGCGGCTCGGGCGTAACTGCACAGCCGGCATGCCTTGGTCAGACGACGCAGGGACAGGCTCTAAAAACACATTTCGCGAATTGCCGAGCTTGGAGTATGTTCGCTCGTCGTCGGAGCTGCGCGGGTAGTCCAGCAAATCATTATATGGACGATCCTCAACGTAGCCCCGCCCCTGCTCCTGGGCTGTCGCGGGTAGCTCTTTGTCGTCGCTGCTTTCACCAACGTGCATGGGCATCAGGTCTATAAACGACTCGTTTGACGATGATGGCGAGAGATGCTGCGGGGCTCTGGCAGATGGGGGGAACCCGGCGGTAGGCAACGTTTCTTGAGTGAAAGCAATACTGAGTGACTGCTTTTGATCGTGCGCAGGCTCGGCACTGCGTGACTTTCCGCTGCGGAACGGCCAAATGCGGCGCGAGGCGCGGGCCAGGGTACTGGCGACAGCGTTGCGTTTTGCGGGACGCTGCTCAGCCGCTAATTTCTCGGCATGCTTAGCGACGCTCTCCGCGCGCGGTGGTGGTGCGCCGTTTGCTTGATGAACGCCGTAGTCGGAACGTCCCGTAAGCCGCGGAGCTTGGTGCCAAGAGTGGCCAACAAAACCGGGGAACGACGGGGCGTTGTAATACATTGGTGACACCTTGTTCATGGCGTCCGTCAGGGAGACTAGCGCTACCAGAACAGTGGCAATGCTGGCGGATAAGTGGAAAAGCATCATCGTTCTCAGATGCTCAGTCCAAGCGGTTTCCTAAATTTCCGGCAATAAAAGAGAGGACAAAGCGTGAAGCAGAAATTCGCAAATTATTAGCGCGTGCCGCGCTACGCCCAGCGTGCAGCCGCGGCGGCGCATTTTTGCGCCGCGCGTGCCGCGTGCGCCGCTTCGGGCGTGGCGCGAGGGAGGCGCGGAAACTCAGCCGATGCGCAGTGTCAATTCTCAATTTTCATTTAATTTTTGTCCGAGACAGTCGCCGCAACATGTTACTGCTTTGCGAAACCGCTGGCGGCTTCGGGCTGCTGAAACTGCGCGGGACGCGCGCGGCGGTGCCCGCGGAGGTCGAGGACCTCGCACTCGGCGCGGAGAACATCTCTCTGCGCAAGTTCAAGGCGTTCGAGGACATCGGAGTGGCTACCAAGGAAATTGTCGCGCTGCAGAGCGGTGCGCTGTCGAAGCGGTTGCGCAAGTTTTTGCTGAATCACGCCAAGCCGGACAGCGTGCTACTGGTAAGCGACAAGACGCTCGCGGCGAACATCAAGCAAGAGCTGCAGCTGAACGTAGCCGTCGCGCCGAGTTGCTCTGCGCTCGGACGCGCGGTCCGCGAGCGGCTGCACGCGCTGCTGCAGGATAAAGTTGACTTACACCAGCAGAGCATCGCGCTCTCGCACAGCATCGCGCGCTACAAGATCCAGTATTCGCCGGACAAGCTCGACGTGAGCGTGTTGCACGGGGTAGGGCTGCTGGAGGACCTCGACAACGAAACGAACAACCTCGCCATGAACTTGAAAGAGTGGTATGGGTTCCACTTTCCGGAGTTCGTGAAGCGCGTGAGTGACAACCTGGTCTTTGCGGAGTTTGTGCTGCACGTCGGGCTGCGCAGCAACCTGCAGAACGTCTCTTCGCTGGAGCACATCAACATTGACGAACGGTTGCTGCAAGAATTGAAGGTGCTCGCCGAGAGCTCGATGGGCAGCGAGCTGTCTTTGGCGGACATCGAGTGTTTGAAGGAAGTCAGCAACCGCGTCGTCTCGCTTTTCCAGTATAAGATGCAGCTCGCTGAGTACCTGCATGCGCGGATGCAGAAGATCGCGCCGAACCTCGCGCATCTGCTCGGCGACCTGCTCGGCGCGAAGCTCATTGCGCACAGCGGCGGGCTCTTGAACCTCGCAAAGCAGCCCGCTTCGACGGTGCAGCTGCTCGGCGCGGAAAAGGCGCTGTTCCGCGCGCTGAAGTCGCGCTCGAACACGCCGAAGTACGGCATGTTGTACCATGCGAAGCTCGTGGCCCAGGCGAGCACGAAACTCAAGGGCAAGATGGCGCGCATCGTCGCGAACAAGGCTGCGCTCTGCGCGCGCGCAGATGCCTGCGGAGCGCCGGAAGGTCCGACTATAGCGCTTTTCGCCAAGAATTTCTGCGAGAACAAGTTGGAGAAGCTCACCGAAGACGCTGCGAACTCGAACCTTGCCGCACACAAGCGCGTGCTGACTATCAACAAGCAGCGCGCGCCGCCGCGCGCTGCCGCTCCACCCGCCAAGCGCGTCAAGTACGCCATCGACTAGCCACCGGCCGCGCTGCGCAGTTCGCGACGCAGCTCGCGACGCAGCCCTTCCGCGAGTAGCGGCGTCCAGACGTCCGCTGTCTGTTGCGCCTCGGTCGTGAGCACTGCGTACAAAATTTTTTTGACCACTTCTTCGCGCGTCGCCGCGTAGCTGAACGACATACTCAGCTGGCCTGCGTCGGAGTAGCGGAGCGTTACGCCGAAGAGCTCGACGCGATCTGACTGCGCGCGGCTCCAAAAACTGGAGTTTGCCGCGCGCAGCCTCGCTGCAAGTGCGTGGTGCGCCTCCGCTGCGTCGCCTTGTGCTGCCGCCGGAAACGTCCAGCGCACGTGCAGCCGAAACGTGATGGCGGTCGCTTTCAGTGCGCGCGGGAGCCGTGCAGCGAGCGTCAGCCGCGCCTCGCCCCGGCGACGCAGCAGCAGCCGCGTGTCGCGCTCCAGAGCGCGCGGACCCGCGCGCAGCGAGGCCGGCGCGCTGCAGTCATTTTCAGAAAACTGAAATTGCACACGGCGCAGTGCGCGCAGCGTGCGCCAGCTCGTTTGCGCGCGCCACGCGGCGCAGCGCTTTAGCTGCGCCTCGTACGGCGACTCGCAGTCACAGAGCAGAAGCGCCGTCGTCGGCCGAAGTGTGTTGATCGCGCGGTGCGCGACCCACGCCGGCGCCGCGGGTGCGCCACGCAGGTCGTAGACCGCCAGGCGTTTCAGCTGGTCCGCGCGTGTCGCGAGCTTCGCGACGCAGCGCAGCTGCGCCAAGTGCTCGAGCAGCGCGTCGTCGTGCCCCTCGTCTGCGAGTAGCACCACGTTCTGGCCGCGCGCAACGAACTCGCTGAATAGCGCGTCCGCTTCGCCGAAAGCTCCGGGCTTAGCCACAAAGCAGAGCACGTTCGAGCGCGCGCGCCGCGGGGAACGCAGAAAAGCACCTGTGCTGTCAAAGAACTGCACGCAGCTCGGAAGCGAGTGCGTCGTCGCGAGCGCGCTCCACTCGCCCAGGCCACGCGAGTGCTGCGAGCCGTACGTCTCTATTGCGCATTGCGCCGCGCCGGACGCCTCGCAGATGAGCACTAGCGACGTGCGCTGCAGCGCGACGTCGGCACACCAGCGCGGCAGTAGCGTCATGAGCAGCGCGAGCGCCGCGGCGGCGCTCGACGCGGGCAATAAACAACTCGCGCCGCGCGCTGCTGCGTTCGTAGCGGCTTCTGTCAGTGCGGCGGCGCGCGACTCCACACAAACGCAGGAGTTGTCAACTGCCGGGAGCGGCGCGTGCAGAACATCTGCGCGCAGTCGCGGCGGAAGCGCCACCATGGTAAGCGCTGGCGCTGAAAACAGACTGGCGTTGTAGTACAGCGAAAGGCCGTCGGGAAATCGCAGGTGGAATGCTGCGCCGCCAAAGTACTTGCCGTCTGGCAGCACGCGCACGCGCAAGTCTCCCTCGCCGAAAACCTGGCCGTACAGCAGCGCGAGCACGCGCTGCTGTAGCGCCGCACGTCGCTCGACCGGCGCCTGCGCGCACAGCAGTGTTTTTGTCGCGTGTGTCGTGAGCACGCTTCCTGCGAACTGCGGGCTGCTCAGTAGCGCCGACAGCGCGCCGCAGTGCTGCGGCGCGCAGCTGGACAGCAGACACAAGCGGACGCGCGAGAGCGCGACGGCGTCGAAGATGGGAAGCTGCGCGCAGTCAAACGTGAGGTGCGACGCGCCGCAGTCGAGCAGTACGCTCGCCGACGCGTTCTGCGCCAGCACGCAGCGGGCGCCGCGCTGCGTGTCGCGCGCAAGTGAAACGAAAGAGAGTCGCTTCACTTTCGCGAGCACCGCGCCGCCGCGCTCTGCAATCTACTAACTAGCATGGCCGCCCAAAGATATTCAATATTTACATAAATGTTCGCAGCAGTTGGCGCGCCGCGTGCGCTGAGCGCCGCGCCGCAGCGCTCAGCACCGCGAAAAGCAGCACGTCGCTCGCGCAGCCCGTTTTCCGCGCCGCAACTGCGAATTCGACGCAACTCAGTTTGCGATGTCGGAAGCACTTTGCTGCAACGCAACACGTCAGATACGCGGCAGTAGGCACGAGGCAGCAGCCGTCAGCGCTGGAGCCGCGCCGACGCTTGCTAGCGCACTTTTCGCAACGGAACAGTTGCGCGTGCACCGTTAGCTGCGCGCCGACCAATAGACTGAGACCGCGGTCTGTGAGTTCCAGGCTCGAGTGCGCTTCGCGGTTCTCACGCTTGGCGGCTTCACCTGGATCGCCGTCTGTCGCTGTGATGTTCTCGACTTCGACTTTGTCGACTTCGTCTATCGCGCCCTCGTCCGCGGGAGACGTGCGAGAGTCGGAGCGGTCGCCGGCGCGGTCATCGGCGCACGGCAGAGCGGCGGCGATCTTCGCGAGCGCTAGCTTGTGCAGTTTTAGGCAGTCGACTGCGCGACCGAAGAGCGCTGCGCAGCGCAGAAACCTCTTCCAGAGTTCGGCGGAGCGTTGCTTGCGGATGCGTAGCGCGACGTTCTCAAAGGCTGCGAAGCGCAGCGCCACTCGCTCTAGCACGAACTGCTCCTCTGCCGCGCGAGCGGGCTGCGCGACGGCGGCGCGAGCGAGCAGCAACTCGCTCGCGTCGCTCGCCAGTTCAAGCACCTTTGCGCTACGTGCGGCCAAGTCCGGCTGGCGCGACAGCGAGCGTTCAAAGCACGCGAGCAGCAGGAAATACGTGTCCAAAGTTATGCCGTCTTGCGCGGCGGAATCTGCCGAATTCTCCTTCGCCGCGACGTCCGCGGCGCGCAAGCCGCTGACGACTGTCTTCA
>NW_020873525.1:40145-64559 GCF_001901225.1 Dermatophagoides pteronyssinus | reverse complement strand
TCGAGCCAGCGTTCAGCGTCTGCCGCGAAACGCAGCGCCCAATGCGGTGCGGCGTCTGACGGCGCGGGGTCGCTCGCGTTCGGCAGAAAGTCGCTCAGAGCCGCGCCGTAGTGCGCGAGCAGCGCGCCGACTGCGCGCTTGAACGGGCTCTGTTCCTCGATCGAGCCGGCAAACACGCAGTCGTGCACGAACTGCAGCTGCAGCTCAAGCAACCACGTGCAGCGCGGGAACTGCTCAGTCTCCGCACCGAAGCAGAGGTCGAACGCCGTGTAGCGCTCGCCCGCGCTCCCGCTCGTCAGTCGCTTCTGCAGCGCCGCACGTGCAACGCTCAGCGCAAGATAGGTCGGCTCGGCGCCCGCCGAGCTCGAGCTGCAGCAAAAAACCAGCGTCTCGGGCTTCAGGTGCACGGAGACGCGTTGGTCGAAGACGCCGCGCAGCAGTGCCGCGTTCGCCTGGCGCTTCTCGCGCTTCGCTTTCTTCTCGCTCTGCTTGCGCGCGGGAGGGTCGAAACGTAACTGGCCTGCCGAGTCGCTCGCTACGAAGAAGCTGCCGGCGCGGACCAAGCAGCGCAGCGCGGCGAGATGCAGCGGCTCGAGCGCATCCAATGAGAGCAACTCGACCACGTTGTCCACGTAGCGCGGCTCGCCCTCGTGGTGCGTCCGCAGTGCGTGGAATACGAAATCGTTTGCGAGCGCGGCGCCGAGCTCTTGGAAGACCGTCGCCTTCAGCTGCCGCAGAAAGTACGTGAGCAGCGGCTTTGCGCGCTGCTTAATAATTTGCAGCGCGAAGGCGCCGAGTTGCTCTGTGCTGAGCGCGACTTCCGGCGGCGCCGAAAACGCGTCGAGGTTTGGCGCAAGGTCGGTGAAGAAGAAACAAGCAATGGCGCTAAGCGCGAACGGGCAGGCGCTGTTGCGGAAGCACAACTCGAGCACGTCGGCTCCCGGAAACTTGCGGTCGCCAAGCAGCTGCGCGTCCGTCGCGTTCAGCGCGAGGCTGCCGAAAATCAGGAAAGGCAGCACGCCGCGCGGGTCTCCCAGCCGTCCCGCCGCGTCGCAAAGCTGCAGCGCGCAGAAGAGCGAGGGCTGCTCGTTTGCCGCCGCGCCGGTGTCGACGCTCGCGGCCGCAGCCGTCTCGAGAGTGAGCGCTTCTTGCTTGAGCCGCGACCACTCGGAAAGCCACGCGCGCAGCGCCCACGCAACCTGTTCTTCGGTTTGCAGCTCTGCGCTCATGACGGCCGCAGCGAGTTCGCCGAACTGAGCAGCGTCTTGTGCATTTAGCCAATAAATCAGAATATTATTTCGCCTCTAATGACGCCGGAGGCAAACTCAATCACTTTCCAGGCACTGCGCCTGCTCTGGGCCGCTCAACGCGCGTTGCGAGATTTCAGTCTGCTGCTCGAACTGCGCGCTGCGAACTTGCAAGGCTGGCTGCCAAAGCGGTCTCCTGCGCCAAGCGAAACTTGCCAGAAACTCACGCTGGAACTGCAGCATCTGTTTAACGACTCGAAAATCGCGCCGCGCGCGAACTGCGGCGTTTCGCCCGAACGCCTTGCGCAAGCGTTCGGGTCTCTCGAGATTGCAATCGAGACTCTTGCTTGCTTCGCGAAGCCACTCACGGAGCGCAGCAAGCTGGAGGCCGGCGCGCTTGCGTTGCTCGCGGCGCGCGTCACCGTGGCGGAGTCGTGTTTGCACAGCTTCTTAGAAATTTGCAACGAGCTGGTTCGCGGGACGCGGCCGCTAGTCGGCGCTGCGGCGGAGCCTGGACTGCACTGCGCGGAGCTGACTACATTTTTCGACTACGTCTCCGAGGAGCTTGCGCGCAGCTGCGCTGCAGAGCGCGGCGCACCGCGCGCAGCCAACGTGCTGAAGTTCGGCAAAGGCCTTGCGGCCTACGTACAGCTGCGCTGCGCCGCGTTGGCGCCTGAGAACGAGGCGTTTTTGGTCGAAGAACTGCAGCGCTTCGAGGCGGCCACGGCGCGTTCGCAGACAGACGGCCGGGCGACGAAGTGTGCAAAAGGCACGGTGGACTTCCACCCGCACGAGATGCAGCTGCGCAGCTGCGTGTTGCGCGACGTAGAAGACGTTTTCCGCTTGTTCGGCGGCCAAGCAATTGACACGCCAGTGTTCGAACTGAAAAAAGTGCTCACCGGCAAGTACGGCGAAGACTCAAAGCTGATTTACGACTTGAAAGACCAAGGCGGCGAGATGCTCTCGCTGCGCTACGACCTGACTGTGCCCTTCGCGCGCTACTGCGCGACACACGCAGTCGAGAAGATCCGCCGCTACCAGATCGGGAAGGTGTATCGGCGCGACGAGCCTCAGGTCGCAAAGGGCCGCTTCCGCGAGTTCTACCAGTGCGACTTCGACATCGCGGGGCCGGGCGACGCGCTGACGGCGGACGCAGAGATTCTGCGTCTGCTGATCTTTTTGCTCGAGCGAATGCAGCGCTTCGTCGGCGACTTTTGCGTGCGCGTAAACCACCGTGTGCTACTAGAGGCGCTGTTCGCGCAGGCGGGCGTCGAGCCCGCGCAGTTTCAGCCGGTCGCGAGCTCCATCGACAAGCTCGACAAGCTGAGTTGGAAAGAGGTTGCCGAAGAGTTGACGTGCGTAAAGGGCGTCGCGGCTGAGGTCGTCGAAGCGCTTCGGCCGCTGATACTGGTGAAAGAGCCGGTCTCGAACGTCTGTGCTCGGCTGCGACAGATTTCGTCACTGGTCTCGGACGACGCGTGTCGCGCAGCGCTCGACCACATGCAGCAGCTCGGCGAGTGCGTGCCTTCCGCGCGCCTGCACTTCGACTGCTCGCTCGCGCGCGGGCTGGACTATTACACGGGGCTCATCTTCGAAGCAGAGCTCGTGCACAGCGAAACGCGGCTGGGCAGCATCGCTGCCGGCGGCCGCTATGACCAGTTGATCGGCCAGTTCTCTGGGCGCGCAGTTCCAGCGGTGGGCGTGAGCTTGGGACTCGAGCGAATCTTCCGCCTCTTGAACGAACGCGTCGGGCAGCACGCGCGAACGGCGACGCTCGGCGACAAAAGCGTTCCGCTCTGCGCGAACGACGTCTACATCGTGCCGCTCGGCGTCGGCTGCGCGCCCGCGCTCGAGCTCGCGCAACAACTGCGCGCGCGCGGGCTCTCCGCGCAGCTGTGCATGAAAAAGAAGCCGCAGCTCAAGAGCGAGCTGGCGCAAGCGCTGCAGGCGGGCTTCCAGTGCGTGGTGCTGCTTGGGAAGAAAGAGCTCGAGGCGAACTGCGCGACAGTCAAACTGCTCGCGAGCGTGGAAGAGCTCAGCCTGCCGCTTTCAGAAGTGCCGCGCGCAGTCGCGGCTGCGGTCGAAGACCGCGGGCGCGCTTTGCGCGCGCTGCTTTTCGAGGGACGAGTTGAATTTCCGTAATTTTGATTTATTGGGCCATCAATGCTTTCGCGAGATGTCTGACGAGTCAAGCTACACGTCGCAGTTTTCGACTCTCAAGCCGAAAATTTGGCGCGGGCTCACGAGAACCATCCGCAACACGCGCTCGGAGATCGACTTCGTGATTTTGTGCGTGCACGGCACGAGCTTCAGCAGCCAGTTCTTCAACTTCAACATCGAGGAGCTCAGCAACGCCGTGCAGCGTCTCAATGAAACGTGGTTTTGGGAAAAGAGCGGCTCTTTCCACATCGAGATGATCGACTGGAAAGAAGTGGTCAGCGAAATGCAGATGCAGTTCCAGACAATCGTTACGCCGAAGGGGCGTGCAGAAAAAGTGTACGAGGCGATTTCGAAAAAGAGTTTGCAGTCGTACGGCGCGGACTATTGCAATACGACGGCGCGCGGAACACCGAGCGACGCGCAGGGCGCCTCGATGAATCAATTACTATCGTGGCTGCACGAGGAGCCGGCAGTGCGTGACGCGTCGGATTGCCAACGAGCATACTATGGCGACTTGATGACAGGCTCCGAACGCGGCGCGCCGAACATAAAGAGGTTTGAGGCCATGACGGAGGAGTGCGGCTTACGCGCGTACGTCAGCAACGTGTTCATGGACATTCTTTTCTACTTGAATCCGCGCTTCGGCCAAATGTTGCAAGCGACGCTAGCGCGGCTGCTGAACCAGCGCGTGATGAATCTGCGAGCGGACCCGAGCGGCTGCTTCAGCACCAGCGAAATTGTTTTGATCGGCCACTCGCTTGGAGGCGTGCTGCTCACCGAGCTGCTTTCGGGCGCGCGCTTCGCTCCTAGCGCGCGGAAACCGAACGACTCGAGCGAGGCGCCCGTGGTGCCCTGCCTGACTTTCCCCTCGGAAGCGGAGCTGCTCGTCGAGCCTTTGGTGTTTACGGTCAAGCACGTGTTCATTTGGGGCAACCCAGCCGGGCTTTTCATGGTGGTCAACAACAACGCAGAGTTCGCCGACGGCAACTTGTTCGCCAACACGCCGCACCAAAACACGAGGTACTACAACATTTTTCACACGCACGACCCGATCGCCTCGCGCGTCGAACCTGTCGTTTATCGCAGACTCAAGCACACGCCGCAGGCCGTGACGCTCCGTACGATCGGAGCTTCTTCGAAGATCGGCATGTACCTGAACCTGCTGCGCAACGGGACCGTCGCCAAGGCGCTCAAAAAACTCACCGCGCCGTTCAGCGCGGGTCTCGACGCTGACCGCAAAGCCGGAGCGCCGCACCACAGTTGGGAGTCCTACCGCTTTCGCGCGCGCTATCGTTTGCCCGACCTGAACGACAGCTTCGCGCGCTACGGCGCGCAGAACATCAACGTCGCGCCGCTCGCTGACGACCCCGCGTTCTGCGCCGCATACGAGGCCGCGGCGCACGCGGACACCGCGGACGACGACGCGCGCGCGAAGCCAGCGAGCGCGAAGGCCGCAAGCCTTGCCGCGAACGGGTCGGCTAGAGCGAGCCTCGCGTCCTCCGCGCGCTTGCTCGACAGCGACGCGGGCCAAATTCCCTGGACGCCCCGCCAGCTCGCGCTGAGCCTCGTCTCGGAAATGCGCGAGAGTTTTGCAGAAAACGCGCAGACGCAACTGATGAAGCTGAATTTGTCGCAAAAGGTCGAGGCTTTCGCGCTCTCGCAGTTGTTCAACTTAATTGACAAGGCCGCCGTGAAGTTCCTGAGCAACGTGTGCAAAGAGAACTTCGTGCACTGCCACAAAAACTACAAAAACATCTCGCTGCAAGACTGGCTCGAGCAGAGTCGTTTGTGCGACCTCAACATGACGAGCAATATGTGTCAGAAAGAGTTTCAGCAGCACTTCGACGCGGCGCAACACACGGTAGAAGACGCCGCGGGCCGGCTGCTGCCGGCTCGCTACGACTTCTGCGCAACCGGCATGCTGCCCGACTTCGTGACGCCCGCGATCGGACTGGTCAGCAGCCACCTGAGCTACTGGAGCTGCTCCGACACCGTGTACTTCATGCTCTGCCAGCTGTACCGCTTTGAACCCTGTATGGACATCGCGGCGCGAAACGTCATCATGCAGCACGCGAGCGAGACGCGGCAGCGCTTCCACAGCGATCTGAGCAAGCTGCTGCAGTCGATGAGCGCGCAGTGAACGGCGATTTTTAATTTGATTTCACGAAATAGGTCTCTGCTATGATAACGCCCGACCTAGTCGTGCAGAGTAAGTGCGCGCGCGCGCGCCGCAGCACTCACAGACGCGGGCAGCGCGGACTCTTCGCGGCGCAAGGCCGCCGAGGCGCAACTCGAGGCGTTCGGCTTCGACGCAGAGTTTCTGCTGTTGCTGCTGCAGATCGGAGCGCACGCCCGCGTCGACGCGGCTGTGCGGCTGCAGGGGCTCTCGCACGCAGTGCGGTTGCTGCGAAAGCACGCGCACCTTAAGAGCGACGGCAGCGACCCGCAGCGGCTCCAGCCAGCCGTTCTGCTGCGGCTGCTGGCGACCGCGGGCCGCTCGCTCTCCGCCGTGGACTGCGCCACGCAGGCCGCGCTCTTCTCGCTGTACAAGCGCGCGGCGTACCTGTTGCTGAAGAACCTGTGCGCTGAAAACGCGAGCCCCGTCGCAGCGCTCTTGTCCGAGTGGCTCGCGCCGCAAGACCCGCAAGCCTTTTTCGCCGCGACCGTTCTCTTCTACCAACTCATCAAGCTGCACGAGTTCCGCTCCGAGGACCCCAAAGTGTCGCAGCTGCAGCCGCTGCTGCAGACTTGCTTCCCGCGGCTGCTGCTCGCGCTGCAAGAGTTCCGGCCGGAAGTGTTCGAACACGCTTCGCACTGCTATCTCACCAAAATCATCGTGAAGACCTACAGCCTCGCACTGCTCTTCGCGCTCGAAGACTGCCCGTACTTGCTGCACTCGGTCGAGCCGTTCAACCAGGCGCTCGCAACGCTGTTCGAAGCCGACGTGCCGCTCGCGGTGCTGCGCGACGCGCAGCGCAGCAGCTTCGCCGTGAAGTGCAAGCTTGCGGTGAATAAGTACTTCGAGCGCAGCCTCAGCCGCTTCTGCTACGTGCGCCGCTGGACGGAAAGTGCGCGCAAGCGCTACGGCCTGCACTTCCTCGCGCGCGACGCGCCGCGCTTCGCGCAGAGCGCCGTCGCGCACCTGCGCGCCGCAGCGCGCGGGCACGCCTTCGACACCTTCGAGCTCGCCGCGCTGACGCACTGGGCGCAACACGAGCAACTGGTCAGCTCGCTGGTGCGCATCTTGTCGAGCGCGTTCGAGGTCAAAGAGTTGCGCGACGCGCTCGACGCCGAGTTCGCGCAGTTCCTTCCGTTCCTCGTGATGCCGCTGCTCTCCTTCACCGCGGAAGAGCGCGAACTGTATCTCGACGCGCCCGAGGAATTTAGCGAGGCCGCGCAGCCGAACTCGTACGACGACACGCCGGCCACCGCGGCGCTCGCTCTGCTGCGCGCTTACGTCAGCGCCGACAAGTTTGCGCGGCTGCCTGCGCTCTTTGAGTTCCTCCAAGCGCAGTTGGAAGCGAACCCGCTGGCTCAGTCCCGCGAGGAATTTTCGGGCGTCGTCAAGACGCGCTACGCGTGCTACCGCGCGCTCTGCGAGATCGCGCGCTTCATCGTGCACAAACTCGGCGCGTTCGACGCGCGCCTGTTCTTTGCGCGCCAGCTGCTGCCCGACTTGCAGTCGGACTGCGGCATTTTGAAGCACGTGGTCATTCGCACCGCCGCGGTGCTGGTCTCCAGTCAGTTCAAAGACCGGCCAGCGGTCGACAACGTGTGCTTCGTGCCGCTGCTCCACTTCGTCGTGAAGTTTCTCTCCGCAAACTCGAGTCCCGTAAACTTCTCTGCGGCCTACTCCGCGTTCAACCACCTCGTGCGCGTAGAGCACCCACTCATGCGCGACGCCGTCGCCGGCGAGCTGCCACAGCTGCTCGAACTCGTCTGCGCTTGGATGGTGCGCGAAGACCGACACAACCAGGCTTTCGACGTGCTGAACCTGCTCATCGGCAAGATGCCGAACTTGGTGGTCCCGCACGCGAAGAAACTGCTGCAGTCGCTCGTGGCCGCAATGTGCTCCGCGCTCGTCAGCGACAGCCGCAAACCCGCGCCCGAGAGCGACGAGCTGTCCGCGTCAGCCGGCTCGCAGCTCGACACGTTCGAGTGCGCGCTGCAGAGCGTCGCGGACTTGTTCCTCAACCAGCCGTCGCTGCACGCGGAGCTGCCGGAAATCGCGCGGCTGCTGCACCCGTTGTTTCAGCTTTGCTTCTCGCGCGCCTTTTGGCGCTACTTGACGCACGTCTGCGCACTGCTCTCGCTAGTCACCTACGAGCTCGGCGCGTTCAGCGCCGAAGTCTGGGGCTACTACGACGACGCCTACGCGGTGCTCAACGGGCCCAACGAAGCGGACGCGTTCTTGAGCAACGAGGACAGAATCGCGCTGGTCAACAGTCTCCAAAACTACATCGTCGGCGATCCGCAAGGTTTCTGCCACGGCGTGAGCGAGCGACACCGGCTCTCGCGCCTGCAGATGTATTTCCGACTGATCGCCGCAAACGGGACCACGGAGTGGAAAGACGAGGCGAGCTACCCTTCTGTGGGGCTGCTCCTGCTTTGGAACCTCGTCGAGTCGAGCTGCTTCCAGATCGAGCGCGTGAACCAGATTTCGCAGAACATGCTCACCGATTCGCTCGCGCTAATCTGCAAAGACACGGACAACATTCTCTGGTGCGACCTGCAAAACAACGTCTTCTACGCTCTGCTGCTCGGCGCGCACGCGGACGCGCTCGCGCTGCTCGCGGCGACTCCTGCGCTGCAGCAACGCTGCTTCAACGCGAAGTTCATTTGCAGTCCCTCGACGCGCAAAAACTTTTTGCTCGCCGCCTGCCACTTGATCGACCTCTACGCCGCGCAACGGCTGGACCGCGCGAACGCGCTGGTCATCGAGCTCGTGCGCGGACTGCCGGTAATTGTGCAGACTGTGGCTAAGAAGCTTGCGACGCAGGTCCGGCTGCACGAGGAATATGAACGCGAAGAAGAAGAAGAGTACGACGAGTACGCGCTCGACTCTCTCTCTTCCGCAGCGGAGAGCGAAGAGCTCGAAGCGATCGACACCGAAGAGCTCGTCAACGACTCCGACGAAAGCTTCGGTAGCGACCTCGACTCCGACGTCGACGACTACGAGCTGTACGAGTTCTCGCGGCTGCTCGGCGCGCGCAAGACCGTGCTCGAAAAACTCGACCCGTTCGAAAAACTAAAACATTGCGTGGAAGCCAACTTTCAGCTGTTTGCGGAAGCGCAGGTTGCGGAAGGCGTCCAAGCACTGCTGCGTGCGCTCGACCAACGCGCCAAACCCGAGTGAGAACGCTCCGCCGCGCCGCCCTCGCAGACGGCTGGCGCACTTGTCACGTGACTGCGTTCTAGCCTCGGCACGGGTTCACGCCGCGCAAAAGCGCGGCGCGCCAGCGCTTCAGGGCGCGGGCAGCAACTCCTTGAGCTGCATTTTGGCAATGAAAAACCCTCTACACGCATTGCTTTCGTGCGACGCGCGGAGCATAAATTCGCTGTTGCGCAGCGCAGCCGCCGCGCCGGGGCAAGGCGTGCAGTTCCAGTCGACCGCTATGCGCGCCAGCGCGTAGTCCGGGTTCGCTGCCAGCGCTGCAGCCACGACGTGGCTGTTCTCCGTCTCGTCGAACGAGCACGTGCTGTAGCAGACCGTACCGAAGCAACGGAAGTCGAGCAAGTGGCGCAACAGCGACAGCTGGAAGCGCTGCAGCTTCTGCGCGCGCTCCGAGCCCGCGCGAAATTCGCGGTTCATGCGCATGCCGGATCCCGAGCACGAAGGGTCGAGAGAAGCTCTGCGTTGTGCGTGAAGCGTCGTCGCCGCCCCGTAGAAGCGCGCGACGCTGCACAGGTTGGTGGCGAGCGGCTCGCACGCGCAGGGCTCGGCCGAGCAGAAGCGCGTCGCCGAGAAATCGAGGCAGAGCAGCACGTGCACAAGACTGCCCTCTGCGCCGCGCAGCACCACAGTCGGCGAAAACTTTGCCGCAGCGCTGGGCACAACGACACGTTCTGAGAAGCATTCGCTGTAGCTCGCTTTGTAGTACGCTGTCTGCAGCAGCCGGCGCGCGAGTGCGTCAAAGCGCTCGCGACTGTGGTCCACGCTGATCAACAGCCCCTCGCCGCGGAGCGCGGCGACGAAGTCCAGCGTTTTAGAGCCCGGCGCGGCGCACACGTCGAGCACCAGGTCTCCAGGACGCACGTCGAGCGCTCGCGCCGAGAGACAGCTTGCGAGGTCCATCACCGCCACGCCGCCCGCCCAACGTTTCGCCCACTCCGCGACGCGATGCGCGTGTTCTGCCGCGAACTGCAGCACATGCGGCAGCGGCCCGCTCGGCCGCAGTTCAACGCCCAGCTCCGCAGTCGCGGCCGCAGCCACTTGCTGCGGGTCGTGCTTGTGCGCGTCCACGCGCAAAAACTTAAGCGCCGCGCCGCTCCGCGCAGCGAGCGCCGGAGCGGCGCGCGCCTCAGCGCCGAGCGCTTCAATCACGAGCTTCCGCAGTTTCCCGCCGCCGACCGCACCGCGCGGCGCCTTCAAATGATCGTGCGCAATCGCGAGCAGCGTCAGTTCACGCAGCGCGCACGCTCGCTGCACTCGCGCGCGCGCCCACTGCTTCACCGTCCGCGGCACCTGCAGCGCCAGCTTCGCCTCTCGCAGCTTCGCAACCAGTGCCTCGTAGTCGTCCAATATCAAGCTGACCAGCTTCGTAGTCTTCACCACCAGCGCGCTACTCGCGCCAGCGTTCTTACTCACGGCAGCGCGCAACGAGCACTTCGTCGCCAGGACCGCGTACAGCGTGCCCGCTACGCACTTGTACAGCGCCGACATTCTCGAGAGCGCGAGTTTCGCGAGCGCAAACTTTCTGCAGCCGCCTGGCCCAACAGCAGTCGAATTAAAAATTGCCTATTTCGCCCCGGCCGCCACTGCACGAGCAGCAGTTACAGCTACGCACAGAACATGGGCGGCGCTTCGCCCAAAAGCCGCTGCTCCCACGCACCGCACTTATGCACCGCGATTGTTCGCAGAGCGTTAGCGTAGTCCGCTGCGTTTTTGCCGAGATCTGCGCCTTTCTCTTTGTCGAGGACGTCTTCCGACTCTCCGCAACTTGCAGCGCGCTACGGCGCACCGCGACCGGCGCCCGAGGCGCAAAGCTTTGGCATGCGCTCGCGCGCCGACACCCTGCGTTGAACACGCAAGTCACTTCGCAACGCGAGTTCTCTCGCTACAATCCGCTCGCGCTGACCGTCGTATTCCAGTGCCGCGCCACTGGCGTCTACTGTCGGTCGAGCGTCTGCTCGTACAAAGACCTTCGCCGCGCAACCGAGTCGCTCCTCGCACGCCGGTCCACAGCTGAGCTGTTCGGCTACGCATTCGACTTGTACCTCGAGAAAGATCTCAACGGCGTGCGTGTCGCCAGCCTGCCGCTTTACGACCTGCTTCGCCTGCGCTCCGCTGTGGGCGCGCCGATTTTCTTCCGCTCACTCGGCGCAACGACGTCTGCAGGCTGCGGCGAACCACTCGTTTCAGCGCCCGCGTACGCGCTGGCCGCGCCGCGCGGCGCCCATGTGAAGTTCGTGTTCACCGGCCGGTTCCACTACCAAATCAGCAGCCCGGCGCCTTTCACCGCTGATCTTCCGCTCTGCAGCTTGGAGATTGCCTCTGCGAAGCCCTTGCGCATTTTCGACCTAACGACCGCGCCGGCCGCGCCTGCAGCGATATCTATTCCGAATTTACATTAAATTTGCACCGTCTGCTTATACACTCCGCGTTCCCGCTGCCAATGGACGCCAAGACAATCGAACTGCTACACGCGCGTTGCGCTCAAAAACGCTATTACGAGGCAGCTCAGCTCATTAGAACCGCGCTCGCCCGCGCGACCAAAACCGGAACGGTCGCCGAAGCGCTCGAGCTCGCAAAGCAGACCGCGCAACGCTTTGTCGACGCCGACGAGCACGACCTTGCGATCGACGTTGCGGACGCCGTGTTCGCGCTGCTGCGCAGCGCACAGCTCGAGACCCTCGCGCTCTCTGTCGAGAACTTGGTCATCATCTTCCGCGCGGCGAGCCGCGCAGGCGCAGCTCGCTTCCGCTTTGCCAACGAGTTGCTTCGCTGGCTCGCCACCTGCTCCCACATTTCGCCGGAAGAAAAAGCGTTTTTGACTGCTGATCTGCGCGAAGCGCTCGTGGGCGCGTATTGCGACGCGCAGCAGTACGGGCACGCTTTGAAGCATCTCGCACTGCTGAACCAGCCCGCTGTGCTACCTACTGTGCTCGACCGGCTACTGAGCGCATGTTACGCGACCGAAGCGCCGATCTGCCTGCTCAAAGTGGTGCTAATCTTCGTAGCAGCGCGCAATGAGCAACTTGTCGACGAGTCGTTCAAATACATCGAAGCGCACAGCGCGCTCTCGTACGAGTCGCCCTTTCTACAGCTCGCCTACGTCGCCGCGGGTGCCGTGCGCGCGAAGGACCGCGCGACGTTTGAAGCAGTGCAGCGGAAGTATGGCATTGCGCTCCGCGCTGACCCGGACTTCAAGCGACTCTTCGCATACATCGGGCAGGAAGTGTTCGGCATTGTCGAACAAACGCCCGGTCTCGACGCGCTCATGAAGAACATCATGACCAAAATGCCAGACTTTCCCTTTTTCCAGTGACGCAGCGCAGGCGCACTCGCGACAGCGCCGCGGTCGACGCGCAGCTGAGTGGCTCGTGTTAAATTTTTTCGATCGCGTTATAACACATAACATCCGTTATGATTGCATCTCGGTTGTGGGCAGGCACCGCCTTGCTCGCTCTGGCGTTCAAAGACAAAAACGGCAACACCGGCCACATCATCCACGAAGCCACCAAAAACGAAATATGGAACGACTACCCGGCCTACGCGCTTGCGAGCAAGCCAGCGGGGCCGACGCCGCAGATCACAATCAACACTGCGAAACACCCGAATGGCTCGCACAGTGGCTCGAACGGCGGCTCACACGGCGGTGCCACTCACGGCGGAAAGCAGGGCAAGCGCAAAGGCACCACCATCGTGCTTCCCTCTTCAGATCCGGTGTTCGACATCGTCGTAAACCCTGAGTACGTGCCGGACCCGTTCCCCGCGCCGTACCCGTACCCTTTTGAAAGCGAAGAGTATGGCGCAGGCGGCGAGAACGGCGACGGTGGCAAGAAGGCGCCGCCGCGCGAGCCGAAGCGCAAGGTCAAAGAGTTTTTGGAGCGCGCTCCCTCATTTCTAGAGTGCCCAAACGGTCACTACCTAAGCAAAAACAAATGCGTGCAGAAAATAAACGTTCCGGCAGAGATCGGCTGCGCAGAGGGCTGGTCTCTCGAGAACGGCTACTGCCTCGGCCACGAGGTCACTAACGTCGTCTTCCGCTGCCCAGACGACTACGTGCAAGACCCGAAAAACTCCCAGGCCTGTTTCAAAGAGGAGGTCGCGCCGAAACAAATGGTGTGCCCGGCGGGCAGCGCGCCAAGCATCAACGGCTGCTACCACGAGTTTGCAAGCGAACCGTCGGTCGTTTGCGAGACCGGCGTTTTGGAGTTCGGGCGCTGCTTCCAGCAAATCAACGCGCCCGTGCTCGCCGAGTGCCCGGCCGGGTTCGTGCTGACCGAAGCTGGCGACTTCTGCTTAAAAGAGAACATCGCGACGGCGACCGCTTCGTGTCAGGAGAACCACTTTTACGACGCGAACCACCAGAGCTGCGAAGGCAACGAGCTCGCTGCGCCCGTAGCCGAGTGTCCGCAAGGCTTTAACATGATGGAAGGAAGCTGCGCGAAAGTTTTGGCCGAGCCGCCGACGCGCCTCTGCCCGCAAGGCTCGAGTCTTCACGACACGGTGTGTCGGCGCGTCATCATCGCGGGCGAGCCGACGCTGGCGTGTCCGCATGGCAGCACGCTGAACCGCGAAACGCACACGTGCAGCAGCAGCGCTGTGGCGAAGAAGCACAACAAGCACGGCTCGCACTTGAACACGTTGCCGATCTCGCCAGTCCGCAAATGCGTCGACGGCTCGTTCCTGCAGGGCGATCACTGCGTGCAGAACGACACAGTGGTGCCGCTGCTCGAGTGCAAGCCTGGTTACTCGCTGCACAATGCGCTTTGTGAGCGCCGTGAGCTGGTGCCGTTGACGCTGAACTGTCCGCCGAACTACGAAAAGACGCTCGACAATCGGTGCGTGCGCACAGTGCGGAGCGCGGCGCAGCACCTATGCCCAGACGGTTTTGCGTTGGGCAGCGGCAACCTCTGTAAAAAGGTTGAGAAGCTCACGGCGCAGAAGTCGTGCCCAGCGGGCGCAGCAATGCTGCGTGAGTCGGTCGGCGGCCGTATGGTTTGTCAGCTGAACGACTACACGGAGCCGGCAAAGCGCTGTCCGTTGGTGGGCACGAGTCTGACGTCTACGGAGAACGGCGAAAAATGCATGGGGAGCAAAGTCGAAGAGCCGCTGTTCAAATGTCCGACGGGCTTCGTTGAGAAAAACGAGCAGTGCTTGAAGCTGAAGTTTGAGTCGGTGATCCCGACGTGTTTCGCGGACTTCAATTTGGCGTTTAACAAGTGCATCAAAGAACTGAAAGAGCCGATTTTGCTGCTGTGTCCGGAAACATTCACGTTAAACAAAGAGAGCTGCACGAAAGAGACTGTGCTCGACCCGATCAACCAGTGCCCAGACAAGATGAAGTTCGACCCTCTGGTGGGCGAGTGTTACGCGATGGTGCCATTCTACGACTTCGACGAGCCGACGGAGGCGCCGCCGCCGCCAAAGGAAGCGATGGAGGACTTGCAACCGCAGATGCCGCCGGAGATGAGCGCTCCGCCGCCGCCAGCGGGCTATCCGCCAGAACTGCGAACGCCAGAGCCAGTTAAGCTGCCGCCGCCGCAGCTGACGATCATTCAGCAGCCGGTGGTGGTGCCACAGCCAGCGGTTATTTTGCCGCAGCAGGCGCCGGTGCCGCCGCCGCCGACTATCCGCGTGCCGTACGCGGTGCCGCAGCCGGTGCCGACTCCGGTGAAGCCGGCGAAAGTGATTAAAGAAACGACAAAGGTCGAGACGCTAATAGAAAAACGGCACAGCCACGGCGCGCGTTAGCGCCGCTCGGCGCTTAAGAGCCGGGCCGCGCGCGGACCTCACTGAGTAAGCTCGTGGATCGCGACGCCAAAGCTAGGCTCGACTTCAGGGATGGTGAAATTCGAGCAGGACTTGCAGATGTAGACCATCGCCATGATCTCGGGCGAGACCTTCTCAGGCAACATGAAGTAAACGGCGCCGGTTTTGTGACATTTCGCGCAGACGAAGTCTGGCTTAAACGGGAGCGTGGGGTCGCTGATGTACTCTTTGGAGATGTACTGCTTGAGGTCTTCCCTGCCGTGGAGCGCGCGTTGACTTACTTGGCGTTGTGGTGGAAGTGGGCAGTTTGCACGACGTGCTCGCGGTAATCCGCGCTGCTGACCAGAACAACCTCGTTGCACTTGCGGCAGACGCGTTGTAGAATTTTTCGTTCCTCGCACTCCACAATGTTTAAGAAGTTGTTGCTGCGTGCGGACGCTGCGTACTTACCACTTGTCACAAAACTTGAGCATTGCGCTAGCTCCTGCGATATTAAATTTATTTTTGAGAGTGGGCGCGGCGGTGGCGCAGTAGCGCCGCACTAAAGCAGAAACGGGATGAGGCAGCGGCGGTTTCTGCATAACGGCGCGCTAGACTTACTTGGGGTAATGCGGAAACTCTGCGAGGTAGAGTTTGTGTTTGCGCTTCGCCCAGACGTGCATTTGCACGGCGGAGACGAGCACAAAGACGAGGGCGGGGAGTGAGCCGACGAGCGCTGCATAAGTGGCCCAAGCGCAAATCTCCCAAAAGTAATTGGCGCAGCTGACTAAGTCGAAGCCGGCGCCGCTGGGGATGCCTTTTTGCGAGGAGCAGCGCGTGCGTAGGTTGCGCAGGATCAAGTGCGTCTTGGCGTTCATAAATTCGCAGAATAGGAAGACGAGCGCGAGCGCGTCGACGACGCTGCGGTTGTGCCGCCAGGGCGAGACGTACTGCGGGTGGAAAAGGAAGTAGCCGACAAAGCCCGCGCAAATGACCCAGTAGTGGAAGCAGTTGATCGGCAGCCGGATGATTGGCATCGAGGTTTTGCTGAAGCGGTGCACGAAGAGTGATTCGACTTCTCGCTTAAAGAAGTGCAGCATGAGGAGCCAGAAGGCGACCAGGCGTGCGTGGTCGAGCTTCGTCGCGCCGTGCAACAGTTGCATGGCAGGGAAGATGAACAGCGGCCCGAGGTACTCGAGTACGAAAACGAGCCGCCAACTGATTTGGAGGCCCAGATCTTTGAAGACGAGTACTTGCGGATCATCCTCGAACTGCGGCGCGAGCGGCCCCGGCTTGATCACTTTGCGAGCGGGCGTGGTCCAGCGTTGGCGATCAGAATTGAAGCGGTCTGCGTGAAGCTGGCGTGAACATACGTTTTTCGTAAAACTTCTCGGTGAGATTCTTATACATCGCGTTTTCGGGGAACTCAAACGAGTCGAGCACGCGCCCCTGTTGCGTTTTGCAGATGATCTTCATATTGAATTAAAATTAAATAGCAGTACTTTTCAAATTACGAAAAGGCTAAATCAGTGCATGGTTTCTGCAAGCCGCTGCAGCTGTTGCAATCGTGTGCGCAGCTCGGGCGGCGCGCCTAGTTCCATCGCATTCTGCGCATAGTCGTTAATAAATTCACACAGCTTCGCAGCGAACGCAGGCTTTTCCAGGTTTTCTTCGCGGAAAAAGCGTACGCACTGATAAAACGCTTCGAGCTCGTCGACGTGCGTGGGGCGTTGCCATACCTTCTGTGTCCAGATGTCGTAAATGCGCGATCCGTAAGGCACGACGGCGGAGCGCTGCGAAGCGATCAAAAAGCCGAGCGAAACGAGCGCGTTTCGTAAGATGCGGCTGTCGGGAGAGGCGGTGAACGCGAGCGTCACCAGTTTATCGACAAAGACGGGAGCGTGAACCCGGATGCACTCGCGTGGAGCGCGGGGAATGAGTTGGCAGAGGGCCCAGGAGGCATTGACAGCAAGGTTCGCGGTGGAAATGGAAAGAAGCTCGGGCAGCGCCTCAGCAAACAGCAGGACGGCGTCGCCGAGCAGCGAGATTTGCACGAGAGCGGCATCGCCTACCAACAGCACCGCCGAGGAGAGCAGCCTCGCGTACATTCGCGGGTTGACGGAAGCAAAGCAAGCTTTCAGAAAGTCAGCGACGCGCGCAACCTGCGCAAGCAGCGCGGGTTCGTTTCGTAGCGCGTACAGCAGGTTGCTGACTGCGTCAAACGCGCACTCGATCGTTTCCGTATTGTGCGTCTCGTACTTTTGCGTCGACCTCGCGGTGGCCTCTGCCTGCAACAACTCCGCGAACTGCGCGCTCAGCACCTCAAAGAGCCGGGAAGCGAACGCAGTGACGAATGCGGGAAACGGTGGTTGTGCGGCTTCAAGGAAGCAGCTGCAGCACTCGATGAGACCGGCACACACCGGATCGAGCGTGTCGACAAGTGCGAAGCGCTGGACGAGTAGCGTGAAAAACTTTTCGCACCGCGGGTGTTGTGCGGGCGCAGTCAACTCGGCGCCGAGCACTCCGAACACGGTCGCGACGCAGTCCGCAAAGACGGCGAAAGAGCGGTCCCGGTAGTGCGGAACGCACAGCGCGAAGCAGGAGAGGATCTGATCCGCGTGCACGGCAAGCTGCGGCGCCAGTGCCTGCGTGCAGCTACTCAGACAAGAGCAGGCGGACTCCTGCACGCTCGACTTTGGATCTACCAGGCGCTGCAGCACCGCAGTGAGTGCGCTGTGCACCAGCTGCTCGGAGGCCGCGTCTGCGAGCCAGTTGACGAAACGCGAAATGCACCAACACGCGATGCTGCGCACGCGCGAGTGGCTGTGTGCGGTGAAGTCTACGAGCAGGGTGACGAGCGTTTCGGCGTAATTGGAAAGCTGCGTGTTGACACCGTTGTTGATCGCGCCGAGAGCGAGAATCGCACTCTCCTGCTCTATCCAACCTTTACGATCCGCAAGACGCGGCTCGATCAGCGGGACGGCAATTTGCAAGATACTTTCGGGGAACTGCGAACTGAGCATGTCTAGTGCAAGACCTGCGGCCTTGCGCACAGTCCAGTCGTTGCCCCAAGTAGACGCCGAATCGCGCTGCTCGCGCTCTTCGCCAACAGCTTCGATTCGCGAGAACGTACACTGCTGCAGATCTGTCTCATCGCTCTCGCCGTTTTCGTCGAGACCGAGGCTCACGAAATCTTCCTCGGTGTACACCAGGTTCTCAATGACGAGCTCGACGAGCGTCTTCAGGAAGGGCTGCAAACTCTCTTTGAATGCCATACCGTGGAGGATCGTGTGCCAAAAGCCGAGCACGCACAGCTTGGTTTGCTGTTCGCCGACTCGCAGCGAGGCCAACATGTAGTCGAAGATCGCACCGCAGTACTTTTGCACGAGAAAGGCATTCTGGTCGGCGATCGAGCGAAAAGCGCAGACGATTTCGTAGCGAATGGTTTGGTGTTGAGAGGTGGTGAAGGTCACGATTGTCTTCCAATAGTTGCCAAAGAGCGGCGCAGCAAACTCGTTCTTTTCGAACGCGTTGTAGGAGTTGAATAGTCCGAGCACCTTGAGTATTTCGCAGCTCAGCTCTGGGTGCTCGACCCACTTCTCAACGGCTCGGAAGAGACAAGGCAGTAGCCGCTCCACCGCGAATTGGCAGAAAGAGTCGTCTTGCGGCAAGCTCTCTTCGCCCTCTTCGTCCTCGTGCAAGTAGCAGTTGAGCTTGTCTTCGCAGACGTTGTAGAAGCAGTTTAGCACGGTGGACACGACATTGGTGTCGGCGGTCTCTTCCAGCAAGTCGCAGAACCGCACGAGCAACGGCAGCAGTTTTACGAATTCCACGTGCAGCGCGGTTTCCGCAAGCAAGTTCGCCGCGTGCGAGCGAAGCGACTCATCACGCCACGGCAAAATCGTCAGCAGCCCGTCAAGCATCAGCGCAAGCAACGAGTCGGAGACGCCTAAGTGCAGCGCATTTTTCAGCGAGATCGCCGCGAGCGAGCGCACCAGCGATGTAGACGGGTCCGCGTTGAAGAAGATGTAGAGCAAGCAGTGTCTGCCCTCGTCCGAAGCCTTGATGGTCTCGAGACTCTGCAAGAGCTGCGAATCTGACGCACTACGATAGCTGCCCTGCAAAACATCGACCGCAAACTGCAACCGCTCAGGGTCCGGTTGCCATTGCATGGAAGACGAAAGGTGAAATTAATTTAATCCTAATTCTGATTTTGATCAGCAGTTCGTCAGCGATCGGCGCTGTGCGCGGCCGCGAACGGCGACCTCAAAGCTTGTTTGGCGCACCCACCCTCTCGGTTGAGGTGTAGTGCGCGGAACCGTAGCAATGCAGAAAATAACAGATGTGCAGCGTCTCCGCGTGCTCGTCGCCGTAGTGCAGCACGCCATCCGCGGTGTACACCGTCACGGCCACCCGAAAACGGTCGCAGAAGGCGGAGATCTCGAGTTCGCCCGCGTCGCTATGCTGCTGCAGCAGCTCTTTGACGTACGCGTCGAAGTCCGAGTCGAGGAACAGCGCGAAGTAGTCGCGCCGCTGCAGCAGGTGCGCGCCGACCTGCGCGCGCAGCTCTTTCGCGCTCAGAGAGACGCCAACCTGTTTTTGCAGTTGGTGCGCGAGCGCATGGAAAAGGCAGCTGCCGTCCGCAGCGACGTTGCGCACCTTACGCCCCTCCGGCAGTCGCGCGCTGACGGCCTCGAACTCGCTCTCGGAGAGGTCGTTTTTGCGCGCAGAAGCGAGCAGCTTCGCGTGTAGCTGCGATTCGCGAGCCGCCTTCGCCGTTTCGCTCTTGCTGCGCGCCGCCGGCTTCACGTTTACGAAGTTGAACTGCTCGCGCGCACTTCCAGACCCCATGCACGGAAAACTGCTATTATTAAAATGGGAAAACGCTAGCGCTGCGGCGCGTACATGCCCTTCGTCGCCGGCAGCCGCAGCAGTTTCGCGACCACGCTCGCCTCGGAGTTAAACACCAGAGCGACGGCTTTCACCTGCCGCGTGGTTTTGCTGTTTATCACCTCGCGGTTGTAGTCGAGTTGCAGCTCCGGACAGTTTGCGCAGCCTTCGGTGTAGAAGACGGACTCGGGCCGCACGAGTCCGCACTGCAGACAGGCGCGGTAGCGCCGGTTGACGCGCTCGCCGAGGGCAGCTCTGCGTGGTGGCGACGATGACTCACTTAGACATCCTCGCGGCTTCTCACGAAATAAATCTTATGAAATTGCAAAATGCCTAAAGCACTCGATGCGGCTTGCCCATCGTGGACTTCAGCACAATGCCCGCGATGTTGTTCCAATTCTTCTTGAGAATCGACGCCAAGAAGTTGATAGACGTCAAAAAGTTTTCCTTGAGCTCTTCCTCAGTCATCTTTGCGTTGCCGATGGCAACTCCCAAACATAGAGTCTTCTTCAGCTGAAACTTGGCAGTGCACATGAGGTCTTCGACCTTGTCCGCCAGCTTCTCGTTCGGCGCAATCACCGTGGGGAACTTGCCCGCGCGGTTCAGCCCCGGTCCGAAGTAGCGGGGAATCAGCGTGATGATCGAGGCGGGCGCGAGGAAGTTGTTGAATTTCTGCGCGGTCTTCTTGACGCGCTTCGCGTCCTTGTTGTAGCTCTCGATCTCCTTGCGGTTCATCGAGGCGATGCCCAGCCGCGCAGACTCTTCGCACAGCGCGTCGTCGCCGAGCACGCAGATCTTGCGCGAGGGCTTGATCACGTGCTTCAGCCGGACGCTCGAGTTGAAGCGTTTGTCGCGCAGCACGTCGATGTCTTTCAGCGAAATCTGCATTTCGATCGTCTCCAGGAAATTGCGCGGCTTCTGCGGCGACAACACCTTGTGCACAGCTTCGTCGATCGCTTCCTTGGTGATGCGGTGACTCATGTTGGTGGACGACTTAACTAAAGAATTAAAATTAAAAATGCCGTTTTGTAGCGGCGGCTCTCCGCGCCTTTCGCGGCGCGCCTAGGGCGGCGCGTAGTTCTCGCCGCCGAACGCACACGCTTTGCGGTGAATGTAGCGCATGGCGCCGAGCACGGCGTCAGTTTTCACGCATTTCGCCTTCACCGGCGCGATGCTCGGGCTGAACTTCTCGCCGCAGTTCGGCTTGAAGACCATCGGCTCGCGCGGCTTGCGCCGCGCGTCCGGGTGCGCTCGGTACTCGCAGTCAACGTTTTTGTAGTCGGGCGACCGCTCCTTGCACATTCCATACGCGCAGTTCGGCTTGTAGTAGCTCGCGCCGCTCTTGTCGAAGCAGCGCTGCGTGCGCGCGGACTCCGGCGCGGCGTCAAAATGCAACCGCGGCTCGCCGGCCTTCCCACTGCCGCGCGGCTCCTTGAGCGCTTCGTTCTCGTGCGCCTCCTTTGCGTAGACCTTCTCCGGCTCCGCCGCCCGCACTGTCGGCGTCTCGCTGAGCGAGCGCGTCTCGCGCTTTTCAAGCACCAGGTTCAGCAACGACTGCTCGCTAATGTAGCAGTAGCCGGACTCGATCGCAAATCTGTTGCTGCGCGGCGCGGCGCCGCCCCCGCTGTCGAGCGTGGCGCACACTTCTGCAAACCGCTCGTGCACGGCATCCACCTTTTGCGTCAGCGCGTCTAGCTGCGCCTCGAGCCTCTCAAATCCCTTTAGAATCCGCGCAAAGTCGCGCTCCTCGCGGTGCGCGGACACCGAGCAGACCTGTCCGATTGCAGACACCGTCTTGCTGAGCTCGCGCATGTCCGCGTTCAGCGAGCCGAGCTTGCTCGCGTTGTGCAGCACCAGTTCGCGGACTTCGCGGCAGCTGCCCTGCGACGCGCTCGAGTATGCGTCGCGGCTGCAGCCGCAGCCGTCCGTGGGCTCGCCCGGGCCGGGTGACGCCGCGGCCGCGCGCGGCGCGACGACGTGCGCGCTCTCCGTTTTGCAAAGAGACGCTTCCGGATCACTGCACTCACTGCAGGCGCTGGAGGCCAAAGCCTTGTACTCGCTCTGACTCTGCGCTCCGCGCATCAGCTTGTGCATCAGGTCCGTCCGCAGCTCCGACCGCGCGCTCGCAGCGCCGACCGCCGACCCTCGCCGCGCGCCCTCGTTTGCGCGCGCCGTCCCGCTCTCGACGAAGCCCGCTGCGCTCAGCTGCGGCCGGAACGCGGCTTCGCGCCGCGGCGCGGCGCCGCTTGCGTAGTGTTCCGACAGACTGCCGCCGCCGCGGAACTCGCGCTCTTCCGGCTCGACGCTGTGGCGCGGCGGCTTGCGCGCGCTGACCGCCTTTTGCGCGCGCGCGGACGCCTGCGACGACTCCCGCGCCTTCCGCGCCGGGTCAGACTCCGCGTCCGCGTCGCGCCCGAAGCGAAACGCGTCGCCCAGCGGCTCCGGTTTCGGCTGCGAAGTCGCCGTCGAGGAAGGCGAGGGCGAGGCGTTCGCCGAAGAGCCCCAGTGCGCGTTGTCGATTTTCAAGTTCCAGGTTTCGGACTTGAACTTTTCCTTCCCATGATCTATCTTGGACATCGCAAATATTAGATCAGAGAAAAGGTCTTTATTATGAAATAAGCGATTTTGTCAGGATGCAGAAAAACGGCAAATCGCCCGCGCCCGAGCATGGCTGCTGAGCTCGCCGCTCCAGCGTCGCCGGACCGCGCGGCGCGCGATTTGCGCGAGTTGCTGCGGCAGCTGGTTTTGTCGCTGAAGCGCCGGCAGCCGTTCGCGCTGCAAACCACTGCCGGCGCGCAGCAACTGTTCCTCGTCGCGAACCCGCCGACGCCGCGGCTCGCCGCGTTCCACGCGCACGAGCTGACCGGCGCAGTGCTCGCGCTCGGACACTGCGCGCCGCCGGACTTGGCGCAGCGGCTTGCGCAGCATCCAGAGCTCGCGCCGCACCTGCTGCGCCCCGACGCTCCGCTGCAGTGGCGGCGGCTCGAAAACACGCTCGAACGCTTTTTCGCGGCGCAGTGCCCGCGTCGCGCGTTGCGCGCCGCATTTCACTTCGAACCGCAGGCGGCGCTGCTCGACTTTCGCCGCGAAGGCCGCTTTCTGCAGCTGCATCGGCTGCCGCTCTTCGCACAGCTGCTGCGCGCAGCCGCCGCGCGGCCGGCGGACTTCGTCAGCTGCGTGCTGGGCGCCCGCGCGCGCGTGCACTTGAAGACGTGCGGGGCCGGCTTTGTTTGCGTAAGTGTTGGCGCACGCTCCGCAGGTGTGGGAGAGTCACAGCAGCTGCGCGAAGGCGCACTTCTACCGCGCGCTCGCGCTGCAGAAGCTCGCCGCCGCGACGGCGATGGAGCACGAGCAGTTGCAGCTGGAATGCTGCGTCTCGGCGCCAGACGTCTGCTTTCTCGCCGGCGCGGCGGACGACACGCTCGCGCACTGGCTGCAAATC
The DNA here is from genome assembly GCF_001901225.1 of Dermatophagoides pteronyssinus. NCBI lineage: Eukaryota > Metazoa > Arthropoda > Arachnida > Sarcoptiformes > Pyroglyphidae > Dermatophagoides > Dermatophagoides pteronyssinus. Next base: position 41,683 of record NW_020873525.1, on the reverse strand, counting down.
GACTGTCCTGCGGACTTAATTAGTATCGTGCTTTATAAAATAATTAGTCTGCAAGAAGTCTTGCAACAGTTCTACTGCGATTTGGTCTTCGACCTGAACCGGCTAGCTTTCCGCTTTGTCGAAAACTTCTTGCAGCGCGGCTACCTGACTTCTCGCGCCGCATGAACGAGACGCTCGCCAGCGAGGTCGATGTGCTCGGTCAAATCTACGACGAACTGCGCTTCGCCGCCGGGGCAGACGACTTCTGCGTCAAGCTCGCTGCGGACGGCGCTGGCAGCGGAGCGGGCGCGTTGCGTGCAAGCTTTGCGTTCGCGGCGGAGGCGGACTACCCCGTTTCCGCACTCCGCGTGTCGTGCACAGACGCAGGCAACTGCTCGCCGCAGCAGGTGCGCCATCTGCTCGAGGTCGCGCGAGCCGCGGCGGCCGCGAGCGTGGGTCTCGAGAGTCTCTTTGTGGTGGTCTCTGACCTGCGCGAAGCGCTGAACTCGCTCGCCGCCGCGGCCGCAGAGCCCCGCAACGCCGCGCGCGCGACCGCCGCAGCCGCGCTCGAACCCGCCGAACCGCCACAGCGGTCCGCGCCGAGCTACGCGACGTTCACGCCTGAAGAGCAGCGAGTCAGCGAATCCGAGTTTCTCGCGTGGGCCGAAGAATTTAAGGCCGATCAAATTGCCGCCGGTGTGTGGTCCGAATTTTCGAGAACCGCCTCGCACGTCACCGGCAAAATGTGGTTCCTGCAACGCGCAGCCGGCGGCGCCAACGCTTAGCGCAGAACGCCTTGGATTCCGTGTCCCAGTTCGCAGGCGCGTCCGCGCCGCCGACACGCAGCGAGCCGCGCGCTAAACACGCGCAAGTCTTCGCAGTCACGCGGCGCCAGTCGGCACGGGCGGTGCCCAGCGCAACGCTGCTCGCGCTCGTTTTCTGTTTCGTGGCGACGCGGTTCGCTGCCGCGCAACTCTCTCGCGAAGCGTTGCGCGGCATGCGCTTCTTTGTTGATTACGCTCCGCACGGTTGTCTGGCGCCGCTCATCGCCGCTCCGGCTGCTCTTCGCGCCATCTCACTGCTCCCGCGCAAGCGCGGTTCTGCTGCGCCGCGCTCTCGTGGCTGGGGCGCGCACCGCGAAGCGACGCAGCGCTTGCCGCTTTGGCGGCGATATCGGTCGCAAGCGCGCAGCGCAGCTTCTAGCTCGGGGGTAGAGAGCGGGGTGTTTGGTCAGGCTGCTCGACGCCGCTTTTTGTCAGAAACAGAGAATGGAGCCGCTATGGACGCTTTGCGCTCGCCAGCTGACGAGTGGGCCGCGAGTCAATCGGTGCTAGCGCAGTTGCGGGAGTACATGGAAGACGTGGAGGGCGACGCGGAGGGCGACGCGGAGGGCGACGCGGAGACGCTGCAACGCGTTCGCATAACGCTGCCGGCTGTGCCTCACTGCCCGCACAGCGTTTACTACGAGAAGGCGTTCTACGACCCCGTCTCGAAAATGTGCGTCGCCATAGACTCATCTTCGCCTCCGTTCGCGGCGGGAACTGCGGCCGAGTCTGCAG
>NW_020873525.1:2899-39522 GCF_001901225.1 Dermatophagoides pteronyssinus | reverse complement strand
GCGCCGAGCCACGCGCCGAGCCACGCGCCGAGCCAGGCGCCGAGCCAGGCGCCGAGCCAGGCGCCGAGCCGCACGCCGAGCCAGGCGCCGAGCCGCACGCCGAGCCAGGCGCCGAGCCGCGCAGCCACTCCAGCAGAAAGCCGGACGGACCGCTTTCTGGTGCGCGCTCGGCAGCGGACTTCTGGCTTCGGTCTGAGGCGACCTCCTCCGCGTCAGCGGCAGAAGCGTGGGACGTTTTGTGCAGGCACGACAAGCAGCTGCTCGACCTGCCGTCGTACTACGCGTCGGCCGCGGATGTCTGCGTGCACTACGAGACGGTCGTGAAAGCCAAGGCGCAGCAGTGCGACGAGGGCTTCGAGTTGGTGCCGCTGCCGGACCGCACCGGCGTGCTCGACGAGTTCCGCCGCTACGCCTGCCGCGCGCCGGCGCGCTTCGCCGCGCAGGAAGTTGACCTGCGCTTTCTTGCGGTGCACAAATGCGCGTTTCCGACGCCGACTGCGGCGTCTGCCGCGACTCATGCGGCGCTGTCACGCAGTGGCTCGCGCTGCGCACCGGCTAGCGCCGAAAACGAACCAAAACAGATTTGCAGAGAATACGACCAAATGTCACAGAGCGGCGGCCCGCTGAACAAAAGCTCGCAGCCCGACGGCTTGCGGCTCAACGACACTCTCGAGCGCGAGCGCTACCACGGCTTCCGCAGTGGCCGTGCCACGGACCGCGCGTCGCCCGACGAGTTCGCGACAGCGCTGGCGAATCTGCGCGCCGCGATGAACGGCAAGACGGCTGCCAAGCGAACGCTGAACTGCGCGACTGTGGACATGCAACGTTTCTTCGTGTGCCCCGCGAGCGCTTCCGTTGAGCGTGCGGGGCCTGCGATCGTGTGCGCCGGTTACGCGTACCGCGAGTCGCGCCCTGACCCGGCGCAGTGCGCAGAGAGCTACGCGTGGAGCGACGAGCTTGCCGCTTGCGTGCGCATTATCGCGTACCGACCAGAGCGCGTGTGTCTCGCGCAGCGGACCCCCGAAGACTTGCGCCGCGCCAGCCACGCTCACTTCTGGACCGGCCTCGACCGCGAGCTCGCCGACGGCCGCTGCACGCTCTCGCGCGCGCTCGCGCAGCGCTTCCGCTGCCCCGCGGGACACTGGCTTGAATTCCGCAAGGAGACCGCTCGCGCCGTCTGCTTCAAGGCCGCGTTCACGCGGCCGCGCCTCGACTGCGAGGGCCTCGCCGGCTTCACCCTGTAAGTTGTTCGACAGCGCACGCAGCGTCGACGTCCGCGGCAAGCGCGCCTGCGCGCTGACTCTCGCGAAGCAAGAGCTGCTCGAACGCCCGGAGCCGCTGCAGAAAATGGCGCTGCGGACGACCGCGAAATTAATACGTAAATTTAATCGCAGCCAGACGCCCTCGCCGCTGCGCCCCTTCGCGGACTGACTAGCGCCAACGCCGGCGCAACTCTCGAAGAGGAGTTGATTGCGCTCTAGTTCCGGCGATGTTCAACTTCGGCGAGCGCCACACCAGCGTCTGGCGCGACGTCGAAGACGAGATGCTCAAAGCGGGCGTGATGAAGTACGGCGCGAACAACTGGGCGCGCATCGCGAGCCTGATGGCGAAGAAGACCGCCTTCGACTGCGAGACGCGCTGGCACGACTACATTTTGCCCGCGCTGACGCAACGGCCCTGGACCGAGGTCGAGAAGCAAACGCTGCTCGAACTGAAGCTGACCTTTCCCGCGCAGTGGCGCACCGTCGCGCAGGCGCTGCACCGCAGCGTGCATGACTGCATCGAGACGTACCACGAACTGACGCACGCCGGCTCCGCGGCAGACGCCGAGCATCTGCGCCTCATTCGAGCGGAGCTCAACCCACACCTGCAAGCGCCGCTCTCCACGGTCGGCGCGCTGGAGGCGGCAGACCAGGAAATGCTCGCGGAGGCGCGCGCGCGCATGGCCAACCGCAAGGGCAAAAAGCTGAAACGAAAGCTGCGCGACCAGCTGCTGAACGAGCGCAAGCACGAGCTCGACCGCATCAAGTGCTCCGTGCTCGGCGCGAAGGCGGTCGTCCAGTCGAAGTACGCGAAGGAGCTGTTCCGGTACCAAGACGTGATTCCGTTTTTCCGACAGCCTGCGCAGCCGCTTCTCCCCGCGGCGCACGAACAAGAGCTGAGCGACGCGCAGAAGGCGCGCCTCGCGGAGCGCGCTGCGGCCGAGAACCGCCGGATCGAGGAAAAAATTCGGCAACACCGCAGCGGCAACGCGAACGCGAAGCGCGAGTGCGTGCTCGAGTTGCTCGACCAGCCGACAGCCGAGCCCGCGTCCAAGCGCGCGAAGCTGCACCTGCCGGCGGCCGCGAACGGCGCGGCCGCGCTGCAGCCGCTCAGCGCCGCGATCAAGAGCGACGAGCTCACGCACGCGCTGAACTTGGTCTTGCAACTGCAACACGGCGACGAGCCCGTCGCGCACACGGGCGGCTCGACGCCGGCGTTCGCCTCGCAGCCCATCGCGAAAGGCTTGCTCGACCTCGACGCACTGCTGCAGCACCGCTTGTACATCGGCGGTTTGATCCGCGTCGCGACGCCGACCGCCGCGTCCGACTCCGAGCCGGACGAACTGCAGCACCCGCCGCTGCGCGAAACGCTGGAGCCGAGCCAGGTCGCGCTGGCGAACCTGCTGAACGCGCGGCTGCGGGCGCCAGAACACCTGGCTGCGCGCGCGCTGCTCGTGCCGACGGACGAGTCCGAGCTCGCCGATCGCCTCTGCGCGGCGCTGCAGCTGCGCGGCAGCAGCTACCGCGAGCGCGCGACGCAGCTGCTCGTGCGCAAAGCGGTCGCGCTGATGGCGCGCGACGCGAAAGTCATCGCGCCGGCGGATTTCACGGCGCTGCGCACGCTCGCGCGCGAGACGGACAGCCGCGCGGCCGTAAACACGGCTCTCGACGGCGTGCGGTTCGTGAACTTCACCGTAGACCAGCCCGCTCTCCCGTGGCTCCTCGAAGCCGCGAAGCTTCTGGACGCGGAGACCGAGCGGCGCAAAGCTCTTGCGCCGCGCGCCGCCGACCTCGCGCAAATTTTCTCGCCGCCGGCGCTGTCGCCGGCAGAGCTTGACTCGGCTGCGGCGCAAGTCGAAACAGAGAACGCCGCGCTGGAAGCCGAGCTCGCGGCGCTGCAGCGCGCGTACTCCCGCGCGACGAGCGCCTGCGACGCGCGCTTCGCGGACGCGCTGGAGTTCCTAGACTCCGAATTCGCTGCCGCGCGCGAGCGCGAGCGCGCGCGTCAGCTCGGCTCGCCGCGCAATTAGCAGCCGAACTCGGTTCAGCACTTTCGTCTGCGTACACTCGGCCAAAACTTACGTTCGACGGCACGTTGCCGCCGTACACGCAGCGAATTTTTCGCAAGTACTCGTCGATTACCTCGAGCTGCCGTTCCGCCGCCTTCGCGTCCGTTGCGCTCTTGGGCGCTTGCGCGAGCGCTGTGCGGCGCGCAGCGGGCGGCGTCGCGCGCGGCGCGGCTGCAAGCTCCGCGCAGCAGCGCTGCGCGGAACGCGGCGCGGAACGCGGCGGCGCTAGCGACTCGGCGCTGCCCGCGCGGCTGCGCTGCTTGCGCTTTCTGCTGAATATCTCCCTGCTGCCTCGAGAAACCGCTTTCTCCGAAACAGCTCGCGCCTGGCCTTGCAGCGACTGGTGCGTCTCCGACTGCTCCGCGGCGCGGGCTGCGGGGGTGACCACTGGGCAGTGCGCAGAAGCACGCGCCGCGCGCGACGCAGCGTCCTGCACAGCGAAAACCGCGTGCTCTCTTGCGCGCTCAACCGCCCACTGCGATCTGCAGGCAGCGGCGGCGCTCTGCGCCCCGCAGCTTTGGGCGCGACGCAAGTCTCGCGCGCCGCCCGCATCTGGCAGCAGCGGCGCAAGCTCGCACTCGGTCGTGCGCTCCGCAACCGGCAATTCTCTGGCGGCGTTCGCCGCCTGCACAGCGTTTGCGCAAACACAAGGCGCGCGCGTGGCGCCGAAGTTTTCGCCGACGGCGGGTTGGCAGTTGGCTGCAGCGTCGACTCCGTCCGCGTGCGCAGCGCGCGGGGCGTTCGCGGCGCTTCCAGCGCTCTGCGGAGAGACCGGCGCGGGCGCGGGCGCGAGCTGCAATCTCGCGTTCTCGCCGAGGCAGCGGTTGAGCATTTCGAAGTGCTCCGCGCGCGCTTTCGCAGCGCTGCGCAACTGGTGCAACTCGCTCTTGATGGCGCCGATTCGCTTGTGAATGCGCGACAGAAGGCTTGCCGACACCGTGACGCTCTCCGGCGCGCAGCGCGTGCGCCTGTCTGCGGCGGAGCAGCTCGCGCAAGCGCTGTCCGCAACTTCCCGCAGATCAGCGAAGAAGGTGCCGTGCGGCGGCCGCGCGCAGCTCTCGGACTCGCTGCACGGCGGCAAACTGCTGAGCGCGAAGTCTAGCGGCGCGGACCCGCCGCTGGCGACTGTGCCGAACCGCGCTCCCGCGTTTTCGTCGAGGTCCGTCACGTCCGTCCAGCCGTCGAGGCCGTTTGACGCGAACTCGCTGGACTGCGACGCGTTGCTCAGCCCCAGAACCGAGAAAAGATCGCAATCTTTTCTGTACAGCATCGCGCTGCTTCTAGGCGACTAGCGTTCGCAGCGATCGATTTAAAGAAATTGGTGCACGTTAATTCTGCTACTTGCGGCTCAGCGACTCGAGCTTCTGCGCCAGCGCCGTCTGGAATTCTGCGAGCAGCGCGCGCGGCGCGCCCTGTTGGTCTGGCAGCAGTTTGCTCGCCGAGAAACTCAAGTACTGCAGCACGGGAATCGGCGCCACCTTCGCGAGCTTCGGCAAGCAGCAGAAGAGCGCGAGCAGGTTCGCCGACTGCGCGTAGTCCTGCAAGTCTGCCAGCACCGCGAGCGTGAGCACCGAGACTTCTTCCTGCACTTTCTTCTTAAATTTGTTTGGAATGAGCTGCTGCCGCGGCATTGCGAAGAGCACGGACAGCGCCGCGAGCTCTAAGAAGTCCGCCGCGCGCGGAATGGTTCGCGTCGCGGCGCGCGCGTCGAACGGCGCGGCCGCGGACGCGGCGCCGCGCGCGGCTTGCAGCAGCTGCTGTAGGTGCTTCGGGTAGTTGAGCACGCGCTCCGCGACGCTGCGCGGCGCGCGGCGCCAGCACCTTCTCGCGCCCTGCGCCTCGAAGGCAGTCAGCTTCGCGTCGATGTAGTGGATCATGCGCTTCAGCTCCAACTCGAGGTTTGTCACGAAGCACGCGCTGAACTTGCCGAGTTGCTGCGCGTAGCGGACCGCGTACACCAAGACGTGCGCCTGGACAAACGGCGCGTAGGCCAAGACGTCCGCGCGCCGCGCCGCGGTCCACCGCGCGGTCGCGCCGCAGAACGCAAAGGCCAACTCGGGCTCAGAGCCGGAGCCGGAGCCGGAGCCGGGCTCAGAGCCAGAGCCGGAGCCGGAGCCGGAGTCGGAGCCGCTCTCTCCGAGCGCGTCGCCGCAGCTGTCTGCGGCAAGCAGCGTCGCGCCCCGTGGGACGCAGAGCTGCTCCTCGGAACTGCGCGGCAACCACGAGGAGGGGTAGAGGCGCGGCGCGGCGGCCGGCTGGCGCGCCTTCAACAGCGCCTTGACGGCCGGATTGACGCAGGTGTGAAGCTGGTACTTCAAACACGTCATGGTGCACACGCATGGCCGAATGCGGCGCGGCGCTGCCGCAAGCCACGCTGCGCGCGTTCCGCACGTGCGTGCCGCGACGCGCCGCACGCTAGCGCTGTTTGCGCAGCGAGCGCCGCGCGACGCGCCACGCCTCGTGCACTTTCTTCTGCAGGTACGGCGAGCCGACGAAGTCGCGCGTGGGCTGGTTGGCGCTCATCAACGCCACGTAGCGCTGTCGCACGCGCTCGAAGCCGTCGGCGGGCCTGCTTTCCAAAATCGCAAACGCGTTCTCGCGGGTCATTGGCGCGAAGTCGCCGAAGAACAGCGACTGGCCGACCGCGCTGCAGCTGCGCAGGTTGAAGTCCGGCGCGCGGAACTCGCTGACGAGCTGCCGGAACACGTCGCGCGCGAACGCCTTTGTTGCGAGCCACGCCGCAAACGCCGGGGTCGCGTCGACGTGCCAAGCGCGCCGCGCGCTGGAGCGCAGCGCCGAGCCCATTGTTTCGAAAATTACATTATTTGCGCATTTCATGCAGCCGCGCCGCCGCAAAGTGCGCGTGGTTCTCCTGTAAGTGCGCGTTCGGCTCACGCAGCGGCCTCGACAACTCGGGCAAGTCCACGCTGCTCCGCCGCTTCTTCGGCGAGTCCGTCGACGCGGTCGAACCAACGCTGGGCTTCGCCATTCGCCACTGCCGCTTCCAGCAGTAAGTGTGCGCCGCGCGCAGCAGCGTCCAAATCGAGTTTTGGGATATCGGCGGCCACGAAACCTTTCGCAGTTGTTGGACGAACTGCTACTATGGCACGGACGGCGTGGTGTGGGTGGTGGACGCCAGCGACGCGTCGCGCCGCGAGCTCGCGCGCGCCGAACTCGACAAGATCGCTCGCGAGAACGCTCTGAGCGGCAGCGCGGTGTTGCTGTACGTGCTGAACAAGCGCGACCTCGTCTCCGCACCGGAAGCAGCCGCAGCCGAAGCAGCAGCGCGCACCGAGCGCGCGTTCGCGGCCACGCAGCGTTGTTGGCTCTCAGCGACGCACGACTCGCCGCAAAAGGTACACGCAGAACTGACGCGCTTTCTGCGCGCAGTCATTCAAAATAGATTCCCGTTTATAAAATTCTCCGAAGACGCAGACCCGCTCTTCGCCACAGCCCCGCGCGCAGTCACCGACGCAGACTGGCTCGACCGGCCCGTTTCCGAAACTTTGGCGGCGTTCGCAGACCTAGCGCCGGCGTTTTAGATGAGAGCTTTCGCACTTAGCGCGTTCGCGGCCGCGGCGCGCGGCTCACTGCTGCGCGATCCGCGCACGCTGAACGAGCCGCCATACAGCGTGGTGTACTACGGCGCGAGCGTGCCGGTGCAAACGACGTAAGTGCAAAGACCGTTGACGCAGCTTGGCCCGCAAGCGCGAAGTGACGCAAGAAACGCGCGCCGCGCTCCAGCAGAAGATGAGTTCGGTGGACCGCGAAAACGCGCTCCGCACGCTCGCAGACCTTGATAAGGAACTAAACAAACTGCTCGCTAAACAGGCGCGGCACCTGCGCAGCCACACTTTTGCGCACTCGCTCGCGCTGTTCCGCAAGTTCAACACGGCAAACGCGCCGGACGCCGACGGCGCCTAAGCGTTTTTGCTGCGCGCGCGCATCGTTACGTTTCTCGTTCGGAATTTATATTTTACACGCAGCAGCAACGATGCAAGTCAACTACATTGCAGACCCCGGCGCTCTCAGCAAGGCCGTTGCGGAACACATTGCCGAAGCCGTAAACAAAGCTGAGCGCGAGAACCGCAGCTTCGTGCTGGGACTGCCTACCGGCAGCACGCCGCTGCCGATCTATCGCGCGCTCATCGAGCTGCACAAACGGGGCGCCGTTTCCTTCAAGCACGTGGTGTTGTTCAACATGGACGAGTACCGCGACTGCTGTATGAAATCTGCACTGTACCGCAATTTTTTGCACGAGAACTTCGTCAAGCACATCGACGTTCTGCGAACGAACGTGCACTTTCTCACCGACCGCATGGAAGGTTCGGAGTACGAAGCGCAAATCGCGGCGGCCGGCGGCATCGACTTGTTCTTGGGCGGAATCGGCACGAATGGGCACATTGCGTTCAACGAACCAGGCTCATCGTTCTTTAGCCGCACTCGTGCAGTCACGCTCAGCGAAGCAACGCGAACAGCGAATGCGCGCTTTTTCGAGCGCAAAGAGGATGTGCCCAAAACAGCGATTTCTGTCGGGTTAGGCACGTTTTTGGACGCGCGCGAAGTGCTAGTGGTCGCCACGGGCGCCGAGAAGGCCCAGGCGGTGCGCTGGGTGGTGGCGGGCGAGTTGAGCGAGAATTGTCCGGCGACCTGCCTCCGGCTGCACCCGCGCGCCTCGCTGTGGGTGGACGAGCTCTCCTGTGGCAGCCTGCAGCACAAGTATGTGCAGCAGCTGCAGAAAAAAGAATGACGCCGCGAAGTGGGTAGTCCGTAAGACGCGTTCGGTGCGGTGGGAGACAGCGTCTCGTTGCGACGCTGTCTCCCGCCGTGTAGCCGAAGACGCCAAATAAACTGATCCATTGAAATTTCTGTTCGAAACTATGAAAACCGGAAGATCGCTCTTGCCACTACTTGCACTGCTCTGCGCAGGAATTATCGACCCAAGCGCTTACTGGTACCATGATGTTCCGGTTGCCAGGAACCTTTACCTGCTCCAGCCGCATACACTCCAGACTTATTACTTAAACAACAAAGATCCGGACGGCGAGTATCACTGGATCAAGGTGGAAATGGATTTCTGGTGTTTCCATGATCTGAAGGTCCCAGTCGAATACACGGACTGTTCGAAGTACCACTCGTTCTACCCCGACAAACCCATATTTGACGACAGCGACGAGTGGCGTAACGACAAGTACGACCCGAATCCCGAGTTCAGGTCGTCGCTCCGCATACTCCCTAAAGGTGTGACGGAGGAGGACCTGGAGCTGCTGAAGGAAAGCCGGAAAGCGCTAAGGGGCACGGCATCTGAAGTCCCGTACCGTCTCTTAACGAGTGGCGAGCGCAAGTGCTACTTTGTGCGCCGCCTCTCCGCCACTTTGCTCCAACAATACGACTTTGAGCGCTACACGCTGCCGCCCGACGGGAAAAAAGAATACATACCGCACGAGCTGGACATACGCGTGCGCTTCCACGAGGAGCTCGGCTTCTTTTTGGTACGCTTGCCGCATGCGAACGGCCGCCTGCTCCGCGCGATGCTCAGCTTGGAGTGCTCTACGCCGGTCAATTACCGGGTGACACATCACCCGTTCCCATGGAAAGAGTCGCTCTCGGAAAAACTCAAAGAGAACCCCAACTTCAAAGAGGAATTTGTTCCTGAGGACTGGTAGCAGTTTAGCTCTAGATCATTTTTAATCAAGCATAGCGCGGAAGCTCAGTGCGTCACGGAGTAGAGACGCAGGACGCAGCTGCGGCGCGATGCCCGACAAAACAATTATATTTATTTAATCATTTGACAAGCATGGGTAAGTCATTCTGCGCCGAAAGCAGGCAAGGTTCACGGGTCTTTGGCGCGCGCCGGAAAAGTCAAGTCGCAAACTCCGAAAGTCGCGAAGCAAGAAAAGCGGAAGCGACCACTGGGTCGCTACAGGAAGCGTGTGCAATACAACAAGCGCTTCTTGCGCCCCTCGCTGGGCCCGAAGCGCGGACCGAACAGCCAGTCGCGCGCATAGTCAGTCTGCGCGCGGAAGCGCGGCCGGCAACAGCGCCTCGATTAACTTCATGATTTGCGTATAGTCGTTGTTCAGACAGTTGTAGCGCTGGCGCTTTGAGAGCACGAACGGGATGTCCAGGTCGTCGCGCGGGAAGCCGTCGACGTCGAGGTTGCCGCGTAGCCCGGGCATGCCTGGCGCGGTGAGCGTGTGGACCAGCGAGCGGATTTCAGCTGCGATGTCGGCGCGCCGCGTCTCGAGCAGCCGCAGCGCCTCACCGGCCTGCGCCGCGTCTTGCGCGAGAGCGGTGACGTCCAGCGCGTAGATGTCGAGCTCGTCCGACATGAAATTAGAAATATAATTTGCTACTCCTTCTCGCTGTAGGAGTAAAAGATCGAGGGCCGGACGAAACCGATAACGAAGAAGCTCAAGTAGCCTACAACTACGAACGCAAGCCGCAAGTAGAAAAGCATTGCGTTGTAGTGATAGTTACGCGGACCCGCGCCGAGAAACTCGCTCCAACTGCGGCCCTGCGAAGGCGCAATTAGCTCAGGGTCGCGGTTTGGCTCGTCGCGCGCGCGGCCAATCGGTCGCTGCAGCGCCTCGGCCGCAGGCACCACGCTGAGGTTCACCAGGATCAGTCCGGTCTCGAGCTCGCCCTTTAGCAACGAGAGCTCCACGTCATAGGACAAAGATTCGGACGTCTTGCTCACGTACAGGATGAATTTGCGCAGGTCAAGTAACACTTCGCCGATCAGCTCGCTCGGCTGAATCGTGTAGAACTGGAACGCCGTCAGTCGCAACACGAACCGCGACGTGCGCGAGACGTTGATCTCATCGTACACAAAGCGGTAGTTGAACTTCGCGATCCCGTTAACGCAGCCGTAGTGCACGTCCGTCTTCTGCAACAACTGCGTGTACTGCGCGGACTCCAAAGATCCCGCAATGTACACGTCGAGCAGCTCTTCATCACTCAGCTTCGGCACGCCGTCCGCGCCTTTCGTGTAGTAGCGCAAATTTTGGCAGCCCCAAATCGCTACGCGCAGCTCCACGGGGTTGTACTCGTCGCTCTTGTCACCGACGAAGCTCGGCAGAACCACTCCGGAATCGCACAGGTCCAGCTGTAGACTCATCGTGCCCATGCACTCCGCGCTGCCGCTGAGCCGCCGAATAGGGTGAATCTCGCGCTTGCAACTAAGCGTCTGCGCCGGGTCCGCATACATCGCCATCGCGCGCTGCAGCAAGTCCAGCCGCACGAAACCGATCATCGCGCGCGACTTCGAAAAGCTCAACGTATTGTTCGTCCACAGTGTGACCACAATGTACACCAAACTCTCGTGCGGCACCCCGATCGTAACTTCCAGTACGTAGTTCAAATATACGTCTTCTTCGACTTCGAACGGAACTGTGTCGACCAGCCGCCCGCCCACGTACACGTTTAGCTCGAACTGCGGCGAGACGAACGAGCCGATCAAGTACTTGTACACCAGTTTGCGCACCGTGAACACCGCGATGCGCACCTTCCAAAAGCGGTCCACGCAGTTCGACGCGTACCACTCGAGCAAGAGGTTCTTACGCACTACCAGCGGCAGTTGCGCGGCCGGCACGTCCGCCATTACCTTGTTGCGCTCGGATACGAGCGCCACGCTGTGCAGCAGGTAGCCGAATATCAACGGGATCTCCAACGCCGATTCCTGCCGCGCGAACGCCTTCGAGACCCAGCCGCTGCGGTTCGGGTCCTGCACGTCATCCTGTTCCAACACGATGCGGTCTTTGTAATACTTGTTGCGGCTCTCGCCTGTGCGCACCTTGTGCAGGCGGTAAAGCTGCGACTCCGGCGCACTCTTCACAATCACAGTGTTCCGGCACACGAGCGTAGTGTACGGCCGGACTTTCGACGCTTTCATGTAACGGCGGAGCACTCCGAGTTTCTGCAAGTCTCTCAGCATTGTCTTCTGCGCGAATGCCACGCCGTCCTGACCGTAGCTCTCGGGCATTATGGTGTTTGCCGCAGACGCCTGTTCCTCGTTCTCACGCGCCTCGCCGGCGTCCTGAAGCTTGCTCTTGAGGTTGCGCTCGGTGAGCTTTTCGGCTTTTACGCGCGCCAAAGATTGTACGCCGCGCAAAATCTCGCGATGCAGCCGAATGTCAACCTTTTCTATCAGCGGGCTCAAAACGCTCCTGAGTCGCTCCTCAACCTTCATGTAGTACGAGAACAAGTACGGCGCAAGCCGAATGTGCAACTGCGCCACGAATGAATCCACGTTGTACTCGCGGTCAAACAGTTGAACCGTTAGAAGCGGATCCCAGATCGGATCAGTTGGCAGCGCAACTTTGAGCAGTACGTTTTCGCAAATATCGAAGCAGTTGAAATCGCTCTCAGAAAAGCTGCAGTAATTGTCAACCTTCACACCCGCAGAGGCGTGGCTCTCTTTGTCATAGCTAACTGTGATGGTGATCACCTTGCTGCTCACGACTGAATCGTACTGCGGCACTGAGATAACCATCAGCGGCGCCTGCATTTTCAACGACATCTCCTGCAACGAGCTCAGGTCCAGCGATTTGCTTCGCGAATTGGCGTACGATCGCAAGCTGATCACAGAACGCAATGAGAGCACCGCGAGACAGAGCTCGTAGTTGGCGAGTGTCGGCGAGATGCTGTACGGCACATTGGCTCGCTTCTCGCCAAGTTTCACTGCCTCGGTGAACAGCAAGAGCGCGCCGAAGGGCTCTTCGCGCTGCAAACCGGGTACGGATTCTACACCAGAGTCGCCTTTGGTGAGTTTGCACCAGCGCGGCGTCGGCGGGTTTTCGTACTGTTCGTCGAGGACGATCCGCATAATTTCCACGTACGCGTGACCGAGCACCGTCTGCGCATAGTAATCGTGCACTGAAAAGTGAAGAGGCACGAAAACCGGAATGCCGGTGGTCGCGTCCAAGGATAACGAAACCTCGCACTCCAGGTGCTCCATCAGCGGAATGCTGTTAGGTGCGTTGTAGGTCTGAACTGTTTTCTGTTTCGTCGTGTTGCAAGTGACCTCGACACCTACTTGCGCCGTGAACAGGCTACTGTCTGCAATTGCCAAGTTTCGCAGTGCGTACAAGTAACAGCGCAGCAACATTCTCTCCGAGCGCAACACTTTGCGGTACCGCTGATCGTGGAACTGCCGCACGGCTTTGACGGCGCTCATCATAAGCGTGCCCACCTGCTTTTTTTTTGTGTTTCGCAAGTAGGAACAAAAGCAGCAGACGTTGCTGGAGTCGCCCTTCAGCATCTGCACGTGCTCGATATCGAACGAATGCCAGCCGAGACGCTTGTGGCCTGCTCCGAAAAGCTCGACGATCAGATGTGGCATGTATCGGCCATCCGTGTCCAGCGCCTCAACCTTAAACGGAATGAGACAGCCGTTGTCATAGTCGAAAATGTACTGCGTGATTTTGCCGTGACTCGAAAAAGACTCCGACGCCCGGAGTTTGCTAAGTCTAACTACTTGCACTGTGTCCAAAAAGGTGAACTTCAAATACATTGCGTCTTCGACATCTGTGTAAAATTCGTACAGCTCAATCGCTATAAATAGAAAGACTGACTCGTGCGCTGCTTTGCGGCTCATCGCCTGGATCGTCGGTGGAAACGAAACCTGCGAGCGTTTGATCTTGCAGACCTGAGCTGCAACGAGCAGTCTGCAGAGCAAGTGACCTTCCTTCTCTGCGTCGGTTCCGCTTTTGTGATAAAAATTGCACCAGCGCTGCGTATACGGCTTGCTGCGCAATGTTTCGTACGAGAAATAGCCTTCACACAGCGAGCGGAAATTGTATTCGCTTCCCACTTCTAAAGTCAAAGTGATCGTGTCCTCAAGTTTTTGCACTGATATAGGAAAGACGAAGCACAAATTGACATTTGTCGTTCCTGCTTTGAACTGGTTCGAACACAGATTCGCGCCGCAGAATAGCATGCGGATGCGAAAGAACTGCGCATTTCCCAGCTGCGCTTCCAGGCCTATGCGTATCACGTTGAACCGCAGAACGAGCGTGACGCGCGCAGAAAGCAGCGTCTGTTGCGTATTGATGACCGAATTCAACAAGTTCAGCTGCGCCGCGTTGATGTTTTCGTCGGCGTCGTCGAGCGTCTTGACAAGACCGCTGCGGCTAATTACACAAATCTTAAACTTAACCAAGCCGACCAGGTTGCCCGACTCGCTGCTGACGAAAGGCGCCGTAGCCTCCAGTGTGTTGTTCGTCCGCCGTTCAATTGGCCCCGCGTCCACGTTTGCACAGCCGAGCACGTCATTCGACCACAGCACGTTCGCAGCTTCCAGTCTGAACCGGATCTTGCTACTGTCGAATCCGTCGTCCGGCACCTCGACTCGGTCCCATATGATTTTTGCGTCGAAGTTTATGTATTTGGTAGTCTTGTACGCAATGGGCGTCTTGAATTCCTTGTCAGCGTAGCTGACAACGACAAGCTAAAGCATAGCGCGCACCACTTACAAAATCTCGGGGCGCATCATAGATCAGATTGCTGACTTCCAAAACTGCTATTGAGACATAATACAGACCCATTCCGTGTCGATCATAACATGACCAGGCATTCGAACGGCCGCGCTGAGTTGGCCTGGTCGCCGCTTTACTGGCAAAATTACAATATGAAAAACTTCTAATCGAAACGCAAATTTCGCGGTCAGCCGGATCAGGCGCGTGAGCAGACACAGGCGCAACTTAAACCACATGCGTGTGGTAAAAGATTGCGATTCAAGTTACGGGTCTTGCAGTCCAGCGACGTACCGCGAACTGATCATGTTGCAACACGTAGACTCGGCTGCAGTTGCAAAACTGAAAACTTTTGAAGTTCGCGAGAACCAGGTCGAGTTCGTCCTCGACGCTAATGGAGTGCCGCTGAACGCGCTACTCGCAGCATACCCCGATGGACTGCCATCGGCAGTGGTGCGAAGCTTTGCACTGCAGATTGCAGCTGCGATGCGCGACTTGTACGAGCGTAACGTCAGTTATAACAACGTTGGACTTGAAAACATCGTAGTAATGTCTGATGGAAGCACCAAATTGACTAACTTTTGCAACGCTCAGCTGAACTACGCGGGAGTTGTCGGCTTTGTCAAATTCGTCAAGCTTAGCTATCAGGCCCCAGAATTGTTGATCACAGCAACAGTAGAGGCGCATGCCGCAGATTTATGGGCACTCGGGTGTTTGGTGGCGGAGCTCGCTCTTGGTGAGCCCTTGTTCGCGGGCAGCACCGTCTTAGACATAGCTGCTCAGCACCTAGCGTTCGCTGGGCAAGAGCGACTTAGCGCAGTCTACACAACGTTAGGAGAGCGGCTTGCTACGCAGCCTCCTACGGCTCTCGGCGGGATGCAGGTCCGCATCAACCGGCTGTTCGACAAATTGGACCCTGAATGCATCGAGATTCTTTTCGGCATGCTTGAACCCGAGCCAAAAGAACGTTTGAAAGTCTTTGCTGCGGTGCAAACACAATACGAAGATTTGCTCTCCTCTCGCCACACACAATTCATTATAAACGATTTTATGTGCAGATGTCCGCCGGAGCGCAAGAATGATATTCATCCGGAACCCGCGTATCCCGGGACCTGCGATTTTGATTCTGAACCGCAAACACATAGGGAAACCAGTCAGCAGTGCATTGACACTTGTGGCAGCGGGACTGCTATTCTCCTGTAAGCAACCTCAGCACCCACTCAGCCCTCATCATGACGTTCTTCGCTATCGAGGAACACAACGTAAACTCTACGTTCGAAATTTATCTAAACAGAGTTTACAGCGCAGCGGCGCTTATCTGTTGTTTCTACAAACTCGCAAAAGACTCTCAGTTTTCTAACAAGGCGTCCATTGACGATCGCGAGATTTTCCACATGATCTGGATTCAGTTCAGCTTCATCCTCGCGGGAAGCGTAGCAGTGTATATGAAGTTAAAGCTGCTGCTGTACAACAGAGAGCAATTCCAACTCGATTTCTTTCACGATGCTCAGTTACCGATCTTTCTATCGATACTTGGCTTTATTGTTCTATTCGCTTCGCTCGCGATCAGTTTAAGCGTCTATGGAAAGTTCTACGCGAAACAAAGAAAATTGTCTGACAAGCTCAATCTACGCTAGAATAAAAATGAAAAGCCCTAAAGCAGGCGATGCTAACAAGCCAAAGCGGACTAGCTGGCTGTTCCGGTTGTAAGACACAAAAACTTTTTGAGGCAATTCAGTCTTTTTCAACCCCTCCGGTTGGCTTCTCTCAATTATCGCGGCGGGCGGTTCTATAACGGTATCAGATCTTATATTGTTATGACTTGGCACCTTTTCAAGAGATTCTACAAGCTCAGGTGAATCCACCGGCGCAGGCTTCGAATCAGCATCTGACTCACTATTGCTTGTCTCTTCTTCCTTAGGTTCACGCTGAAGTTCGGATTGTTGCGGTACACTATTTTCTTCGCTCCGCCGTTGTTTTTCAGCTAATTCAGCGTAGTCATATCCTAGCTGATCCTTCAAGGTCATGCCGCTATACATGATTCGCAGATCATTGGCGTTATTCGAGCGCATAACAATCCTAATTCCCAACGCACTAACGATATTATCATTAAACTGTAGTTGTCCGCAACTCGAGTCCTCCACAAATAGTTTACTGAATCGAGTAAAATCATTGGAAGCATTTACAAAGCGGAGAAGATCATGAGCTTTACTACTAGAAAGCTTTGGGTTGGTGAGTAGTAAACCGAGTAGTTCATTCTGAATTATTCGGACATAGTTCACAGTAACCTGGCAACGAGATCCAAACCTGCCCGAACTACATTTGCAAACACCGTTTTCATCAGCAATAAGACCCGCTTCGCAACACGTAATTACTTGCTTTGTTCTCTCTAAACAATCGATCCCATCGTATCCAGTATCACAAATGCAATCGCCATTGTAATCACACCGTCCGTGGTAGAGTCCTGAAAAATCCTTTTGACAATGACACTTGAGCTCGCCATATTGACAATAAAAGCCGCTGAAACCATTGAAGCAGTGACATTCATTGTTTACATCAAGCTCGCCATTACCTGAACAGATTCTGATTTTGTCGGTAATCGCTGAAGCGTATTCACAGAAAACGCCTTGACGCATGCTTGAACATCTACAAACTGACCCACTGTATTCGGAAGCGTCGTAGCATGAGTCGCTGCTGTAGCTGTCTTTATCTATTTCATAGTATCTGATTACATGATTCTTATCGAAGTTCGGGATGGATACTCGGGCGAGAAGCATCACTCGGTTGGCGTCGACGGGCGCAACAGCGAATTCCTCAGGTAATAAGAGTTGATTTCTTTCTACCGGATTCCAATACAGTGTTTCCTGAACTTTATCCAAAACACTGAGCCACAAAGCTTTCTGTCTGTGCACGTACCGTACGTCGTCGAAAGCATAAATCTTCTTTGCGGCGTAAAAAATTACAGCATGATCGCCTAAGCAGCGATCGTAAGCTTTATACGTTAGTTTCTCAAAATGCGCTGTGTCTATGAAGTAGATTCCACATTCCACATAGAGCTCTAATACCCTCTGATCTCTGCAATCTAAAAACAGCGTTTCACCCGCAGCATGTGCAGCCGTAATCTCGCCAATGCGTTTCCAACGGTAACTGTTGGTTGCAGCTCTACCCTGTATAATTTGGGTAGAAATATCCAAAATCCAAGTATCTACAATGTCTTTGTGTACAGACACTCCCCCAGATACGTATATCTGTCCGTTAACGCACACATGAGGATCTTTTTGAAATCTTGGGGAAACCAAAGGCGTCGTATTTAATCCTTTAGTCCACGTATTTTGTACTATGTCATAGACAAATGTATCGTCATTTGATGAATTGTCTAGGTATACACCGCCAATAAGAACAAGTAAAGAATCTGATAATGCCGCTAATGTCGCAAAACATAGGGGACTTGGTAAGTCGATTATAGTAGACAGCTCAGATAAGTGAAGATCAGTAAATTCGAAAAGCGCCGGTTCGAGGCATGTGCTATTCTTATAATCATCATATCCGAATACTCTATCTCCTACAGTAACCAAGTGTGAACGAAATTTCCTTGCTAACACGAATGTACACAGAACAGTCAGAATTCTACTCATCATGGTTTCTAAGAGAGTTATCTTCGTTTAACTGATCTCCTGTAGGCAAAAGCGATTTCATCAATATTTCGTGCTCTCCCTTCCATGATAAGAACAAAACAGAAGGATCGATCAACCTATATTTAAAATCTGACGCAACAATATTTAGAGAAACGTCTTCAAAACCCATTATGAATCATTCTCCAGAAACTTATCAAAATACTTCCGGCGGGAATCGAACCCGCAACCTCAGGATTAGAAGTCCTGCGCGCTATCCAATTGCGCCACGGAAGCGTATACTGATGTGATTGTATCAAGCTAAGTAAATATGTGTCTTGGTTTACGATTTAATGTTCATGCTGGTCTACATCGTCTAGTGGTTAGGATAGGACGTTGTGGCCGTCCAGACGCAGGTTCGATTCCTGCTGTAGACATTTTCTTAAATTCTTAACTAGAAATAATTATTAAATCCGGTTGGACGGAATCGAACCGCCGACTACCTGATATCCACTACAGTCAAGTGCTCTACCAACTGAGCTACAACCGGTACACCATTAACTTTCACGATAATCGAGCTCTACAATCAGTTTCTCTTGCTGAGTTTACCTTGCATAACTACGTATAGCCGCTTTAGCTCAGTTGGTAGAGCGCAGGACTTTTAATCCTGCAGTCGCGGGTTCGAGCCCCGCAGGCGGTGTGCTGTATGTTAACAATATCGTTTAATATTGATGAAATGTTTATAATTCCGAGTCTAACTTTTTTTCTACAGCAAGTTAATACTTATTATTACTATTCTTTATCCTATGCGCTATATGTTTGTATATGATTAGATACGTGTCTAGAATCATTTTATGCCCCTAACGATGAAAACTACTGTACGGTTCTTTTGTCTGTACACTCTGATATTTCTGTGACTGTGCGTATTTTAACTTTGATTGGTTTGAAAATGCACGTCAGTACAGAACTATTGCACTACGGTGAGCTCAAAGTAAACGCATAAAAGATTTATAATCAAGGAAAAACTAGTAAAGTGCGCGCATCGTGTAAACCTAGTGTATCTATATATTATAAAAAGGACACAATGTTTCTATGGAGAGGTAGGTGACTTTATTTTTATATCAAAAGTAAAGTCGAGCGATAGTTAGATACAAAAAGATAGTTTATGTAGATAAAATCACATGAAAGTAAAGTGTTAATAGTTATTTTTAGAAGTAATTTGATGCAACTGTAGGGAAACTAACAACATTATAAGACTACTATGCCGATTCCAAAAATCATAATATTACGTTTAAGAAAAACAATAGCATCATTGTCATCACTTCTCCACTCTTAAGATCAAGCTCGGTTTTAAGCTATTTTTCTGTTAATAGAGTCTAGACAATTAAGTTTAAGTAGCACTGAATAAATCAAACTTTGTGAAATATGTTACATTGATATCAGCAGGAAATTAACTGTACGAAGTGATGGATAGTGGTCTTAAAACTAAAGCATAAGCGTCGATACTTAAACCACTGAAGTAGTTTTATCTTTTTATCAGAAAAAACGCAATAGCCTGAAG
The DNA here is from genome assembly GCF_001901225.1 of Dermatophagoides pteronyssinus. NCBI lineage: Eukaryota > Metazoa > Arthropoda > Arachnida > Sarcoptiformes > Pyroglyphidae > Dermatophagoides > Dermatophagoides pteronyssinus. The sequence continues at coordinate 20,544 of NW_020873525.1, read as the reverse complement.
TGGGATTTGAACCCACGACTTTTCGCTTACGAAGCGAATGCACTAACCCCTGTGCTATTCAGGCGTGAGGAGATAATGAGTTTCCAACTCTACCTCTTCGTAATAGCGCTAGTTGTATTAGTACTAGTGAAGAATCATCCACTGTAGTCTAGTTGGTTAGGATACACGGCTCTCACCCGTGCGACCCGGGTTCAAATCCCGGCAGTGGAATTATTTATATATTTATCTTTTTCATGTTACGCTCTTCACAGCCAATCTATGTTCTATCACAGGATGTTCAAAGAGAACATGGTACACACACGCAGTATGCCACCATTGAGTCAACGTGTGCCATTAGCAACGTGGTAAAAACTACTCTTGGACCCAATAGCATGTTGAAGTTGGTCATTGATCCTATGGGAGGTCTAGTACTTACTAACGACGGTAACGCTATTTTGAGAGAGATCGACGTCACCCACCCTGCCGCTAGAACTTTAATTGAATTAAGTCAATCGCAGGACGATGAGATGGGTGACGGCACGACTTCTGTCATCATCTTGGCGGGTGAAATTATGAGAAGATGTGGAGCTCTTATTGAACGGAATGTTCATCCACACGACATCATCCGCGGTTTTCATTTGGCGCTTAGACAATCTCTCGAAATACTTGAATCTCTTGCAACTAAGCTTGATACGAAGAATTTGCATGAACTTAAAGGAGCTTTGATTGCTTGCTTAGGAACTAAGTTTTCTGACTCTGTCAATTCGAAACTAGTTGAGCTTAGTCTGCAAGCGCTTCAAACTGTAAAAAAGGAGTTAACAGCGAAGTTGACTTCGGTTGACATCAGTAGGTTCATCAGGGTTGAAAAGATTCCCGGAGGCAGCATTGAAAACAGTTGCGTTTTTAACGGAATCATTATGCAGAAGGATGTAACTCACTCGCGAATGCGACGCAAGATTGTCGATCCTCAAATAGTTTTGCTCGACTGCCCGCTTGAATACAAAAAAGGCGAGAGTATGACGAACGTTGAAATTCGTGACGCTGAAGATTTCGAGCGCATTCTGGACCAGGAAGAGCGCGAAATTCAACGCATGACGCAGAAGCTCATCGACACTGGTTGCAACCTAGTGATTACTGAAAAAGGAGTAAGCGACCTCGCCGCCCACTATTTGATGCGTGCAAAAGTGGCAGTCATCCGCCGAACGCGCAAAACAGACCAAGCAAGGCTAGCGCTCGTGACTGGTGCACAAATAGTGCACAGTTGCGAAGAGATAACGATCGACCACGTGGGCAGAAAATGCCATCTGTTTGAAGTTAGAAAAATTGACGATGACTACTGGACTTTTCTGACTGATTGTGAAAATCCTGAAGCGTGCACAATTTTGTTACGCGGCGGCACTAAGGACTCTATGAACGAGGTGGAGCGCAACTTTAACGACTCACTCGCTGTCGCTCGCAATCTTCTGATTGACCCACGCATCCTGCCCGGAGGAGCAGCCACGGAGATGGAGCTGGCGAGTCAACTTGCCGGCCAGTTGCCGCGGGTGCCTGCGCGCATGTTAGAAGGATACAAAGTTGTCATGCAAAGTTTAAGTGTGATTGCTAGCGTGTTAGCGGAAAACGCGGGTGCAGACGCCACGCGTGTTGTGCAGCAACTCGCGACGAGTCACGCTGAATGCGGCGTGCAACGCAATCTCGGCATCGACGGAAGATCTGGCGAGTTAGTAGACGTGCTGCAAGCAGGCATCATTGACACTTTTTCTGTCAAAGCGCAAATTTTGAAGACTGCAGTCGAGTGCAGCGCGATGCTGATAAAAATAGATGATTTAATGCTTGGACTCGACGCCAAGCAGGCCTAATTTATTTACGTGTTACGGTAGTAAAAGCTGACAAGCCTTATTTTGTTATCATTCTATGATCAAATCAATTATCTCATTCTTGCAAGTTGCAATTTGCATGCAACACCGCACGGCGGTGCCGCGATCCATCTCGGATCGGCTCTTTCAGCCAAACTGCACAAGGACTTTGCCCAAGACGCGCAAAATATAACACCTCGCGCGCCTCGCATGATTTTCAGCTCTTACCGCGAAACAGTTAGAAATTTACTAAGCAAGCGAGTAGTCTGAATCGAGTTATAGCAATGCTATTGCCGGGATCTATCTCAACTTGGCGTGCCTATGAGCAGTTTCAGTGCAATGCAGGTTTTCTTATACCTCACGCAACTCTTACGAGCAGTAGATTTCTCTGTCGTGGCATCTCAGACCTTCCCTCTCAGGAAAACAGACTATCAGCCTGTTTTCCCGACACACCCGGCCTGCTTGTTTAGTATTTAGAAAAATAAAAAAGGCTGATGATAACCCGCACGTTTTGTCGAAGGTGCACAGCGATCTGGCCAAGCTTCTTTGTAATTCTCGGTAGCAAACAAGGCTACATCGCGCTAAATCTACTTTTGCAGCAGGACACCTCAGAATGAAATGCGCGAAACCGTTGAAGAGTTTGCAGAGCCACTTGCGCAGAATCGCTACGCGCAGCAATTAAACAACTCGCAATTGGTGGGGAAGCTAATTGATTCGTACACGAAGCTATTGAAAATAGTGCTTAAATTTGTGAAAGCTCCGTACTTCACCGACACGCAATTTCTTCCAAGCCTGGTTCATGAACTGCTGAACGGATTCTCGGCCCTCCATCTCGACCCGGCTATTAGCAGCGCGGTAAAACGACCGTTTCAGCGTGTCTTGAAATGCGAAGATTCTGGATCTTTTCTCGCAATGCCCACAGCGTTTTCTGCTGATGGCGCGAACGTGCCGACATTCGCACAAAACAAAATACAGCAGCTGCTCTCGGAACATTTTGCGCCAGCCGACCTGAAGTACGTAGCATACGCAACTCAGAACAAAAACTGGTTGGGTCTCGCTGATCTCTGGCGCGAAGCGCCTCTCAGTTTGCGAACCGTTGCATTGACTTCTTGCAATACCGTGTGGCTAATGTTCAGCGCACTGTATACTGCAGCTCCGCAAGATTTGCGCTGGCTTGCAGTGGCGCAGAACGACCCGGAATGGTTGCTGTTCGCAAAAATTTGGAAGCAGTTACCGCTCCATGTCATCCAAAAGGCAGCGTCGCAATGCGATCGCAGCATTGTCGTAAAGTTTGTGAATAGCAGCTATGCATTTCACCGAACCGCGCTATTTTTCGACGACGAAGTTACCATTGTGCCTTCGCGCGTTCGAGAAGTCGCAGACTTTGACCCCGTAAACCACTGCTGCGGTTGCAACGTTCATTGCGCAAACGCACTACTGTCGCTCGACTTTTTAAATTACACGCAGAGTTCTCGAGAAATTTTAGCAATTATTCAGGAACTCGCCCAAAACAAAAATTCAACTCGCTTCGGTGCGACTCCTGTGGAATCATCCAATTTAATTAAACTCGAAACGCCAGCTAAATGCTTGCAGATACCAGAGTCTCAGGAACCTAAGTCACAGGAGTCCAGTACTGCTTTGCAGTCAGACGCGCACACACAGATGCCAGGCGAACTTAAGAGTTTCCTTGAAGATATTCAATCTACTCTTTCACAGCACGGAGAAAAATTTCAATCGCTCGTTGATTATGTCGAAAAACTCAACAACGCAGTGGTCAACATTCAGCAGCTTCCGGACGAACAAAACAAGCATCTGCCAGATAGTAACGTAACGGAGGTGTTAAAAAAGGAAGTGCTTTCAACGCTTTCAGACAAAATAGCTAGCTTGCAGCAGGCACAGCTAGAGGCAAACGCCGGCCTCAAGGATAAAATCGGCACTATTTGCAACGAACTCGCAAAAGTTCAGAAACTGCATCTCGGCTCGCTCGACACAGCCGCCTCAGCGCACAGTTCAAGTTCGCACCGGCATACATTCAGCGAGGATTCTTCGAGCACCAAAGGCTGCTTCGTCGATGTGCGCGTTCGCAACCTCGAGCTACAGCTTGAAGAGTATGAAGTGGAGGTCGCGAAGTTACGAAATGACAAAGCGAACTTGCTCAGCGAACTAAATTTGCTGAAGGAAACGCATGCTGAAGAAATTCGAAAAGTTGTGAATTACAGCAATAAAATTAAAAAGGAGCTCAGCAACGTCACTAATCAGTATGGCTATCGCAGACTTAGCGCTATGACAGAAAAAGTGTACGGCAGGAAATTTCTTGCAGAACATTCAAATGACTTTAATTTTTTCAGCAAGTCAGAGCTTTTGCCCAGCACGATGACTAGCGACTTCGGCCCTTATGACACGGATTCCGCAATCGACAACAAGATTCCGAACGCTGCTCATGCTATGAACAGAACGACAACACCTGGAATAATAAGTCCGAGCAAGGAGCGGTCTGCAGCCATTCCAAAAATATAATAGAGATCAGATAGAAAAATTTTCATGTCCGTTTTATTGAGCAATAAACCACTTAATGGATTTTCTAAAACCGTTTGACAGAGTGAGTTCGCAAATTGCGGAGCGTCTCGAACAGAGATGTAAGTGCTCAACCAGTTATACAGATCCCTACCTAAACGATGCAAACAAAAAATTAAACCGATACGACTTTCCGCTGCTCTCAATTCTGCACATTGCGGCTTCATGCAGAAGTGCGCGGTTTTTTCCGACTGGGCAGTTTTTCGCCAAATTAAACAGTGCGCAAAGTTTTGATTTATTTTCGCGTTTGAATCTTTCGGAAAGCGAAACGCTGAAGCTGCGACACGAGTTCGAGCAGCTACTCGGCGATCAGCAGGTGTGCGAAGCTAATGTAGCGTTAGCTTCCAGCCCGCTGGGTGTAGAACTTGCTAAAAAATACTACAGGCTCTCAGTGGACTGGATCAAAAACGACAAAAACAACTTCTTATTTTTCGTCAATGCAGTGGCGACCTGCAGCCTGCTAACATTCGCCAAAAAGATCTTTAATCGAAACGACGTCTCAGACGAAAATTGTTTTTTCTTCTCACACGACGGCGCGCAGCTCGAACTGCGCGGAATCAGCTCCGTAGAGCAGCTCATATCGCGGAAAGCAGCATTCGCAACTTTCCAAGATGGCATAGTGCGTTTGAAGCTCGTCAAAACGTTTGAGAGTAACAATCCGGCCGAGCAGACGTGCTATTTGTCGAAATCAACGAACTGCACGGTGTGCCAGATCTGTGCGTTCTCTTCGGCGCGCTTCCAAGTTCACGGCAGCGTGCTTTGCGACCGAAATCCATGCAACGTTTGCTTGCGCTGTTACGAAGCGTTTGTGGCGCAAGACAGAGACAACCACTACCTCGTTAGCATCCGCGGCGAGACCGGCAACTAGGCTACATCGCAAACGTTTGCGTGCGCTGCAGTCCCTCGATGAGCAGCGCGCAACTTGAAATACCTTTGATGGCGCACGTTTCTACCAGACGTGTCCAGCCGCGCTCTCGATAAAACTCGTCGCGGCTGAAAGCGCCGGGGATGCTCATGTCGTGAAGCGCCGCGTTGAACTTCATCATCCACTCAAAGCACTCGCTCTCAGTCGCAGTGAAGAAGTCGTACACTTTTCCATTGGTCAGGTGAATCGAGAAGCAGTTGGTCAATGAAATTTTGGGGTATTGCGTGATGAGCCCCTTGGAGCTGCCGACCACCGGCACGCTCAACTCTTCTTCGGCCTCGCTTGGAGAGGAGGGAGACTTCACGCCCTGACTCGGCTCCAGTCTGCGTTTGTACGCTGCCATCCGCGATTTGTAGCCGTAGCACAACTTCTCAATCTCGTCGAAGTGGAGCATGGTTGAAACGTTGCCATTGTTCTTATGTGCCCATCCGAGCACATTGTTTGCGGAGTCGATGAACATGTGGCGCGTTTCGAACATGTGCTTACCGGTTTTCGGGAACCAACGGACGCGCAGCAGCAGCGAACGTTGCTTGCTGTTCTGCAGCTGCTTGATGATCGTTGCGCGGGGCAGTTCGGCGATAAAGTTGTTGATCTTGACGCCGGCTTCTGCACGATAAGGCGTCTTCCCGAGCTTCTGCAGGTTTTGCACGTTGCTTAGCCCAAAGTTCGATGACGCGTCGCGCGGTGCGGCGTTAGCCGCGACAGCCGGCACGTGGTGCACAGGCTTCAGTTCCGCTTCGAGCCTCTGCTGCAGGTCGTTGACTTGTTTGCGCAGCGCGTCATTCGTGTCTTCGAGCTGCTTGTTGCGACGCTCGTAGTGCTCCAACTGCTTACCGTTGGCGCCGAGTAGCTGCAGTTGCGCCAACGCGAAGTCCAGTTGCGATTGCTTCTCGCGCAGCGCTTCGACCAGCGAAATCTTTTCCTCGCCAAGCTGCAGCGCGTGGTGTGCAAGAATGTCAAAGCGATTTTGCAGCTCTACCAAGCGCGCACTGAGGTCGTTGATGGTGCCCTGCCTGCGAGCAAGGTCGTCTTGCAGTGTTTGCGCCATCCGCTTGTACTTGTCCAGCACTTCTGCCGCGTTCGCGGCTTGCAGCGAACTGTGGTCTCTCTGTGAGTTAGCCTCCGCGTTCGCAGCTTTGAGCGAGATTAGTTCGTCGTTGGAGTGGCCTGCTTTTTCGCTTAGCTCCTGGTACGACGCTTTCAGAGCTTCAAAGTTGCGCGAGAGCTCGTCGAACGTTTCCTTTGAAACAAACTTGCCCGACTTGAGCGGGTCACGCTCGTGCGTCTTTTGCAGCTCTGCGCGCAGCAATTCAACTTCTTCTTGCAAGTTCCTGTTTGCACCGGCAAAGCGCGCGCCCCATTTTTCGAGACGTGCGTGCTCGTTTTTGAGCTCATTCAGTGCTAAGAAGGAGCTTTCGTCACCTACTTTTGGGCCCCGATTCGTTCAATGTTTTGCCTCGCGCGGCGCGCAAGTTGTTGATCAAGTGCGACGGGTACTGTAACTCGGGCGGCTGCGTCCGTCCGAGTTCATTGAACTAGTTGTGATCGTGCGAGACCTACTAATCGGTGCTTAGTCGCGTTGTGTGCCTCGTAGTCCAGATGCGTGTTCATAGTGTCATGACAAGTCGCGTTTGTATTTAGGTGCAATTAGACGCGAGAATATTCTACTCGCGGATTTGTTGCGCCAGGTGGCAGAAGTGCCCGCAGCCGTAAGCGTCGGCCGAGGGGCGACTCGCCGCGCGCGTCGTGAACACAGCAAGACCGCCCTTCGACTTGCTCTCATCTTCGAGTGCGACTGCGAGCGAACCGTGGTGCGGAGAAACGTCGAAACTTGAGACGCTGAGCTGGGCGCGCGACGCCATTCGCGCCGAGTCTTTATCGACACGAGTGTGCATTCGGTGCATAAATTCGCAGTTCTGGTACAGTGACACGCCTCCCAAAGAGTCGCCAACCAGCAGCGCGGCCGCGCAGCTGGGGTGGTACGCAAAGCAAGTGGCTTGCAGGGAGACAGGTTTCGGCACTGCGTCGCTGGCCAGCACCTGACTGCAGCACTGCGGACATACCGCAAACTCTTGCGCTTCGAAAATTTTCGCGAGAGAGGAGCACTCTGCGGCTGGCAGCGCGCGCGAGAGCGCGTTCAACGAAGGCTGTGTGAGCGGCATTTGCGCGAAGGGGTCGACGCAGAACGTTGACACCGGGCCAGCGCTCAGCGCGTTCCGGCAGTCCCATATGCTGACGTGGCTGTCCTTATGTAGCACGGCGAAAGAGCAGTACAGCGCTGGGTTCCAGGCAAAGCTCAGCGCGTCAAAAACTTGCTTGCTCTGCACTGCGGCGCAGCGCGCTCGGACGTCGCGCAGCGCTACGGCAGCGTCAGTTGTATGCGTGAGCAGCAAGTCCAGTGCTGGATGCGCTGCAAAGTCTAGCACGTTGCTGAGCACCTCGTTGCAGCAACGGGCGCTGTGAGCTGGGTCGCAGACTAGCAAGTTCAGAGCCTTCTGCACGAAGAGTTCACTGCGGTTCGCCGCGAGTTGCACGCTGCGCACTGCAGCTCTGCCGGGCAACTCCCAGTTGTCTTCGAGCTGTTGCAGGTTGATGTTAAATGCGTTGAGCGCGCCTGAGCTGTCGCCGACGAAGAGCGTGCCGAGCGCGGCGTGGTACGTGGCGCAGAGCGGGCGCGCGCCAGAGTGCTTGGCGCGGCGCGTCTGCACAGGCACGCAGGCGCGCGAATCGTAGACGATCAGATCGCCGTTGCTGCGGCCGCAAACGAAAAGATCGTACGGGCCGAGCCATTGCACAAAGGCGGGTTGCGCGCGCGCGTCGAATTCGAACCAGCGGACGGCTTGCACCGGCAGACGCGCCACACAGTCAGCGACCTCGCCAGGCGAATCTAGACATGCGCGCGAAAAAAAATTGCGCTGATTTGCGCAGCGATAGCGATTTACACAGTTTAGAATTTCGCTACAATTCTGGAACTGCAGTTGATAGCTGGAATCGTTGTACCTGCTGCCCATAGGCACGAGCAAGATGATCTGTTGTGACGCGCGTGCTGCGGCCTAACTGCTGACTCCGAGGCTGAAGATCGGCTATGGTTTTAGAAAATTCGCATAATAATATTGTGCCGACAGAGCCCGGGCCGCTGGGCGCAACGAGTATTTTGCAGAAACTGAAGGCGGGCTGGCAGACATTCATCGGTCCACGCGGCTTCGCGGGCGCGCTCTTTGCGCCGGCAGAGAGCGAGGAAGACGACCCGACCATGCTGCAGTTCGCGCTGCTAAGTGTTTTACTGGTCGGGCCGTTTCTGCTGTACATCTCAGCAGCGGCGTTCTTTGTTAGCCCAAAGAACCATTTCAAGACGCAAGCTTGGGCGTTTTGGAACACCGTAGTAGGATTGTGCTTCACGGCGTACGTTGTGGTGATGGAGCCGGAGCTGTTTGTCGGCGAGGCGCCCGCGATCGCGCGCATGCGGCAGTACCGCCTGAGCGGCGGCGCGGAGCCGTGGTTGGGCGGGCCAGCGAGCGGACCGGAGCTCGTGACGCGTTTCGAATGCGTGTCTGCAGCAGACTGCACAGCGAGCAACGCGCCGAATGAGCTTTGCGCGATCGCGCGGGACGAGGCGCAACTGTGCATCGCGAACGAGAGCTTCCACGCGCAACGGCAGCGACTGCTGCTTGGAGTGCGCGGGACGGCTGGCGCAGCGCCGGCGGGCCGCGTCGCGTCGACGGCGCTACCGCTTACAGCGGACACGTCGCGCGAGCGAGACGTGTTCTTTCTGCGGTGCGAGGCTCGCGCAGCTGGCGCTCCGGCGCAGCTGCGCTTCCTGGTTTTCCCGGAGCTACGCCACGCGGAGCGCTGGCTGATCGCAACGGAAATGGAAGAAGACTTGGAAGGTTGGTGCCGCGTGGGCAGCGTCTTCGCGCGCGGTGCGTACGAGCTGGACTTCGTGAAACGCGCTGACGCTTCGGCCGCAAGTGGCGCAGCCGCGCAAAGCGCAAAGTCTAGGTAGCCGCTTTGGCGCGGCGACGGTCCGCGCGGCTGATGGCATGGAACCCGCTCTTGATGGTGTTAACGCTGCGTTGCGCGCCGCACGCATTGCACTGCATCGTGTAGAGCCGCGTGCGCTGGTCGCGCTGGAGCTCGGTTTGCGGGCTTTTGCACATGATGCACGTCACATACTCCGTGATGTATTTGCGAAGCAGCGTCTCGATGTTCGTCGTGTTGTAGCGACCCTTCAAAATCAACTGGCCTTCGCCAGAAATGCTGCCTTCGGTGCCGAGCTCGCTCAGCACAAACTGGAATACGTGGTCCGGCTTGCGGCGCATCATTTGGCAAAGCATCTGGAAGTTTGTCCAGGCCACGCGCCGCGTGCCCACGCGCGAAACCAGCGGAGGCTTGATCACGTAGCGCCGGCTTTCTTGCAGTTCCGGATTCTTGTCGCGGATCAGCGAACTAATGCGCTGCAGCAGAAAGCTGTAGTCAAAGGCGGGAACAGTCGGCGCGGACTCCGCCTCCGGCTGCGGCTCGGCGACGACGAGCTTCTTAACCTTTTTCTTCTTAGTCGCGCCGAACAGTTCCGACGCCGTTTTGGAGTCCAAGTGATGCACAGGCGGAGCGTCTGCCGCGTCAGCCATTGTGTTTATTCGAGCTGCAAAATAACTTTAAAATAACTTTTCGCCGCAGACGTTTCAAAGCTCCCAGAGCTCCGCCAGCGCGATCTTACTCGCCTTATAAGCACTGCGGCGCGAGAAGCTCAGCAAGTCGCCGCGCTCGAAGGTCTCGCACAGCCGCATGGCCTCAACGGATCGGGCGCGCGCGTTCAGCCGCAGCCGGAAGCCATTGCCGCTGCCACCGAAAGTGAGCGTCTTGTTCTTCTCAACGCGCACCGGCACTTCGGCGCTATGCGATTGTTGCTTTACGATGCTTAGCCGCGGGTGCACGCAGAACAGAAAAACGGCATTCCGGCCGGCCGGCCTGTTTGGCGCGCGTTCGTTTTTCGCGGCAATGTACGCGCCGCAAACTTCTTGGTTTTCCGTTTTTATAATTAACAGCTTCGTGGCCGACGAGAGCGCGACGGTTGCGAGCAGCGGCTCGAGCGATGCGTCCGCGGCGGAAACGTGCACCAGCAGCTTGCCGATGTGCGTCTGGCCGCGGCCGACGTAGTCGGCGATTGCGTTCCATATGATCAGTTCCGCCAAACACAGTTGGAAAATGTCGCAGGGCGGAAGAATGCGCGAGGCGAAGACCGGGATCAGCGGCGCTTCTTCCGGCTGTTCGGCGCGCTCACGCTCGCCGCGACTCGCGAGCTGCGTGAGGGGTGGCGTCGCGGCGCGGCTTGCGCTGCGCCCCGTCAGTTGCCTGCCGAGCGCCGTAAAACTGCCGGCGCAGATCATGGCCACAATGGTTTGCGAAATCAAAATAGATGTGCGGCTAGAATTTGCCGACCGGCAAATTCCGGGAGCACCGCGATCCGGGTGCAGAAGATGTACCATCAAGATGGATGCCCTTTGGGCGAAGTTTCGCTTTACCAACTCGCGGAGCGACAGGCGCGCGGCTCAGGCCATGCCGCGCTCAGCGAGCCGGACCAGCACCGGCCGTGTCCGGACCGTCGCTGCTCGACTTGGCACGATCTAGCCACTTGGTTTGGATACCGGCGGCTGAACTTGCGCAGCGCGGACTTTGTGCGCTGCTTCGTAGACCTCGGGCACGGCGGCAGCGGGTTGTATGAGCGACTGACTCTGATCGGAGAGAAAGCGCTCAGTCTCATCGCGAAAATCTACATCGGCGAGAAGTATGCTGACTACTTAGCGCCGTTCGACCTGCAGCGCAGCGTGCCGGCGGACGTGCTGCGCTACATTTGGACCATGAAGCGCGTCGAGCGCGTCACCTCGCTGCGCGCGCTCGCCGTCTTCGCAAAGTCTTGTCTGAGCACCGCGCAGTCGCTGCCGAGCGACGTCTGCTGCGCGCGCTACGTGAAGGCGTGCGTAGCGTTCAGCGTCACTGAGAAGTCTACGGAGAAGATCTACGACGTGCGCGGCTACAAGCTCGAGAAGGTTGCCGCGACCGAGTCGTACAACAGGCGCGACAGTCTGCTGTTTGACTGGGCCTGCGTCTTGCTCGACAACATTTACTTCGTGCAAAAAGTGCAAACCGGACTGCCGGCGATCGAAGACGAACTGCTGCAAGACTTGCAGGAGTATTTCGGCTACCCATACGACACGTTGGTGCCGCGCATCCGCGAAATTATTTCTCTGCGCAAGGACCGCTCGAGCGACCTCGGCCGCGCCCACGGTGGGCGCACCATTATCCGGAACGCAGCGGCCGAGTACTTCGCGACGCTCGCCGAGCAGGCGGTGCCGTTCGACAAGGACGTCGGCGCGTGGGTGCGCGACGAGTTGGAGTTGCTGATGAACAGCAAAGTGTTCGCGATCTTTGCGGTGACCTACTTCAACTTCCGGCCGATTCTCGAAGCGATGCACGGCCAGGAGAGCAGCGCCGCTAGCGCAGATGCGTACGAGTCGCTATTCCTGCAGCTTCTCGGAGCGGTTTTCAGCATCATAGGTGAGCAGGCCGCGCGCAAGCACTCGGCGATACTCGTCTGCCGCTTGCGGCAGATCCACATTCTGCTGCACGCAAAGGAAACGGATTTGCTTGTTTACGGCAACAACGCGCTCAGCCTCGACTTGCTGAGCGGCGTGGACGCATATCGCGTCTCCACCCTCGTCGGTTGGGGCAACAACCTCAACTTGCCGTGGCACGAGGCGCCGCCCGAGCAGCACCTGCCCGCGGCGCGCGCCGCGGATCGCTTGGCAGGAGCTGGCGCGTCGGCGGTGGCAGTAGCGGCTCCAGGAGTTGCGCGCGTCGCAGGCCGCGCGCTCGCAGGCAAGGACCTGGGCGTGGCTTTCGACGTGGCTGCGCCCGCCGAGCCGCTGCGCGTAGTGAACGACGGCGCACTGCGCCTGCCCGGCGACGTGGAGCACTTGCGGCTGCAACTGCGTACCAACAAAAAGTCGCCGGAAATGCGTGCGCTCCGCGATGCGCGCAGTGCTAAGGCTCGGCTAGCAGAGCGTGTCGCCGTCGCGACGGGCGGCGAGGTTTTCCGCCCCCCGCTTGCGCCGTTGATCACGCCGCGCGTGCGGCTGCCGCTGCAGGTCGGCTTTGCGAACGCGCCCGAGGTCGAGTCAGCGCACGGCTGCGCGGTTGGGAACGCGGCTGCGGCGAGCGCTGCAACGGCAACGGGCGGCAGCGGCTCGGAATGCGGAAGTGACGCGTGCTGGTGCTGCTCCAGCTCGGACTGTGCGAGCAGATGCGCGAGCAGCTGCGCAAGCGCGAGCGGTTTCGACAGAGAAACGGAGTACCGCGGCATTCTGAAGCAGCTGCGCTCGAGCTTCGCGCAAAACGAGCTGCGCCCGCTGCGAGGCTCGCGGCAGCTGCGCACCGCGTTTTTGGAGAACACGCTGCACAAGCCGTATCTGGACATGTACTGTAGAGGCGCCGCAGCCGCGGAGTCGCGCGGCGTGCGTGAAAAGACGAATACTGCTAAGGCTACGGAAGGCAAACTGCAGAGCGAGGTGAGTTTGGCTGCGCACTAGCCTGCTTTGCACAGGGCGTCGCGCAACTTCACGCAGGACTCGAATTCTTTGTAGACTTCGGCGTAGGCGGGGACCAGAATTTCTTTGGCCCGTAGCAGCGCCGTGTCTACGCAGACTTTGCTCTCGTTCATGCCTTTGATGATCTGCAGAAAAGCTTGGAAGTCAGTGTGTTCCATCACGCTGCGCGCCAGCTTGAACAGCTCGCGCGTGCGCAGCTCGACTTCTTCTGGCTTTGCAGTGCTGGGCGACATTGGCGTTTTGAACGAGGAGCCGTGGTCGAGCGAGCTGGACGACGCGTAGTTCACTTCCGGGTAGATGTTGTGCGAGTCGAGTTCGTCGTTGCGGCAGTCGGCAAGGTTCGCCAGAATGCTCTTGCGCACGGCGTCGAGCTTCTCACAGCGCTGTTTCAGCGAGTTGTTCACTTTGCGAAGTTTGACGGCCTCGTCGCGTGCTTTTTGAAAGTTCGCGTGCATTTCTTTGAGCTCGCTGTCTTGTTTCTTGAGCAGCGTCTGGCTGCTGCAGTACTTTGCCTTCAGCTCTTCGAGCTCCGCATTGAGCCGGGTGATGTGTTCGTCGTACTGGCGGTTCAGCTGGCGGAACGCATTTTCAATGATCTGGAACCCTGTGGAAAACTGATTTTTGGGGTCTTTGAACAACACGGTTTCGATGGGATCGTTGAATCCCTCGTAACCCTTCGTAAACTCCTCCATTGACTAGGCTAGCTGTGGCGCGCTGTGATCCGCTTTTTTGTTGTGTGCTTTGTTTATATATTTGGTGTGCACCAATTGAGCCTACGCGGCTTTTGACGCGACCCGGCCCCAAAAAGCGAATTTCAAATGTTTAAATGATTAGATGCTTGCTTCTCGTAGATGACTCGTTTTTGCAGCGCGACGAGGTCGCGCTGCTCGAGGTAGCGGCTTGTGACGTTCCCATCGCGCGCGCGGCGACGTTTTTGACGCAGCTGAAGGCGCTGCGGCTCCCACGCGACCCGCGGTTGCGGCACGTCAAAGCGCTGCGTCGCGCGGGCGAGACGAGCCGTTGCTTGCTCTGTTGCGCAGACCAGCTGCCTGCGTTGGGCGAGCGGTTGCGCGCCTTCGGCGCGGAGCCGCTGGTGCTGCAGCGAGTGCCGGCACAGGCCCCGCGCAGCCAGGCAGAGGTCGCGCAGCTGAGCGCGATTTGGCCCGTGAAGTTTTTGCGCGCCGTGTACCCGCATAAATTCGCGCCTCCGCCGTCGGTAGTGCCGGAGTGGCTGCGTTCTTTTGTGTGCGCGGAAAACTTGACGTTTGCGCAGTGCGCTGGCGGTGCGCAGTGCGCAGCGAGTTGCGCAGTTTTCCGCGCTGGCGCGCGCGTATGCGAGGTGCGTTTTGAAGGCGGCGCTTTCCCGGACCACCCGGTGCTGCGTGCGATCGCGCGCGTGGCCGCTTTGGTGCGCGCGCGCAGCTCGGCGCTGCTGCCCGCAGAGCAGTACTACTGCAGCGGCCTGGAGTTCGCCGTGTCCGCGGAGCCGTGCGTGATGTGTGCGATGGCGTTGGTACACAGTCGCGTCGCCGCGGTTTACGTGGCGATGGCGCCCGCTGTGCCGGAGGAGGCGCGTGCATATGACTTGAACGCGGACCTGCGCACGGTGCCCGTGAGTTGTGTGCCGCGCAAAAACCCGGCGGGCGGCCTGTTTACGGACTTATCAGTAGTTTTTTGCCGCGCGCTAAACCACCATTTCTGCGTGTACCTTTGTTGGTCCGAACTGGGCGAGAGGGGCGGCGCGCAGCTGCGCGCGAGCGGCGAAAATTAAGTTATTTGACCAGATCCAATTGATTAATCTATTAAGATTTTCTCGGTCTGTAAATTGCAGTCGCTGCCAGTTGGGCTTTTGACGCGTTGCGAGAAGAAGAGATCAGCGTAATGTCTGTTTTGGCTAATGCGGTGCCCGTGGAGGTGTATAAGTTGGCGGTGCTAAGTCACGAGGAGCCAGACTTGCAGGCGCTGCACGCGTTGCTGCACCGCGCGCTGTTTGACTGGGTCGCGTTGACGGCGGACTACGACTGGTTGTAAGTGTGCGCGCGTTCGACGCAGTCACGGGCTGTTGCAAAAGTTTCCGGAAGGCGGGCCGCACTACCGGTTGGTCGCGCTGATTTTGAGCGTGCTCAGCTTCAACGTGGGCTTGGAGGCGGAGATGTTGCAGTTCGCGATCGAGTCTGGCGACTGTGTGCTGGAGATGATCAACATTCACAACCGCGTCTCGGGGCTCGAGGAGTGCTTGCTGCCCGCAGAGGCCGAGGGTTGGACGCGCAGCCGGCCGTACGTGGACCAGATCATTATCTCGGTGCTGAGCAATTACTTGGAGAGCGAGAACGTGTCGCCGCTCGTGCGCGACTTGACGTTGCGGCTGATTGCCGTCGAGGACGTCACGCAGAACTTGAACCTGTTCGGGCTGCTGCTGACGAAGCGGAACATGGCGCTGCTGGAGAAGCTGCTGCGCGGCGACCGCGCGTTCTTCTACCTGCGTTACTTGGTCGAGCACAGTGACTTTATTTTCGACGACGCGGAGTCGTGCCGCACGATCTTCGCGCTGGCGGTGGAGTGCTACGGCGCGCCAATCGAGAAGCTCGCGGAGCGGCTGGTGGCGGCGGACTATCCGGTGCTGCGCGCGTGGGTTGTGCTGCTTGCGCTCTCGCGCAGCAGCGCGCAGCTCGCCGAGACGCTGCTGCGGGTGTTTCGCGCGCACCGCGAGTGGGCGCTGCAGCTGAGCTTCGAGGTGCACCACTGCGCGGCGCCGGACGTGGCGCGCGCCGTCGTGGACGCGTTCGGCGCCGCGGGGGCGGCGGAGCAGGCGAAGAACCAGACGGCGCGCGCGGCGGTGCTGCGCGCGCTGTCGGGCAGTTTGCAGGCAGAGTGCATTGCGGCCGCGACGAAGAACGCTTTCTCCGCGGCGCCTGACAAGTTGTTTGACTTCTTGAAGAACAGCATTGGCGTGAAGCCCGCGTTGCTGCAGACGCTGGTCGTCGTCGCGCACTCGTTTGCGCGCGCGGGCTCCGGCAGTCGCGCGTGGGTCGGCGAGAATGCGCGCTGGCTGAACAAGACGATGATGTGGAACCGCTTCACATCGGTCGCGTCGTTCGGCGTGCTCGCGCAGAGCGACGCGGAGAGCCGCGAGAAGTTCTTGGGGCCGTACCTGGAGGCGCCGAGCGGTAAGAACGGCGAGGACGGCTACAGCCTGGGCGGCGCGTACTTGGCGCACGGCTTGGCGTGCGTGTCGGCGAAGAAGCCCGCGGACACGGAGCTGTTGGTGCAGGTGTTGTCGGCGGAGCGCTCGCTGAGCAAGAGCTTCGACGAGCCGGTTAAGTACTTCGGTGCGCTGCTGGGGCTCGGCGTGATGAACGTCGGCTGTTGTTCGATTTCGTTCGCAGAGCTGGCGTTCAACGTGCTCGACGAACAGGACTGCGTGGCGTCGGAGGCGGCCGCGCTCTGCGTCGGCATGCTGTTCTACCAGAGCGCGTCGGAGGAGGTCGTCGAGCGGCTGCAGGAGTCGCTGGTGTTCTCGGCGCACGAGCGCATCAAGCGCGGCTGCGCGGTTGCGATCGCGATGGTGCTCGCGAACGCGCAGGAGCGCGCGCTCGCTTTCTACGACGCGAACTGCGGCGTGCCCGAGGTGTACTTGCGCTACGCGGCGGCGCTGGTGCTCGGCACCGCGTACTACCAGAGCGCGCGGCCGGAAGCGCTTGAGCGGCTGCTGCTGACGTGCATCAAGGAGGACGCGGACGACGTGAAGCACGCGGCAGTCGTCTCGATCGCGCTCGTGTTCGTCGGGTCTGGCGAGCTGGAGTGCGCGCTCGACTCGTTCCGCCTGCTCATCGACTCGTTCAACTACCGCATTCGCTACGCGGCGGCGCTCGGCATCGGGATCGTCGCGGCGGGCACCGGCGAGCGCGCGGCGAGCGAGCTGTTGATGGTCGCGATCAACGACTCGCACGACTTGGTGAAAAAGGCGGTGTTGTCTGCGCTGGGCATGGTCTTCATGGGCGTCAGCGACAAGTTCGCGAAGACGGCCGCGCCGATGAACGGCGTTTCGGTGGACATCGGCACCTTCACGAGCCTGAAGCTCTCGGTGTACCCGACGCCGTCGGAGCTGCGCAACCAGCTGGTCTCGCTGGCGGTGCTCTCGTACGACGAGCTGATGGTGCGCGCGGGCGCGCTATTCGGGCTCGGGTTGCTGTACGCAGGCGCGGCGGGACGCACGCTGCGCTCCGTGCACCGCGTGCCGGCGGCGGAGCCGGCGGACGACTTGTTCCCGCGGCTCGACATCTTCGAAACGCGCGCCGCGCGCCGGCTCTCGGCGGAGGCGCAGGTGGGCTTTCTGCTGTACTCGCAGGAGTGGTTCTGGCACAGCTACGCGCTGTTCGCGGCGCTCGCGTTCCGAGCGACGGCCGTGTTCGGCGTGACCGCGGAGGGCGTCGCGCCGCCGGAGCTCGAGTTCGTCGCGTCGAGCGACGTGCGCGAGTTTGCGCAGCTGACGCCGTTCAAGCCGGTGCTGAACAACAGCGTCTCCGCGATCGCGAAAACGTTCCTCTCCGCGGCGAAGCGCGTGGGCATCAACATCAAGAGCGTGGTGCTCGAAGACGAGCGCGCGGAGGGCGCGGCGACGGAGCCGGAGCCGGAGCCGCTCGCGGAGGCGGCGGCGGAGGCGCCGCAGCTCGTGCTGCACAACGGGGCGGCCTGCGCGGACGAGGT